>JAUCMU010000024.1:6996918-7018080 GCA_032275025.1 Enteromius treurensis
TGCCACTGACATACCACAGACGTCCCAAAAGCTACACTCTATGCCACTGATGTCCCACAAAATACAGTCTGTGCCACTGACATCCCACAGACTTCCCACAAGATACAGTCTGTTCCACTGACGTCCCGCAAGCTACCGTCTGTGCCAATGACGTCCCGCAGGATTGACATCCCGCAGTTTTAGTAGTCTGTGCCACTGATGTCCCGCAAGCTACAGTCTGTGCCACTGACATACCACAGACGTCCCAAAAGCTACACTCTATGCCACTGATGTCCCACAAAATACAGTCTGTGCCACATCCAAAAGTGTCCCTGCAGCTTTTTTTTCAGCCACGTCCAACTACAGTATTATGACAGTGTTTCTACTGTAGCTTTTTTTCTCTGCCACATCTGACTGAACTGATGGCTTCACTGCATCTTTTTTCTCGGGTCACGTCTGACTGTAGAGTTGATTGCCCTCCATGCTTCAGTCTGTTTTGTTTTTGACTTTGGAATCAATGTCCCTCAAGCTCCAGTCCAGCCTACATCAGAATGTAGAGTCAAAGTCCCCAGAGCTAAGTCTGTGCTGTGCCCAACTGTAGCATGTACGTGCCCCAAGCTTCAGTCTGTTCTGTGCCCGACTGTAGTATTGATGTCCCCCAAGCCCCAGTCTGTCAGACAGAGAACACGTTGTCATCTCAGTCGAGCGATGTGGAGGACAATGAGACGACTATTATTACTGAGTTTGCCACCATAACCCAACACACATGCACTTTAATCAGCAGTTCAATGGGTTTTGCTTTAAACTGACTTTTAATATGCTCTTTGTTTAAAGATAATTTTGATGATGATTTCTTTAAAATGTTTTTAATTTTAAAGAAATTATAAAATCTTTTAACAGACATCGATTCAATCAGCTGTGAAATTGGCGGTCAGCTGGGTAAAGGGGGGTGGTTTATGCAGTGACTCGTTTGGGCGATGGCCTTCAGGTATCAATTTGCATTATTTATAATATATATATATATATATATATATATATATATAGCTAATCTCACTCTCTTTTTTGAAGCACTGGTGTATATTATATATGAACTATTTGGAGCTCTTGGCCTGTCAGACCAGTTTAGACATCCTCTACTGTTTCTGTTTAAATAAGGCTAATGAAAATTATGTTAATGATTAAAACAATATTAACAAAATTAATCCTACCCAAATACTTTTTTGTTTTGTTGACCAGATGGCAGTAAAACTCGACTCCAACAGGAACACGAAATTCATCAGAATAGTAAGCAGGCGCTCTCTCTGTTTCTCCTCTAAAGTCACTGTTTTCAATTTCAAACATCTCTTACTGTGCGTTCACACCGCTGGCGGTGAGAGCGTCAAAGTGGCCCGGAAGTGGCCGATTATTCATTGATCACAGATCAGAAATTATTCCTTTGTATAGACACTACCAGGTCCTTTTTAAATCCTATCACCTCCCCATCATAACCATCGTCTTTCTCTAGGACGGTTATTCCAAACGTCTTCCACTGGAGGTCGCTCTGCAAATTCTTGCAAATTTAGGCCCCTAGATTGCTGAAATCATCCAGCTTATGGACTGGCAGGTGAAACCTGACCACTACACCCTGGTCCTAGAGCCTTGTATGACGTTCTAAAGTAATACAAGGGCACCATTGAAGAAGACGTGGCATAGGTTATGATGCACCAGCCAACACTCACAGCTCAGAAGTGCTTCTAGCGTGGAGTGTTTCACAGAGACATCAAGCTGGAAAAACTAGCTGGTTAACCCAGGCACCCTTGAAGTCAAATTAATTGACTTCGATAAGGTGAAATCATTACCAATGTGGTTTACACATGTCCTTTGCTGGAACGTAGGGTCCCTCAAAGCTGTACCATGGGTCTCAAACTGGTAATCATGGAATGGGATCAAATAGCATCACATTATTTCATGCATGATAATGGATATCAAGTTGCTGTCTTAATGTGTTAAAAACTCTCTTTCTTCTAGGCACAGAAGAGTACTGCCCTTCCGAATACCACATTGGAACAGGTGTGGTCACTTGGGATACTCTTGTTTGTAATCCTCTTGTGTAAATTTCCAAAGATACAAGATCTGCACAAGATCAGTTATAAAATCTGGACCAACGATAGCTTGACACTAAGTGAGATCTTCATTTCAGTAAAGAATGATTAGATCAAGGCAGAAAAAGCAACATTTGAGACTAGTTGGGCATATCATTTTGATAAGGAGGTCATTTTGATAATTTGGCAAAAAGAGCCTGTGTGAATGTGAGAGTTTAAGGTAATAATCAGACATCTCTACCATCTTTCTACAAAGACTGCTGGGATTTTATCAGCTGCTGTCTCCAGATCGACCCAAAGCAGCGGATTGTCTCCACAACTGGATGAAAGTATTAACTATATTATGAAGATTTTGACAAGAGCTTTTTTAATGTTACATTGTAATACAAGCTGCAAGTGCCACATAGTCAGATAAAATTGTAGTTATATAAGAGCTCTGAGACTGGGGAGGCCACTAATACACCCATCAGCGTACATTTATATATATATATATATATATATATATATATATTCCGGTACATTAGCTGTGATATTTGTCTCCAATTAGGATGAAAAATTAATCAGCATAGGGTGTCTCTATTTTTCCCCTCACAATCATTGTTTTCTTTTATATATCTCTTATTAACTATAATCATAGATTATTAACAGAACTGCCACTCCGGTCTCCTGCTTTCCACTGGAGGTCAAGCAAAAGATGGCTTTTATTAGACAGACCGACCCAAAGCAGTAGACTGGAGAAACTCTCTCTCTTTCTCTCTCTCTCTCTCTCTCTCTAAATATTTGAGACTGGGTAAATATACGTGTGTGTATGTGCATACCCTGTCCCTATAGCTAAATAAATAAATAATAAATACATTAAAAACCTTAAAAATAAACAAATAAGTTGAATATTTAAATAATATTATTATAAAAACAGTCCTTTATAAGCTGCTTAAAAATAGTTTTTTGCTGGCCCTTTAGAAAAGCACACTCTCCGAGGAGAAACATGCACCTCACACATAAACAGATTGAAGCAGTAATGAAGAGAACATAAGTAGATTCTCGAGAACCAGTACCTATATGACATCAGACCCGGATATAGCATGATCACGCTCAATATTTGTGTTCAAAGCTTCAAAGACAGAACTAAAAAAACAAAGGCGTTCACAAGACCCCAAATATAGACTCATAGGGCCGGTTTCCCAGACAGGAATTAGATTAAGCCAGGACTAGACCTTTGCTAATTTAGGACATTTCACAATTTTTAGAAACATGTCTTACAAAAATGCATTACCTGTGAGCATTTTAAGACCAAACAATAGCAATGATGTATTTTAAGATATCTCAGTGCAAGCCTTTTCCAGTTTAGACAACTCTTAGCATTTATTTTAATCTAGGACTAGTCTTAAACCCTGTTTCGGGAAACGGACCCACAATCTTTTAGAATAGATGGACCTTTATCATTTTTCACAAACTTAAGGACAAGTTACAGAAATCTTTTTTTTTTTTTTTTGAATTTATGAATGAATTTACCTGACTGCATGACACTTTAAACTCTCCCCTGCTTTAGGCTTTGAACACAGGGGGAAAAAAATGTTTTCTATTTTTCTCCAGATCTTTAAATCTCAAACTGTAACGCTGATCTTTAGATGCCCAAAAGGCTGCACTCAGTACAATAATCGGCAGATGGCAGCATTTATCTTTTCTGTCCCAGTGCACCTGTCAGAGCGGACCGTGAGTGACGTCGTGTACACCTCACCTTATCATTCCCGCCCCTGACGCAGACTCTCACATTCACGCGCTCATAAGTTTGAGGCGAAGCCTCTCCCAGCTAAACTCCAGCAGCCCGTTATTGAGCTAGACCGCGGTCGTTTTCAATCGGAAATCTATAACACAGCTCTACAGACGGACGTCTTGCTATGAGGACTTGAGGGAGACGATAAGCGTGCCGTCCTGCCTGGGTTATTTAGGAGTTTTGGGCGATCCGAATTAACGACATCTGAGAGTGCGAGCTCGTCGCGAGAAGGGGGAGAGGAATGTCGCGCGATCCGGATGAGGTGAATAAACTGACCGAGAGCACTTACAAGGTAAGAGAAAGCACACACTTAAGTTACTCACGACAAAACGAGTGTTGTTGTTCACCTGTTGAGACTCTAGCGGTGACATCCACCCGTGAAGAAATGTCACCGAGCACAGGTTGACAGTTAGGAGATTTCTGGATGGAGCCGGTCATTTTGGAGGTTAGGAAACTTTTAACGTGGTCAGGAAACTTTGGGTCTTACAGTGTTACGTAGAGAAGGCCATTTTAATGTATAAGCCGGTTAACGTTAAAGTTAAAAAAAGACGGACGCGATTCTCTTGAGGTTATTCAAATTCCGGGTTGTCGTTGAGCCACAGGTGGGTCTTTATAGGAGCACATATGGCACTTCTGATTTATTGACACACCCAAATGAGTCAGATATGCATCCCAGCTTAAGATCCAGGGATTTGGAAGAATACGTTACTTTTTTTCCCCCCTCATTGGAATATATTATCACTCAACCCTTGTGTGAATCATATACTTTATCTCCTGAAAAAAGAGCACAACCAATCTGTGAACATGTTAACGTCACATATAAGTGTATGTGTGTGTATATATATATATATATATATATATATATATATAAGAATTCCTTCCTGTAATTTATATGCCCTAATCGTAAATAATTACTACTATATTATTTTCAACATTTTTTGTTGACTGATATAGAGTGATTTTCTTGTAGAGACATAGATCCCACATTGCGAAAACAATAAGCTTAATTTTAAAAGTAATTTTTAGAAGAACTATTATCTTAATAATTGCAACATTTCTTCTATATTGTTTTAAAAGGACAATTTAATATGTGAAGTGAACTAAGGAGCAAGCATCTTACAGTGTAAGCATGTATACTACAATATACAGACAAACAATACTCAAGAATAGTGACTATCAGTAAATGTAAAAAGAGCTCTTAACATTTAAAACCAGTTATAACTACTAATCAAAAATCAGCAAACAGTCCATGCATAATTCATTCATGATTAGTTGGGGCTACAGTAGAGGGGATACTTTTTTTAGGACTCATCAGAATATTCTGTTTTTCTTTTTAACCACAGGATAGACGGTTAGAGATACAGGTAGTTTGAGGTCATTTTGCAGTATAACTGTGCCACTGAATGAATGCTTTGATTGGGAGGAGGTTTGTTATCAGTGATGGCTCCCACACGTAGTCATATCATCCACGAGTGCGTCATTCCAGTATAGTTTCATTCCAGTGTAATATCAGCTGTGCCTCCACAGTCTGGGGCGGTTCGATACGTGTCAGGGAGAGGAGTGGGCTGTCTTTATGAATTGAGGATTAGTAAGCGTTAAGTAAGCACATGTATGCCGCTTGAAGTTCAGTAAATAAGACCAAGCCCAAGTGTTCACCAGTGACTCATTTCTTATCCTTTGAAGAAACCAGGAACTGATGCAGTGCTGGCAACTATTAAAACACATGTTGGTGTTGTTGCTCAGTAACTGATCTTGTTGTGAAAAGCAATAGAGTTTCCTGTAGATTTCCACTCGAGTTCGGACTTGATTCTCCCAAACTTTGTCATTCACATGATATCACCACTGTCTCTCAATACTAAGCCTGATCTTAATTCAAGATCTTATTCGGTCCTGAGCGAGAGGAGAAACGGGCACAGGACTATCCCTGAGATGTTCGACCTGTGAGAACATCTGCATAAAGTGTCCCAGTAGAGTCGGGTGGGTCAACTAATGAATGGATATTTCTTCTTGAAGGTTTCTCACGTTATGCAGATGAGGTCCTCAAACAAACCCATATTAAAAGAGTTCTGCCCACAATGCAGTATGTCTGTTAATATATAAATTGACATTGGTATGATCTTGTTATTGGCATTGTAGGTGTATAATGCTATGAGTGAGACATTACAGTTACTTTTAGGCAAGTCATTTGGCGGCTATCTTGGTAATGGCCCCAGGCAGCTATTTTCTAAGTTCAACTCCCATGTACAAAGGATTAAATTCCAATAACATGTCAAAATTAGAGTCGTGTCAGTCATTCGACAGTCATAATTACTGATGTTTACGCACAGGGTATATGACAGTATATGACAACAGTTAATAATATTTTGAATTTCTGTTTTGAGCTGCGTGCACTGAAGATGATCAGTAGAATGAAGCATGATAGCGAATAGAATACACTTTTTATTCATACAACATGATGTTAATATTAAGACTTGAGATGTGCACGGAATTTCCTGAATGCAGAAGTGAAGGTATCTCTGAATGAACGCGCAAACACCACAGCGAAACTCAAAGAATTCAGTGTTTTATTATAACAGTGTTGTTATTATAATGTTATGTATATGACAGTCTCAGTCATAGTTATTACTGTTCTTCATTGTTTGTCCTGCTCGCGCTATGCGCAGAAGAGATAAGAGCGTTAATGCAGTGTAACTCAACCAAATCTTATACAACATAAATAATATACAGAATATATATACATACCGGCTGAAATGTTTTGAAATCACTTGTACCCTACCTGATCAAAAAAAAAAAAGCCCAATCTTTCACTCTTTCTTAATTTGAGTCTCGTTAAAGATTTGAATCCCTGCCGCCAAGATGCACCACTGTAGGTCACAGATTATGGAAAATGAAACTAAATTTAAATCTGTAGGGGTGGTTGGATTTGTTCACGCAGGTTAAAATATTTATTTAAAGCTTGCTTCTTTTTAGATTCTTATTTACAACATTATTTCAATAAGCTGTAAATTAACTCACTGGGAGAAAACCAGTAGTTCTGTGTGAAATCAGACATTGAGCACCCCCATATACAGTAGTTGAATGGCATGATCATACAACCCCTGTGAATATTCGACTGAGAGATTGGGAGGGGAATCGGGCTCCTCGAATTGAAGCCTGGAAATATTCGACTATTGGAGGACACCCCTACTTTATAGTTACCGTTCTTGGTGTAAATGAGGCTTTAAGGTCCTTGAGTCAGAAATGTTCATATGCAATTCTTCTTCATTTTTTTTCATATTCATCATCCTTTTCTATCAAAGTGCTTACTATGGATGCGCCACCGCAAAAAAATCTAACCTGATCTGAATTATTTTTTATTTTATTTTATTTTTTATTTTTTTTTTAATTTAATTTAATTTAATTTAATTTTTAATAATGGACAAAAATTTCAGATTAAGTGTGAAGAGATTACTGACACAACATGAGTTCATATTTATTTTTTAACATGTGAAAATATTAGATTCAGTGTGCAGTGACTTTTACAGCTACTGTACTGAATTTGAGGTCTTTCTCTTTCTTTAGGAAATGTGGAAATATTACATAATATGTCTCATAGAACATTTGTAATGTTTAAGACAAATTGTGGAACCGGTCTAACAGCTTTTTCTGTGTGTGCACAAAATCAGTTACGTTGATTTTTAAACCATTAACTTAACCACTAATTCCAAACCCAGTTATCCGTATTATTCAGACCTGAATTAGGTTGGAACTCAACAGGTTGTAGTTTGTCAGCTCTCTTTAGGGTTGGGTAGATAACACATCTCCATATTCATCACCTAGAATTACAATAGCATACTTGAATTCACAGTACATTAAACCAGAGATACTTTAAAATGGCCCTAAAGAGGTTGTTTCATGAACAGACCCACCTTAGTCCACAAAATGTCATGATTGCGACTGATTAAATCATAATTGCTCATGCCAACATTCAAATCCCTTTTCTCAGAATGTTATGGAACAATTCAACCCCGGGTTGCGTAACCTCATAAACCTGGGAAAGAGCTACGAGAAAGCGGTTTCAGGTAAGCCTCAGTTTGTTGTATCCATACTATTAGAACAAGTATAAAAAGTTTTCATATTGCATTATTATAGGTTTTTAGCCATTATTGCTTGTAAGGCTGCAATGATTTATGAAGCATTTGTGAGTCCCAATAATCTGTTTTTATTAGTGGTTGATGATAAAGATTGTTTATGGCAGCTGTATATATATGTGTGTGTGTGTGTGTATATGTACATTAAGATTGCACAACAACAGAGAAAAAAGGTGGTGCGATCAACTTTGGATAATGAGGTGTGATAAGCCCAAGATTCATTTGTCAAATCAGTTTCAAACATTTATTATTAGTCCAATTTAACTTTGTAATTGCAGTTAAATTCTAAACGAATTTGGCAATCAAAGTCTAAATGAAGGGTAGACTTTACTTAACAATGTACGCATGCAAACTGACATCCAGATGATTATGGAGGGAAGGATGGGATATTAAGTTGACTTTTTTTGTTCTTGTAACATCCCTCACTCCCACGTAACTCTTTCCTTAGATTTCTTATATAGTTACATGTCAATCTGGAAAAAGTAGGTCTTCTGAACAAAGGGTAGGTTTTTATCACATCTTGAACAAATGGATTTTTGCTTTAGAAAGAGGGCAAGACATACTGGAATAGCCAAACTCGCAGACTAAACACGACACCTCTTATACAGCTTGTTGTTCCTGGACTGAAGAGGTTTGTCGAACATGCCCTCTGAGTAGCTGTCAGCAATCTTCAGGTCTTACAGACAGTAGCTTTCCTGAACCTTTGTTGTTTTTGGCACTGTGTTTTGGCTCCAGATCTTCTTCTGCCATAAACCAGGTTTTAAAAACACATCTGGATACATGGTGTTCTGTTGTGCTTTATCCAAATATCTCCTCCACGCTGCCTTTGAATTGCTTCGTTGGGCTGATAGCAAATGTATGGAAACCCGTTTCCGCCACTGTATGTTTAAAAAAAAAAAAAAAAGAAAGAAAGGTTATTGCGACTTTTTTGCAATTGCGGGAAGTCAAAATAACCTTTTTTTTTAAATTTTTTTTTTATTCAGTGGCAGAAACGGGCTTCCGTACCAATGAAACAAATGTAGACCGATGGAATGAAATAATCATAATATTATTCTCCAAAGTATTTGGAAGACATTAGAACGCTAGAGCGAACATTTCTGTTATTAAACCAAGCAGGCAGAGTCATTTTATTATCAATGACAATACCGTATAACTTCACTAGAAAACCTTGTGAATGTGTGGAACAAAAATCTTGCACGATTCCACCTTAGTACAATAACATGCATTCTTATCCTTGTTTTGCAGCCATGGTTCTGGCTGGGAAGCAGTACTTTGATGCTGTATCTAAGATCGGGGAGAACGCAGCCGTATCTCCTGTGTCCAGGGAACTGGGTGAGTCATGGCTAATTCTTTTATTAAGGACTGCATGAACACGTTTCCATTTACTCTTCCCATAGTGCCATTTGTCATTTCTCAAGATGGAAAATGTAAAAGGCTGGGTAGGTGGTTTGGTTCAGAAACATTTTTTTGTAATGCTGGGTAAAATCTCTTCACGTCCTGATAGCAATCGCTGACTTAAGTGGTCTAAATGCATTTATGCGTATTTATATTGTCTGTTGAAGCTGTAGGACTATAACATTTTCTGACCTTGAAGGAGGAATATATCATGTCTTTGAGTTCACAAAAAAACAGTGTAGCGATCACTTAAGTTCACTTAGTTGTCATTAGCACTGAATAATGATAAACTTTGACTTGTAATCTTTTTGTTATCACCATTTCCTCCATTGTGAAGAAGATAACATGGGCCATAATCTGACGTGATATTGTGCAGGAATGTGCCATAAAGCATGTTATGTTGCCTGAAATCATGTTTCTGTTTCATGTTCCGCTCAGCATGTTTGAAACAATCGACTTTGATCTGTTTGTTTACACAACAATGCATTTGCCGCACCATAATAATGGTGGATATATTGCGTTTATTCAGTCATGTCATGTTTGAGAATTCGGGGTTTAAAAGACATGTATGTTGAGAGGCTGTGTGTCTTTTTATGCTTTTTGAAAATTTATCTTTGAACTGTATCAACATTTCAGATAATACACTATGCTACACATGCCCCACTTCCAAAAAAACCCATTATAATCTGAAATGAGTGGGAGTACTTCAAGTGCAGACGTAATGTGTAGGTAATTAATGGCACTTACAGTTAAAGAATATTAAAATTGTAACACGTAAACAAGTGTAGGAGGTTGAATTATTAATACATTAATTGCTGAAGCTTTAGTGGTATGTAGGGATGCTCATTTTAACCGTTTACCGGCCCTGTTTGAAGTTTAACCCATTAATTCAATCGGTTAAACGGTTTAAAAGGTCATTTTATTTATTTATTTATTTATTTCTGTATTTTACCTACTCATAGCCTATATAAAATTGTTGACGAAAAAAAAAAAATCGCATTTTATTTGCCACATTCACACAGCAGCAGAACACAGTTGTTGAGTACAGGGAGTGACACCGTGTTCTGTAACGGAACTCACCGGGAAATGTTCAGGACTCGCGACCGCGTTCACGGAACACACGCGCTGTGTGAACGGAACAGGAGGGCCGCTCTGCGGCACAAACGCGCTTCTAGCAGGTGTTACGTGTTTTAATGTGTGTTTTGTGTAACTTATAGTGATGGAGAAATGAGCTGCGTGTCATCTGAAAATTTTATTAGATCCCGTCAGTTTTCCGCCGGAGCCGCTCTAGTCGGTTTTGTGTTCTGCACACGATTCATATGCTCTGCTTTCCGCTCAAAGCTGCTGTCGGTTAATGAAGGTTTGATGAAAGAACTCGTGCCTCGATTGGTCTCCTGTCATGTCAGAAAGTGGTAAGACTTAGTTTTGTGGACGTTGCCATCTTTGATATTAATATCATTACTTTTAACGGCTCACAGGCGCTTATCCTTTGAATTCAATTCTTATTTAAAATAATGTTGTCAGTTAACCGGTTAATAATCGGTTATGAGAAATAACCGAAATGAGCATCCCTAATTGTATTTATTTTCGATGTACGAACATATTAGTTAAGTGTGACCAGTAAATTTGTGTACATTTATGTTAAAGTGAAGGGTTATTTATTTAATTTTAATTAAATACATTTGGGGTAAAAATGCCTCATATGGACTTCCCCATATGGAACAAATTAATGAGAGAAGAAAAAAGATTAATAGAGCAGAAAAGTTAAATGTCAAGAGAGTTACACAATTACAGTATTCCTTGTAATATAATATGGTAAAATAATAAAAATATATTAAAATATTATTCTTAATTGTGCATCATTGTGGTTGTATTGATTGCGCTGCCTTCAAAATATTTTAAATGAAAGTTAAAATATTATTCTTGATTAAATGCAAGGATAAAACAACTAATGTGTCTATGAATGAAAAATTGGTTTGAGCACATAATGAACTTTCTTAAAATTGATATAGAATTGTATTAAAACGAATTAATGTTGCTAAATTTATTGTGTTTTTTGTTGTTGTTTTACGCAAATGAAGTGATTATGTTCTGAAATTTCCTTTCATGCTGTAATATACTGTACTCCCGAAACGCTGAGTGGTGCAGTATGATAATCAATATATACTGTTGTATGTAACTGGAGAAAGCCAAGGACTATACAGGAAACTGGGTGAAATAAATGGGAAGAAAAGACGCGTAGTGAGGGAGAGGTAAGAGATTGCTCACTGTTGCTACTGGGAATCCTCCCGCGCTGATAGCCATGCTTTGTTTAGTTTCTTTATCAATATTGAATTAGTCAGTGAAGAGTGGAACATGGCTCTCGCTGGGACTTTGACACTGTGCAGAGGTTGCTTTGTGTGTATGAGCAGGAGAAACCCGTTGAGTGCTGTTTACCTATGTTATATTTGTAATTGTTTGGCTTAAATGATTGGAATGATGTCCTTTAACCTCAGGTTGTTGATAGTCCATGTTAGGAATGTACAGAACTGCGCATTTCAGTCAAATCAATTAGTCATTGGGGTTTTTGAATGCCTACTGTAGTTAATTAATCAGGTCTGGTTTTAGGTTTGGCTGATCTCATCTCTTAGTGGGGGAACTAACAAACGGCAGCTAATTTGCATTGCTTGTGGTGGGACACTCAAGCAACGTGAAATGCATCACAACAGATTTATGGCTGAAGTCATATTTCTTTAAAAAGGATACATTTAAAAATGCAGAACTTTCTGTAAGCGTTTCACACTTATGACAATTTATCATAGTGTCAGAATGCTAATTAAAACATCGGCACTAAGTATATAACAAAGAAAATTCTGAATAAACCAATCAACTAGTTCTCAGACGATTAGTCAACAATGTGACTCATCTCTACTCCCATGTGCAGGCGTGTTGCTAGCTGACGTCCTGGTTAAGGTTTCCTCTGTTGGTCCTTTGAGAGATCTTCTGCGTCTTTCTGAAATCCATTAAACATTAAACTCTCAATCTGCATCAGCAAGAACAAAGGCTCCTTCCTGTGTACTTCTTCTGTTGTCTTTTCTGCCCGCCCTCCTCTCTCTCTTTCTCTACACGTGTCCTTGTTTTCTCTCTCGGCCTCCTGTCGTGCATTACCAGCCAAAGAATAAAGCTCGAGCACAAATGCACTCTCAGACAGCAGATGCATGCTGGTTGTTTTGAAGATCACCATGAGGTCTGTTTTTGGAAGCCAGATCTTCCGCTCTTCATAATGTTAAGTATGCGTTTCTTCTTGAGTCCAGCATATGTTGGAGACGAGAAGTGTTTCACTTAGCACTTGCTGTGTGGTTATGTGTCAGGATGGTCGACTAGTTACCAGCTATTTCACAACCAGCTAGTTGATTAGGGGAAGATGATGTTTGAAGCAAAGATTTGGGATGTTTTAGCATGCTGTGCTTTTACTGTTTGCATGTCTCAGTTCATCGTCCTTAAAGCACCATTTCCACAGCCATCAAAGCACCGCTTATGTACAAATTCACCACCTTCAACAGATTTAAAATAATCTCTATCAGCTCTCAGATCGCCAGCTGTGAGAAATGATGGGTTATTATGCCAAATCCACAGGTGTTGTGGAGAGATTAAAGGACAGAATTTTATTGCTGATTCTTTATGGTGTGGCACTTCCTCTCAGGTGTGTGTTAGAACCCATTTTATCCCAATACCAAATGAAAAAAATAGCAAAAAATGTTTTACATAAAGAAAATTGTTCAATATTACCCACATATTTTTAAAAAAATGTTATTTATTTGTTTGTTTTTGGTTTACAGCTATTCAACCATATCCATATTTTCATTGCTATATGTCTAATTTATCATTATTATATTAATATTTATGGTGCATTACAGTTTAAGATTAATTGCAGTTTCATATATCTACATACATTTAGTTTTTTTATAGAATTATATAATATATGTTGTGCCTCCACTGTATGCTCAACTATTTGAGTAAGTATATGCCTGCACTTTGAAGAACATGATGTTTTATGAAATGTATAGTTTTAAAGAAATGTAAGGTTATTCAGCCTACAAGTGCTGTGCTTAGCATCCATAAATCCCAAAGAAAGGCATCTATTCAGAGTCTGGTGGACATGGCAGTCTGTTCTATGCATGACTTTTCTAGTTCAGACTTGTCAAGTAGCCATTCAGGCAGTCCACCGACTAGTAGATTAAAAATATGTATGCACATGTCTCATCCACTTTTTGCCTTTAGCTAGCTTTAATGTCTGAGATCAAATCTCCCATTAGAGAGTCATTAAAAGGCTTTACCTTCACCTATTTTTGTAGGTGTTTTTCCCCTGGATCTCTCCCCTGTCTGTGTGTGAATGTAAGTGCAACAGACTGTAATTGGTCAAGGGGTGTGTTCTTATCTGTGCATGGTTTGTCAATACATGTACATCAGCACACACAAAGCTCTTCAGTGATGTTCGGATTATAGTCTAGAACGGAAGAGTGGACCGTCTGAGACTGAGACACCTCAAAAATGAGAGACTGCAAATATTGACTGCAAAAGTGATGCAACTGCGCTAGAGTCATCTATCAAACCCTCACCACATGTCCTCTTTGTCCTCATTAAAGGTGTCTGAACACACGCTGAGATTCACACACTTCCACCCAGGACAAATCAACTAATGCACTGACTTATTTATCAAGACCAGCTGCAAGACGTAAGTGTTGTTTTTGTTGCTCGTTTTCGTCAGTCCGCTTTAGATAATTGGCCTACATTTATGTATTAATGCATTTATTTACTAATTCTTTAATCATTTCATTAATGAACAATACACACGATCATGTATGACTAGAATTGGGTTTTCTATGATGTATTGAATGTTGCAAATTCTGATGATAACATGTCAGATGGTTAAAAAGAAAGTTAAAATGGTTTGAAAATTAATAAATAACCATATTTTGAGTTAAACCGTTTTTGTTTTTTAAGATTCATTTGTAATAGAATTTCCAGCTATTTTGTTTTTCTTATAAAATGTTCTTGTTTTGTGATTGTGCCATCAACAATGCAAGTATAAATATGCCAAAAAGAAACTTTTATTAATTTGTATTTTTCTATTGCCAATGTTTCACCCTTATCTCAATCCTGAAACTTGAGCTGATTTTCCTTTTATTATACAGTACAAATTTAATGCAGAAGTAATAGTGTGAACCTTGTACATCACTCATTTTTATCAAATTTATCATCATTATTCATTAGTACCCCATATCAAAACAATCTTCACCCCTCACTTCTGAGCGCTTGTCGGCATGGTAACACAGTCTTATTTCAACTACAGTGAATAAAACTCACTCAAGTGTTTTCTGTCAGTCCTGCAAAGCCGCTATCCAGACCTCACTGTGATCCACACAAACGCCAAAAAAGTCACATTTATCTAAACCAAACAAGGCTTTTCTTTGAATCCACTTGGTATGCACGTGCCTGAGTTGTGTACTGAGCCTCAGTGCACCTCTTGAGCTGGTCAAATTTAAATGTAATTGACCTCACAACCAAAAGGAGCTTTTATGCGTCTGCCTCAAACGAATGCTGCACATGCGCACTTCCAGGGCAGTTTACGGGCCAGACCTCCATAGAGAATACAAGCTCTTTAGATCTTTGTCATCCTCGCCGTTAATACTCACCTATGTAGATGTTGCAATCTGCGTTTTTATAAGAGAGACAATGAGACCCCGAGTGCAGGGAGATTATCTGATGCCTGTCTGAAACTGTCTTGATTTGATATTGTTTGCTCAGTTGAGATTGCATAAGTGTGCATATTTGTCGACCTTTGTCATCGCCTCCCTCTCTGTTCCTATTCTTATTTAATGATTTAAATGCATCACTGACAGCTTGTGAGTATTAACTCTGGATCTCGAATAATAAGAATGACTTGGCACAGTAATAGAGACTTTATGTAACTGTATGAAAAGACACTGAGAGCTGCCTTCTGTTGTTCGTTTTATACTTACAGGCTCTTTGTCTATACTGTGAGTAATGCCAATAACTCATCCATTGAATGGGGTATAAAAGAATTGATTGAAGCTGAATGGCATTGATTGGAGAGCTGGCAGAGGGAGAGATGAGAGCGTTGCTGTGTAGAATCAGGTGTATTGTGCAACGGGCGCTCGATGTGCTCCTCGTCCCTCTCTGAACTCTGCTTAAATAGAATATGAGCTGAATTGCTGAGCGCAGCTCTGTCACGGTAATGACACAGGCCGTCGTGATCGATGAGTCTGTTAGCCAATTGGAGAGCTGTCATTTTTTTCCCTCCCCCTGGTGCTGATTTGATTTAAGTTTAGACTGTAGAAAATGAGTCTCAGGGAATGAGGGGAGTTTTATTTCATTGCGATGTACAGCTGGGTAAAAATAGATATAGGTTAACTAAATACAGTCTTCATTAAAATTATGTGATATAATATTGATTTTTAATATCCTCAGATGCTGCTTTTTATTATTATTATTATTATTATTATCATCATCAACATTATATTATAATATTATTATATTATAAATATTATAAAATTATATTATTTATTTTTACAGTTTTTTTTTTCCTTAATAGATCTAAAGATTTAGTGAATCTAAAAAAAATTAGGCAAATTTCAGTAATGAATAAGAATGGATTTGCTGCTTATTGTTTTTCGTTATGCTTAATTGTTGGTAAGTAACTCTTTAGCCAAATTAACTGTCAGCGTGCACCAATTATGATATTGGCTTGTTACGGTATGGTCATAAAGCGTTTTTATATAACAATTTTATGTTTTGGGGGCTGTTATTATTAAAGGGATAGTTCACCCAAAAATGTAACTTCTGCTATTAATTGCTCATCTTCATGTCATTCCAAACCTGTAAGACCTTATTTATTTTCAGAACACTGGTTAATATATTTTTTCTTTCTGACCCTGCATAGACAGCAATGCAACTACCACATTCAAGGTCCAGAAAGGTAATAAGGGCATCATTTAAAAAATCATTTGTCACATTGATTTTTAAATTAATGTGCGCTGTATATTGTTTATATGTGAATAAAAACATAAATTAAATCTTTTCATCATACTTTATAATGCAATGAATTTCTTTTACAGTCTTTTTTTAATAAACTTAATAAACAAAATAAAGCATTTTGGTGGGATTGACTTTCAAAATAGAGACAGAAATCTCTCACACTTCATTAAAACCTTATATTTGTGTATTCATCTTATTTATATAAGAACAACAAATATCTTATGGGTTTGGAAAGAGATGAGGATGTGTAATGGTTGGCAGTTTTGTTTCTGAGTGAACTTGCCCTTTAATTCTTCCACCATTAAAAAAAAATACAGTTGCAGGAAAAAATTTGACCAACTCCCACGAGCTCATCTTATTGTCTGGACTCCAGGTTAGCTGACTCCAATTAGCTTTCAGAAAAGTCATTAGCCTAGAGATTTACGTACTGTACTTCTCCACCCAGCCCTGTGAATGTGTACACAGTGTGCTTTATTAAATCAGTTAATGCAGACTTTTTTTATTATTGTTTAATTGAAGATCAGATTAATTTGATGACCAGTTTATGCAGAAATACCCCGGAGCTCCATCTGCACATCCCTATTGTAGAGAAGCTCATAGAAATTTCTTACCGTCAACATGCTCTGTGTGTTTATGTAGTGATCTTGCTGATCGTGTTGCCTGTGTGTGGGTGTACAGATATGTTGGTGAATGCAGATATACTCTTGCGAGTGGGCATGTTAGTGTACTTGAATGATTGTTACTGTTCTGCGACCTCTGTATTCTGAGTGTTTAAGAGGGAGAGAGAGTATAAAAGCTTCAGTGTCCTGGTCTGTGAAGCTGCACAGTGACAGTGCTCAACAAAAGCCTGCTCCTCTGTGTGTCTCTATATGTGTGTGTGGTCCCAGTAGTGCCATAAGCTTTGCCAGGAAGAGAACCGTGGCCCCTGAACCTTGCCCCCGCCCCGGCCCCCCTGTCTCCTCTCCTGTCCTCCTTCCTGTTCTGTGCCAATTAAGAGAGCACCTTACCAACTCGGCCTACCTCCAGAGACACCTTCCTCACCTAGACGTTGACACCCAGTGCAAAGGAGAGACGTTACCTCATTTTGAGGACTTTGTCGGCAAGATGTCGCTCTAAAGGTTCATTAAAGATTTTGGTTTGTCTAATTCAGACCTCCCTGTAAGGAAAGATTCATTATTCAGAGTTGTCTTGCATGCACATCTTCTTCGATCGTATAATGCTGTGTGCCTTTATTTGTGCGGTGGAGAGAAAGAGGCAATAGTTTAAAGGCAAGTTTGTGCTTGTGGGGTCCTCCAGGACTTTTGTGTTGCACGGTGGGATTGATCACGGCATGAATGGAGGATACTGGCAAGCGTCTTCCTCAGACAGATACGAATTGAAAAGATAACTGCAGAGAGGTTGTGCCAAAGAAATTTTAATTGGAGCAAAGAGGCATTCCGGTTTTTGTTGTGGAAGTGGGAGGGTCCTAAACCCCGGGCCAGGAAAACAAAATGACAATGCGGAGTAGAGAAAGAAAGTAAGGTCAAATTCAGATGCACATGTACGCCCCCTGTTGCTTTTTCTCACGCCTACTCACACAAATGAAAAGTATATAGAGGCAGCGTTTGTCGCTGATTGGCCAGCTGTGGCAGCATGACTTCGTATTGAAGCCAAACGGAGCTGTGAGTTTCAAACCTTTTTTTTTGTGTGTGTGTTGCGCTGTTTAACTGAAGCACCTTGGGTAGAGAATGTGGGCGGTTTGTGGATGTGTAACTTGACAGCGAGAGTGGATCTCTTGTCAGTTGTCATTTTACCTGTCCTGATGTCTTTGCACAGTGTGACCAATTAGAAAGCTCTAAATACCCATGTCACGATGACACTGGTGACAGGAGCAGGCAGTCATTGGCCACTGCCGAATATATTGATTTTTAGCCTTCCCTTCTCCCTTTATATACTTAACACACATACTAAGACACACACATCTCTCTCGACAGCCTCTGCTTTCTGCAGGGCCTGTCTAGAGCGCTAAATTCAGGTTTCATATGCATACGTTATGTGAATGCACTATTGCGTGCTTTATAAAAGAGAGTGACTGCATTGTACGACCAAGAAAACAACTTTAAATAAAGAGTCACACTCTAATTTTAAAACAGAATTGAATTAGTATGTCTTATATGAACAGCAACAGCGTTTTCACACAACTTTAAAAGGATGTATGCAAGATTAAAACATTTACTTATTAAAGATGTTATGCAAAGTATTTATTTTTATTTGTCTGTATGGTTACGCATTACTCAAGGTTAGAGGAGTGGATTGACTGTGTACATATGCATCATATTGTATTGTATATTGCTGTGTTATTTTCAGTAGCTTGTATATTTTTCTATTATAAACCTCATACAAAGCACAAGAAATATGAACTGAGATCATAGGGTGGGAAGACTCGTTGGTCAACTCATTGTAAACACTCAAAGTCTTCATGTAACTTGAATAAGCATTCTTCCTATTTTATATTATGGATCAAGTGTTTTCCCACCTTGGCTGGTCTCATTTTTAATACTGTTTAATACGGTATGTCTGGTTAAAAATTGTAATTTTACTGAGTTCTAGTCTATTTAGCTCTCTTTCTAGTTGCAGAAACCCGTTCTGTGCGTGTTCGTGAGTTTGTGTTAAGTGCTGTTTCTACCATCCCACACTGAAAGACATCTTTTGTAGAACTAGATCAAATTGATGAACCACAAGGCACTAGGAAAACTATCGCATAACAAAAGATTAGGCCCCTTTTTGACATGTTTGTGAACTTAATATTGAAATAAAGAATTCACCTCATGCATAAGGACCAGTTATTGTAGGTATGCATATTATTGTTCTGCATATTATTGGTCCTTATTGGCTGTTTAAAGGTGCTATATTTTACAGTTGGTTATGTTTGAGATCATTGAATGTTATTTAAATAAATTATAGAATTTATGGGTTATCAAAGTTGCACAGTGCATTCACACGGGGCGTCAGCGTAAACTGTTCCCATTGACTTTGAATGGGTGACATCAAGCGTTGCCGAAAAGGATTCTGGATCCGTCGTCAGTGCTTCACTGGCATTGCTCGCGGCAGAAGTTGAAAAATTCTTAACTTTTGCAGCAAGCAACGCCAGTGAAGCGCCGCCGACGGAAGCGTCAGCCAATCAGGATCGCTCTATGCAAACACAGTAGCCAGGCTGCAGGCAATCAAGTTCATTCTGTGTCTGAGTTTTTGAGTTCCTGTCTAATTTCATTGGCTGACGCTGCTATGACCATGGCTTCAGTGCCAAACTTCAGCCACACCTTCCGTCAAGCATTGACACTGACACACCGTTAATAATATTTCCCAAAAAAATAATAAATAAATAAACTAATTTTAATATTGGCGCATATGTACATGATTGTTTTTTATGACCATGAGTGTAATTTATGCTTGCACTCATCCATATTATGTACAGTAGAAATTAGTCCATATGGTCATCAATTCTGAACACTGACAGTGCAAGCATCAGAGAACCCAAAAATGATCTGTTGGCTCTTTTTTTTTTGCCACTGTGTAGCGCTTTTGAAACCGAAGTAGGAAGGCAGTTACTTTATATGTTAGCCACCAGTTAGACCTCCTGCCAGACTTCAGCTACTGTAAGTGCCACTATGACGATTTTAGGTAAGTGTGCTCCCTTCAGCAGAGCTCCTTCAGGAGCCTCCTTTGATCAGAGCTTCTAATGAACTCTTCAGCGACCCTGCCCGCTTCCACTCCAGGAGGATGGCCATTGCTAAGGGACATAGTGCCATCAGCCCTCCACCCCCTGCTGCCCTGTCTGCACACCATCAGACATCAGAAAGCATTAAGACAGGAGGAAATAGCAACTCACTCTTAGGGCTTTTCAAGATGACTGGTCTCCTCTGCTCTGAGATGGGCTTGGTTAAAAGCCACTTCACTCACATTTGAAGGTTATTCAAGAAGTTCTAGAAGTTTCTGACTAGAAGTTGGAAGAGAAGAGCTTCTTCCGAGTTTGTTTTGATGCCTCTGTTTCACTTTACACTAGACAGAAGAGTTTCTGGGAAAGAAAATAGCATGCCTTTCACTTTTATTTTAGGCAAGTACATTTTGGAAATGGGAAGTAAACAAGTTCTCTTTGCATAAAAGACCAGACATTAAGTTAAGAACAATCTGAGAGTTAATGGTACATGCCAACAACAGCAATTATGTTGCTGCCAGGACGCATTGCTTTGAGCAACAAGGTGAGGTGCGTTATCTAGCGTGCAATAGATTGTGGCAAATTTTCTTGCTGCTTAAGCTCATTAAGCAAGGTAGATTCTTTCTTCTACAAAATTTACTTTAGAATAGAATACTGCAGTGTTGTTGAATTACAAGTTACTCATTAGGCAAGGCAAGGCAAGTTTATTTATATAGCGCATTTCATACACAGTGTTAATTCAAGGTGCTTTACATAAAAGGAGTAGAATAATCATAAAAGCAATGATCACAACATAAAAAAGGCACAAATGCCTTGATTGATTAAAATGATTTTAAAATTATTTAAAAATAGATTTAATATAGGTTTAAGACAAACAGAAAGCAATCAGTTCGGACAAAGCACAGTGCTCATTCAGTAAATGCACAGCTAAACAGATGAGTTTTGAGTCTAGATTTAAACGTAGCTACTGTTTTTGAACATTTGATCTCTTCTGGAAGCTGGTTCCAACTGCAGGCAGCATAATAACTAAAAGCGGATTCCCCTTGTTTTGTGTGAACCCTTGGTATTTCT
>JAUCMU010000024.1:7018180-7050871 GCA_032275025.1 Enteromius treurensis
GTTAATTATACCAAGATACCAAATACTGTTACGTTTTCACTCAGGCTGGCTAATAAAGTTAGCTAACGTTAGCTAAAGAATATTGCTACTATGTAACACAGTTACCTAGACAACAGATCCAACAAAACAATAAAAGACTTCTCATAACACAGATTATTTTCATTGATTAACGTTCAAAAACTCAGCTATTGTCAATTAAAATAACATATTTAAAATAATATTAAATGAAGTTAAAACTCACCCATTCTTGTAGCTCAGAACTTGATTCGAAATTGAACAAGCACGTATAGAATGTGCGCGTCTGGTGTGCGATACTTCGAGCTGTCCCGGCGCTGCGCTGCGCTTCTCGTCCGGTGTGCGACCCTCTTAAGATCTGACTCCAGAAACACACCAAGATTCCTGACTTGGTTTTTAGTTGTTTGACCCCTAGAGTCAAGTTATGCATTCACCTTACGAACTTCCTCTTTGCTTCTGAATGCAATGACTTCAGCTCAGTTTTGGCACATCCAAATGTTAATTTCATCCATGCATTGGTAGAGGGAATCAATGGGGTTGTAGTCATTTTGCGACAAGGCTAGCTAAATCTGGGTATCATCTGCATAGCTGTGATATGCAATTTGGTTCTTTCTCATTATTTGACTTAGTTGGAGCATATACAGGCCGAACAAGAGCGGGGCAAGGATTGAGCCTTGAGGGACTCTACATGTCATGGACGTCCACTTGTACTTATGCTCTCCTATACTTACATTAGAATGCTAATGAGACCAAACTGTCTAATGGACAGAGCATTTAGATTATTGAAGGAATGTTTTGGCAGGTTCTCTGTACAGTGTATATATATATAAAAAAGTATATAAGACAGGCATATAAAAAACTGCTCCGTTTGGCTTGGTCCTGAAGGCCATCTTCACAATATCAGAGTTCTCTGAAGTATGACAAGCCTGTAAATGGAATCTTGGACCCCTGTAGTAAATGTGTTTCTATGTCCCACGTTGACCTCTAACTGGTCAGGTATGGTTAATATGAGAGAGGTTTGTAGGTTCTGTGTAAGGACTCTGTCCCAGATCTGCCACCAGACCTGTGCTCACAGTTCAAAACTCAGGACGGGTTTCCTCTCCCTCGTGTATAACATGCTGTACTCCAAAGACCACTTCTTTCCAAATACTTTTAAATGCTGAACAAAATCATGCATGCCAGAAATACGGCATGCACTTACTCTTATTATGAGTATTTATTAGGTTCTCTCATAGTATATGTACTAAATTCCAAGTTTATACAAGTACACTGGGGCTTGAGTTCACATTGAAAATAAACCTGAATAACAAGTCTACTCACATACAATATATAGCCATAATTATGATTGATTGATGATTGATACTAATCCTAAAGGAAATTCAAGGCTAATTAGGGCTTTGAAGCATTTATGACATTGCAGATTTAGCCAATTTGTAACATTGATGAAGTGAAAAGGCCAGGTGCTCTTGCTTCCAATGAAGCACAAGATGTTTATTTAAAAAAACTGAAACAATCTTTTTAATATGAGCTTTTCACTGAAATGGTTATGGTGATCATTCTGTTCAGTAAAAAATGCCATGATGCATATATTAATAATTGACACACTATCAAGCTGCAATCTTAAAACATCTTCATAAGTGCATTAAGCTATATTGAGTTCTGTAGCTGTTAGTCTGGCAGATGCAGTTGAAATAGACTTCAATCATGCATGTAGCATGTTCAACCTTGACCTTGCCACTCTTCTGGTTTGATAAAGAGCTAAGCTTTTTCCAGCACACTCAAAGAGACCTGTGCTTTCATATGAGAGGCAGTCGAGACAGAGTTAAGTTGTGTAAACAGGACTCAACTCCCACACTATGCTCATTCTTCACTTCTTAATGATGCTGCACAGCTCGGCCAATCACACTCTTACAGTCTCGATCATATTTTCTTAGTTAAAATCCTTTTAAACCAGGAATGATAGCTATAAAGAGCTATAATGTGTGCTGCCAATATGCCATCTGTAGCTATGCATGCTTGAGCTCTTTAAAGCAGATTGGATTCTGATTGGCTGTCAATGTTTTTATAGTTCATCATTTGAGACATTACGAAAGCGATTCTAGCAACATTGTTACTGTGTCTTTATCGTTAAATTTATGCTGTTTTGTATTTTTATTTTGGAAAGGTTAATAGATACAGTTATCTTTGGTTTTCGAACGGGTATTTTGTTGATGTTAAAATCAGTCTTTCAAAGGATTACTTTACACGCAAGATTTCCTCGTAGCTTCACAAAACTGAGCTTGAGCCACTGATGTCACATGGACTGTTTTACCGTAGTATTTTCAAACGTTACATTTCTGGTCCTGGAAACATTTAAATTGTGTTGCTCTCTACGGAGGCTCAGATGACTCTGATTTCTTCAAAAACAAATTCATTTGTCGTCTTAAGGGTTTGGAATAACATGAGGATGAGTAATTAATAGCAGTATTTGCATTTTTAAGTGTGTTCACACTTATAGCAATTTGAGTAATTTCAGATTGCAATATATTTATTTTTTTATCTTGATACAATTTGTTATAGTGTCCCATTAGAAACTTCCTATTAGAAATCTGTACAGCCACCGGGCATTAAATGGCAATTACACCTTTTCACACCACACAGGAACTTCTCTTGGGTCTTTTGAGATTAGAAAGGGCTGGGGGTCATCCAGCGGACGGAGTAAGCCAGACAGGTGGTCAGATTCCTCCATTCCGCCTTTAGAGCAGGCACGTGTCCCCCATCCCACACACGCACACACGGTGGGTGGCCAGCTTTGCTAGCCTCTGCAGCATGCAGGAGCTGGAAGTTTTTTCTCTGAACTGCCATGTGTGGTGCTGCGGGCTGGGAACAACATGATCTTGAGGTAAAAGGAGCTCAGGCGTCCCCGCAGCCTCTCCTAAACTTGACCCTTGTTGCTGCATCTTTCCTGCTTTCTCAGCTGGATCAGGCCCCACCCCTCTGAATATCTTCAAACCAAAATCTTGGCCAACTGAAATATACTCGCTATTACCAGCCCAGTCACAATGCGGTTAGCATGTGGCAACTCAGCCTGCACATTCTTTCACTCACTCACTCACATACTCTAACAGCGATCACACGCACTTCTGCATCATGGCGATGCTCCAGAGATTGGATTAGCAGGGATGATAGGCATGACATTTTAACCGACAATGTAAATATTTTGACACGGCCTTCCCGATGCCAGTGGGCACATCGTGTCTGCCACCTGCGAAAGAATGAGGGAGAGGCGTGTCTGACTGACTGCCTACTGCTGCACACTCTCATGACGAATAGACCTTCTAATGAGGTGCCATTTTTAATCGTTAAATATTTATTCTGCGTTAATGAGAGAGATTAGCCTTCAATATTTTTCAGCGTGGGAATCTGCTAATAGAAGTCTTGTTTTTTTACCCCTTTTCCTCTCTCAGTAATGAAACGTTTTATCTGCTTCCCTCCAGCCATTTCACCGTTGCAATGCTCGTTGTCATTACTAACAAGATCTGGGCTCTCAAAGTCGCTTGATGTTACTTTAACAAAGAGCTTCAGTAAGTGTTGATGAGTGGGGTTTTTCTGGTCATACTTCAAGTCCTGGATGTCATACGCGTGTGGCCTCTCCTGGGGAGTTGTTTCCTCAGCTGTCAAAGAGGCATCTGCAGCATTCAGAATTGGTTTAAGAATGCCTTTTCAATTTTCAATTCAGTTCTTGATTTTGAATCAAAAGTTGATTTTTGAAGGTTTTTATGTGCCTGTGGTTAAGTCTTAGACAGACAAATACAAATAGCAACTCTTGTATTGAAACGAAGCCAATTCTTCAAATGACCTTGCAACTGATAAATGACCTCCTGCTTATTCCATTCCTTCAGATGTTTTTAGAAAAAGGAATAATAGATTTAAATGGCCCTTGTAAGTCTTGACATTGTCCTCCCGCGTTTCCTTTTGTGCATTAATATAAATACTATGTTAAATGTGCATATTCCTTTAGAAGAAAAAAAAAATAAGTCTAATAATTTACCCGTTTACATCTGCAGAAAGCCATTATTTTTCTTTTGTGTTAATGTTAATATTTATGTCGACTTTCGTTCTTCTTGGGTACATATTCCCTTGTAATTTGACCATTTTTTTCATTATCTAATATTATGTTATGTTGCAGCATAACCATCTGATACAAAAGCTTGTGCTTTCTGTTATGTTTGCTCGATGATAAACTGCATCTAAAGTAATTAATTTCAAAATTATTTGCAAAGTCATTTTGTCGGACGAATATACACAGAGTATACCCGCCCTTGAAAAGAGGTGGGCATGGTTAAGTAATCGCTTTTGTAAGTTCAATGCTGATTTTATTCACCGTCCCGTCCCATGTCCCAGTTGTGTTAGGTATTTAGTCTCTTTGTCCTCTCCAGTTAAGTCTGGCTCACTAATTGCTGTCCTGTAATCCCACAATTACCAGAGCCTGTGCTGCAAGCATTATCAGGAGATCAGCAGCGGCCAGCGACAGTGAACCCTGCTGGAGCTCTTCAGCATGCAGCTCACATCAGTAAATCAGCTTAGTTTGGGTAATTCCTTTTCAGTCACACATAATACATTCTGTTTTTGCACTATTTGCAGAGAGACAGAGAGAAGCCGGCGTTCTCAAAAGCCAAACACAAGCAGCGCATTATCAGCACCACCGCCTTCATTCTGACGTAGCACTCTGAGAAATGGACGGGTAAAATAAACACTTTACAGACGTAGCCCACACTTCAGATGCCCAATTGAAGTCTGAATGGGATGAGAAGCAGCAAAGCGCTTTTATCTCTGTCCACACTAATAGAAATGCATATATTTTGATAGACACCGCTCAAGCTTTTTTTTTAATGTTTATATTTTTCCATTTTTACCTTCTCAGCTGAGATTAGAAATGCCAGGAAGAAGACAAATAGTGGGGGAAGTTTTATCCTTTCTTCTTTGGTTTTGTTCCGCCTGTGTTTCATGCACTGGAGTGAGTCTATTTGGTGTGTTATTCATGGTGAATAATCAAGAGGGGGGCAGCGGCCTGTGGAATTTGACGGTCAGCATTGTGCTGTTTGGGTAGCGAGGGCTTGACCCTGGGGTTGCTGGGGCAGAGAGGCTGAGGAGAGGGTCCTCGCATGGTCCCCCTTCATCTCTTTGTCCAAAACAATTGTGGTTCAGAGAGCAAGCGTTGATGATGTCTCCCTGCACCCGTCTCAAATTCAGGGGTTCAAAATTATAACTCCGATAAAGCCACAATCTCCAGCTATTTGTAAAACATTTCCTTTGATTAAAAATAAGCTGAGGTTTTTTTCCCACCGTCCCCCACAGCTTGTAAATTCTATAAATAATTTCCATGTTAATTGCCCCACAGGACTGAATCCATCTAAAGATTTTTTTTCTGCTATTGAAGCGTTTTGTTATTGTAGAAGCAGTCTGTATTTTTTCACTTGAAAATTGAATGTAGCAGGTAAGCTGCAGGCTCATTAAATTTCTCCACACATAGTAGCAGTTTAAAGTGCTCTTTTTTTTAACTTAGTATTGATTGAAGCAGTCTAGTTTTCTTTCAGGTTTGTGTGTGTGTGTGTGTGTGTGTGTGTGTTTGTACAGACAAGATACCCATGATGCCTGCACACCTGTGGCTCAAATTCAGTTTGACCTTGGGCCCTAATGATATCCCCCTCCTCCACTTTACCCAGAGACCTATATTCTCTGCCCAAGTGCCCATTGTGTGTGGAAGCCCCCTGCTGGTCACTTTATACACTGCACCATTAGTCGTGCAGGCTAATTAGGTCCTTTTACCAAGGCAGACATTACCATTTGCTCATAGTTGGGGTTAGAGGTTGAAAATGCCCTTTTTAAAGTATTAAAATTAGGTGTGTAACATGTCCCGCATCATTTATGCTACAAAAATGACTGAAATCATGTAGTTTAAGAGAGTTTCACTATTATAAGACTTTTTACTTGGCTGTGGCTAATGTGTGTGAATAGACTTACATTTAAGTTGGACCTTAGGCATATCTAAGGACCAATACATTATAGATACTTGTTGGACTCTTTTAATATGGGTCATTAAACAACCAACAGAACACTTTAGAAACCACAAAAAAAAAGCAACTTACAGATTGTTTAGAACTAGCTTGACAGCCACCCACGCGTAACTTTAGGATTTTATTTTGTGAAATTGTAAAAATGTAGTTTGGTATAAAGTGGTGTGGATGCATTTACTTTCCAGCTGCTGTCTTGATCGAGTTTGGATCTGATTTCTGTTAGCGGTCTAGATACAAGACGAAGGCAGATTGAGTTGTTCCGCCGTAATTAGGTTAGAGCTGAAAGAAACTGGAGTGATGGAAATCTGAGACCCCACATGCAAGCTCAGTCAGTATGGATTAGGGGTCAGAGGTCATATTGGTCATGGGTCAGGGAGGCATGGCAGTCTTGCAGGGTAATTTATGCAGCGCCACAGAAACTAGCTCCCTCTTGGCTGGGTTGTACGGTGTCTTGCGATTTACAGGTGCCATATGATTAAAAAAGTTTCAGTTTATCATAACTAACTTGGAAAACCATGTGTGACAAACAAATGTGATTTTGCTGTTCTTTTGTGTGGACCCAGTTGAGTACAGGAAATAATTTTTGTTAATGTGTCGGGGGCATTATCTTCAAGGTGATAACATCCTTACGCACCTGTTCATGCCCCGTCTAATCAGTCATTTTTCTTGCTCTCTCACATGGTTTCGCATTTACCCACTCCTTTATTTTGCCCTCATTCTGTCCAATTAACACAGCCGTGTATTAGCAGAAACAGGATATTGAGACAAGACTCATATTTAATACCAACAGCATTTTAATCGCTTGAGGTTGGCAAGTCACTGAATGTTTATACTAACGGTCAAACGTTTGGAATTATTAACATTTTTAATGTTTTTAAAATAATTATTTTTTTCACCAAGGTTGCATTTACTTCTGTAAAAATACAACAAAATAATATTATTAATAAACTACTAAAAATAAATATATTGTTTTACAATCTAAAACTGTTTTTCTATTTGTAAATGTAATTTTTTCCACAAAGCTGAATTTTCAGCAGTCATTACTCCAGGTAAGCAATAACATTTGAAAAAAAATACCCATATTATTAATAACTGAGCAATAATAATAAGTGACCATTAGTATGCAAATTAGAATGGTTTAAACTAGGGCTGGGCGATTTGGCCTAAAATAAAGATCTCGATTATTTGAACATTTTAACTCGATTACGATTAATGAACGATTATTTATTTTTTTGCCTTCATAGTTCACTGACAAATTTTGTACAGTAAATATGCTCACATATTACAAGTGAGAGATGTTTGAATGAAGGGTGCATTACTTGATTTTAAAACGGTTGCATGAGGTTATCTTAATGATCTTGTCATGTCACTATATGGACATGAATTTACTCTAAGTTCTTACTAAGAACCACGATGCCTTCTACATTTCTGGCAGCACAATTTTTGAAGAATGCTTCGCTCCACTGTAGCCAAGGGAGTCATATCCTTTGCGATGTACAGAGACTGAAACCGCCTGGCAGAAGCCCCTCCCATGACGCAAATTCATGTTTGCTGTGAAGCGAATTTCACATGTGAATGAAGAGAGTAAACTCAAAATGTTCAAGCGTCCAAGTCGCGTCTGGTTCGAACGTAGGGTAACGTAACAGAGCGGGGTCATGTGACTTCACACACGGTAGAGTTTTTAAGTAATTGAAATAATTGACCTGGAAAAATTGTATCGATTATAGGTTCTGAATCTATTTGCTCAGCCCAAGTTTAAACTAATTACGAAGAAACATTCAGCAGCTCTTTAGTTAGCAGTGGCATTTTGCTGCCTTTCTTACTTTCTTGACTGTGTGTTATCCCTTGTACTTGTTCTTTGCATCTTATTTCCTCCCTTAGTCACACTCCCCCATCTCATTTCCTTTTGTGCTCATGTGTACCATTGCTCTGTAAGCATGTTTGTTTACTGACAAAAGCAGTGTAATGAACACAAGATATGCATGGCCATCCTGATCATTTCCTGGTCGAGTTCAGCTCTGAATAGTCCATGATTTGCATTCTCCGACTCAAATGTGAAAGCTATTCTCTTGAGATGAGAAATGCTCAGTAGTAATTTTGTCCCGTCTTCAACAGCACATGCCATGTGAAACCATTCTGCTCAATGATTTTGGGCTGTCGCTCCATCTCGCTCATCCTGTTGCTTTAACGTACAGATAATATGATGTTGAATTGGATACACTGACCTGGGTGTATCTTTATGACCTCGTGAATTGCAGCGTGTCTGCTGTTTGTTTGCGCTTGTTGTGTTTATGTTTTGAACTGATGGAGAACTGGTCAGTGAGGTTGGAGTCCTCCCAGGCTAATAATAACCTAGGTTTCCGTATCAGGATGTGTTCCTCTGTCGGGTTCATTCTGAGGTTGATACATTTATTTCAGTTGAGCACTTTGCAGCCATTCTCCTTTTTTCTATATAATTATTATTTGCCTTCTTTCAGACAGGTGAATTACCACATTAAGATTCTTTGCATTTGTTATTAGCTCTTGAAGGTGGAAGTGAAGGTCTGTTTCTAGTTTCTGGTGTCTTTTCATGCCTTACGCTTTTTTTCTCATTTCCTTTATTTTTCTCTGTTAGCTTATCACCCGTCCTAGACAAGGTGCCTTTGACCAAAGCACAGGCTATGCTTGTTCATCTGTGGGAAAAACGATCCTTTAAGTGCTAGCCTGATTTATAGTTACAGCATGGCTGGCATTGATCATGTCAGAGACTGATAGCTGGCTGTAAGCTGACAAAGCCTCTCTTGGTGGGGAGAGGAAGGAGAAAATGTGCCTGCGATCCAATGATTTCCGTCTCCAGCTTCTTGAAACTCGATCTAACTGTAACTTGCTCTTTCCTATGAAGGTTAGTTAAGATATTCTGAAGTTTACAAACAAGTGCGTTCCAATCAAATAACCTATGCTCTAATTAGATCTATGTGGGTCCAAAGTTCACCTTTTTAAGTGTTCTAGTTACATACCTGTAAGGTCAGTGATATCTCTGCCCAACCTGTGGTGCTATCTTACTGGAGGACAACAGCTTCCGGATTATTTTAAGAGTCATGGGGAAAAAAGACGACTCCATGGTAATGTAGTGATCTACATAAGTAGTCACACTAATAGCAAAAATATATGGCTGCTTGGAAGTATAAAAGTGAAGCAGCCTTTGGTCTAGGCTACAACCACAATCTCCTTGCTTCCCCAGTTTTATCCACTTATTTAAGATGCTTGATAATGTTTGCACTGATTGTATCTCCTCTCTCTTTCTTTCAGACTCTTGACTCATCCTGCCCAATGGTGAATGTGTCGTCTGTGCTTGGCCTCTTCAGGGGGCAATGTTCACCATCCGGCCCCAGTGGTGAACACCCTCGGAGCATCCACTACTGAGGCCAGCGGGGCAGGTGAAGCACAGGCCTCGAAGCACTCCAGTAAATCCCAAAGAGTCCTTTGCACTGGGAGGCACGTGCTTATTTGAAAGCTCGGCGCACAGCAACGGAAAAGTCGGCAGCAAAACAGCTGATCCTTTGTAGAGTGTTTGGTGGAGGAGGAGTGTCGAGTGTGATCAAGAAACCCAATCCTCTTATCCCAGGCCCAAGACGCCAGCCGAGAGCAAGTGCACTCAGGGAACGCGTGGGGTGAAAGAGCTGACTGACCTCATTGGAGGACTGTGGCTAGAGGCAGCTATCAAAGCGGAGATACGCGTCATGGGCTATGGGTGCCATGGTGACCTAGCATAAATGGCTACTCCTGACCCAAAGCTTGTGCCGGTGTCTGCTGCTCAACCCTTTTCCTTTTTCCTTCTCTCTTCCTCTCTGTTGTCCTCCTCTTGCTGTGAACACTGTGACAGTCAGGCTCTCAGCCTCCCCTCTGCCCCCCTCTCTTCCCCGGACCCAGGTTTGCGTTTTGGCCATGGGGCTGTGGAAGTTAGTGCGGGGTGTCAGGCAACTCGAGCTCCACCGTCTTATACTGGCGCTCATCATCTTTTGCCTGCTCTCCATGGCTTTCCTGGCCTACTATGTCAGCAACAGCCCTAAAATAAAGGAGGCGCCACCTTTGCCCTTCAGTGAGTGTGGTGGGGTGGTCGCAGCCGCACCAGGAGGGCAGAGGGCTCCTCTTTTCCTGCGCCCTTTCACAGGCCGCCAGAGGACGGTTAAAGCAGTGGATAACTCTCGAACAGATCCTGTGGTGCTGGTCTTTGTGGAGAGCATCTACTCTCAGCTTGGACAAGAGATCGTGGCTATCCTCGAGTCTAGTCGCTTTCGTTACCACACCGAGATTGCGCCCAGCAGAGGGGACATGCCTACATTGATGGAGCGCGACGTCGGCCGCTACGCCCTGGTCATTTATGAGAACATTCTCAAGTACGTCAACTTGGATGCTTGGAACCGTGACCTGCTGGATAAATATTGTGCTGAATTTGGTGTAGGCATCATCGGCTTCTTCAAAGCCAACGAGAACTCGCTGCTTAGTGCCCAGCTAAAGGGCTTCCCGCTGTTCCTGCACTCTAACCTGGGCTTACAGAACTACCACATCAACCCTGCCGCCCCATTACTGTACATCACCAAACCCAATGAGGTGGAGCAGGGCCCGCTTCCTGGCGATGACTGGACGGTATTTCAGTCTAACCATAGCACCTACGAGCCTGTGCTCCTAGCCGTCACAAAATCCTCAGAAGCACTGGCCCATTTGGGCCCCCACCGAGCCCTTCATGCCACTGTAGTTCAGGACCTTGGCCTTCACGACGGCATTCAAAGGGTGCTGTTTGGCAACAATCTGTCGTTTTGGCTGCACAAGTTGGTTTTTGTGGATGCCATAGCGTATCTGACAGGGAAAAGGCTCTGTCTGTCCTTGGAGAGGCATCTGCTAGTTGACGTGGATGATATATTTGTGGGAAAAGAGGGGACGCGTATGAAGGTGACAGATGTGAAGGTGAGTGTCTTTCCTAACTTAGTTCATGCTAAAATTAATATTTTGTCTTCATTTACTCACCCTCGTGGCGTTCTGAACCTGCATGACTTTCTTCCAAGGATGAGTACGCTGTGAGGTTGACTGAATGATTTTCATTTTAGTTTTAAGAACTTGAAAAGCTCAGTGTTGTTCATCTATGAACATTCACATTGATCTAATCACCTCAGCCAGTTTGTAACAAGCAAAGCTCATGTTCATGAAATGGGTAAAATCATATATTGACTGAGAGATAACATGGTATACTACTCATGCATCGAGTACTGTTGTCTAATGGAGATCCGAGGCTAAAACAGCTAGTCCTCAAAATAATGTGCTTGTTAGAGCAAGGGATAATTGCTCTCTTTGGACAATGTGCCTATTAACCTCCTATTTATTAGCATTGTTGCCAAAGGGGCTGATCACATGGATGTATGAATCCTTTCCAGTTCTCATCATCAGATTGAGTAGAAGCTTCCTGCCTCCTAAAGTATGGTGCCCATGGCAATGCTTTCAGAGGCCGTAAATGTGTAGAGTACACTTGCAAAGATAGATACCACCCAGAGGTTGTCCTCTTTTAAACCAGACAAAGTAAATTAATAGCTCTAATAAGAAATAATAGGCCAATTAATGTCACATTTGCATTGACAACATGAAGATGTTTCTTCAGCAGAAGAATCTGCCTCGTCTGTCTGCTTACTGAATCAGTCAAGCAGTTAATTAGCCCGCCATCAATTATATTTGACAAAGTTAGCAATTAGCAATTTTTAATGTGCTTTGCTAAAATGGTGAATGGATAGACATGACATTAGAAGAGATGTCAAATATTTCTGTTATGTTAATAGAGTAGCTAACACAATAATATGTCATTTATGTGTCAATACTTTGCCTCTATCATTTCAAACTCGGTGACTTAGTGTAACACAAAAGAGAAACAATAACATGGCCATTTTGTGCAATTTAATGAACTTCAAATATAAAGCTCAAAAAAAGTGCAAATAATTGTAATGTCAAACAATTAAAAAGTTACAGAAGTTACATTTTAAGTGAGCTATAACTTTTCTATCGGGTTCCATAACATGGGTTGGAATCATGGTCATACTATCTCAGTATCTCATACTATCATACTATCTCACCTTTTCTGTGGTTCTTGCCTTATTTTGTGGTTGGTGCTCTCAGTGTCTTTACTGTATAATTTCACTTTCAGCAAATGTGCATGCATATAATATTTTTATGTTGTGCTTTTGTTTCAAATTTGTTGTCCTGTGTAACACTCGAGGATATCCATCCAGGGCCTTCTTATGAACACCATTATATATACAAGATAGGCTCTCTCAGTAGCATCAGTGCCCTTACAGTGAAATTCTACAGAGCTAGTATTATATGTTTGCCCCATAGACTTCCAATGCAAGTGCATTTTTATCAACGCATTTTGTTTTTCCAGACTGAGGGATGAGTCAGTTATTTTCTGTGGTAATCAACAACATACCACAGATGCTGTTGATAGAGCATAACTTGTATTTAGCCCTGAACATCCCTTTAAACCCAGCCTGTTACACAACTGGTGCTATTTATTATTATTTACTGGTGAAAGAATGTTTGAAAATATATGCAGCAACTCATTTCCATATGTTTTCCTTTTACAGTCAGTTTTAATCATGATTGTTACCAGGGACAATACCTCGGAGCAAGGACGCAGTTTTTAGTTTACCCATGTTTTTTTTTTTTTTTTTTTTTTTCATAGATAAGTGTTTTACAGAAATATGTGTGTAACACACAGATTATCCACCCACAGAGCTGTGTTTGTGTTGTTGTTTTTTGCCAGATTTGTATGGTGATGTATGCCATGCCACCTGGCCTCAAGCTGAACAAGTGGGCTGTAATCACCTCAGCCAGTGGTGCTGCATAGAAAACTCAAACAAACTGTGTCTAATGGTGGACTAATCACATCTATTCTTACTCCATATGCTTTTTCAAAACTGAAGATTATTTATTTCCGCCTACTCAATACACATACATATATGACGCACATATGTACACACAGTTCACTGCTATGTATGCTAATGTATTGCACTGCATCTATGAGACAACTAGATTGTTTCAGCATTTTTAGCTTGTATAAAAAAAATAGCGTAGACCTTTGGGATACTGGCAGATATCCGTGTACAAGGTGAGCCAGTCATCATTGAAACAGCACAAAAAAATGACACATCATGATTGTGTCCTATTTCATTTTGTCATCTCAGTGTGGAAAGTATTCCACATATGTATCAGCAGATTGAGTCCTACTAACAGTTGAATGCCAAAAATAAAATAAGAAGACAGAATCGAGTAGTAATTTGTTTAAAATCAAATGCATTTAACTTTAATTAAACTTTAAATGTCAATTAAACATTTTTTACTTTTACAAATAAAGAAATAGTATTGTTTCTGTTTAAATGTACTGTTACTTGGTTTAAACACTGAGTTCTACTATATAATAGGAGTAATGTGTAGTTGTATTGTGTACTTGAGTTTTGTCCTGATTTTCACAGTTGTGAATTTGAGCTTCTTTACAATCCAGCTGCACTTAGAGATTTCATGTGAGCATTGAGTGTCAGCTGTACAGGGAGAAGAGATGATCTGTAAGGGAATGACTGTCTTGCACAAATGTGAAATGCCGCTGTCAAAATGTGATGCATTTGCCAGATACAACGTTGGACTGGCTTTGTTTTGCATCCGGCCGAATCTGGTCTCAGCAGCCATCTTGAGCCCTAGTCTGTTAGGTCAAGAGATAATCAAACGGGTTATGGGAAGAAAATAGGATTCAGGTATGAAAATGTTTCATTAGTGTTGCTGCAGTGCTGAACCAAGAAAAGGTCAGTGGTGACAAAAGCTGTGTTCTGACCTCTGTCTTCTTGCCATATTGGCTGTTACACTTACTCTGTTGAGTATTATTGAACAGAGTTATTGATTGTAAAAGGAAAACCACATTTTTTGTAATTATTTTTTTTTTAACTACATCTTTTATCAAGCTGTAAAAGGTCATTCACACTACTGAATCTGTCTTCGCTGGGCATCACTCTGCAATCTTGGATGGCTCGCAGATTGCCATAAAAGCAGCAGGATTATGCCGACATGCTGAGCAAACACACTCAAAGCAGAACAAATATTTGATACACTCATTCTCAGGGACACGGACGGCTCTTAAATCAGTGAAAGATGCCATCTCTTCATTGCAAGGCAGCAGCCTTCTCTCCCCAGCAGCATGGCTTGATTTGTGATACTGCCGCAACTATCGGCCCGACTTTGTGTGGGAAGCAACACTATCTCTCCCCGCCGTCTGATTTGTGCTGGAACAGCGCTGTAATTCGCTTATACCCCCGTATCACTCTCCGGGCTTGAAGGGCTTGATGGCAGGATCATTTTGTATTTCAAGCCTCACAGCGCCGTCATTAGCTAGATGTGCGCAGTGATGCTAAGTTATGAAATGTGTTCATTTCACAAGGATGAGTTTAGATTGATGTTAAGGCTGCGGCTTCATTCGCACGTCTGACCTGCCCGTGGGTAGAGGAGATTTGAATGCAAATGTATATTCCTCATCCCACTCAGTCTGTCGATCTGGCGGACGGCCTGAAAGAAGTTCTTTCCCTCGTCGGACTGAATTGGCACCACAATGCCATCTATTGGTGACTTGAGCTTATACATTTGTTAATGCGAACGCCTGAGGTACTGGAGAGATTCGTTTAACACCGCTGTCGTTGTTTTTGCCTTCAAGCGTAGCTCAGAGTGAAGTCAAATGTTGTTGTTTTTGTTCTTGGCATATTGCTAATCTTATTCCACAGATTTTAGGCAGGACTTTGATAGCGTGTTATTAAAGTAATAACTCTTCTTCTGTTTCAAGGCTTTGCTCAAAACGCAGAATAAACTGCGGACACTAGTTCCCAACTTCACCTTCAATCTTGGATTCTCTGGGAAGTTCTACTATGCAGGTAAGTTTTTCTTTTAGCAGGAGAAATCTGAATTTATCTTTTTGAAATCTGATTTGGTCAAACCAGCAAAAAAAAAAAAAAAAAGTGCATGTCTATTTTTTTTGTTCAGAGAGAAGTCACTTTTGCTAGCATTTCCACAGTAGTTGCCATGCAAAATGTGGCATCTATACATTTTTTTGGTTACAAACTATTTAGAATAGGTAACACTTGTTAATTATTAACTACAACTTTTCCCTCAATAAATTCCAATTTGATGCGTATTAATAGTAAGGTAGTTGTTAAGTTTTGGTATTGGGTCGGATTAGGGATGTATAATAAGGTCATGTAGAATATGGTATTCATATGTGCTTAATCAGCACTAATAAATGGCTATTCTAGTAATATGCATGCTAGTAGTTTCCTTTTTTTTTGCTCACCAAAGATGCCTTTATTTGATCAAAAATGCAGTGATAATTTAAAACATCTTTTATATTTTTATATATTTTTAATTTTAATCTTAAATTACATTTTTATTATTCAAGGAAAAGCAGAATTTTCAGCAGCCATTATTCCAATCCTTTCTAAAGGATCAAGAAACATTTCTGATTATTATCAACATTGAAATTGTTGTATTGCTTATTATTTTAGAAAATGTTTTCTTTAATTGAATTACATTATACATGTTTTAACTGCCACTTTTGATCAACTTAATGCACCTATACTCAATACTCACGTATTTTATTTATTTAGTAAATATTTAGTAATATTTGGGGTTTTTTCCCCAAAATATTTTTTTTAATTTTTTTATAAATCTTGTTGACCCCAAATGCGTGAATATGAGTGTTATGTCTATAGATGTTTCACTTGGTTAAAAAAAAATGAATCGCACAAAAACAAAATGCCAAAAAAAACCATGTAAAATCTCATCTCATTGTACAATATAACAAAAACCTGATTTCTGTCAGATTTGAAACTTTTTTTTTGCTTGTTCAGGCTATTAAAACAACTAAAGAAAAAAGAGAGAAGATCTTTTCGAAAGCTCTTTAAGCTTGAATGTGTTTACCGGCAAACTTCAGCAGTATGTTGGTGTTTTTGCAGGTACAGAGGAGGAGGACGAAGGCGACGACATGCTGTTGCAGCACCGGCATGAGTTTTGGTGGTTTCCACACATGTGGAGTCACATGCAGCCGCACCTTTTCCACAATGTCAGCGTGTTGGCAGAGCAGATGAGACTCAACATGCAGTTTGCACAGGTTTGTTGGTGAAATTATACATCTTGAAACAGAGCTATTTGATTTCTGTGCCACTAATTGTCCCAAACAGAATTGCAAACATAATATTACCAAACTCTCCACACATCTAACATGTTTGGACATACAGATGCCCGCTGGCACTTAGTTAAATGTGATTACACTCTTCAAGCAACCTACAAAATACGCATTCTGCTTTTTAAATATTAAACTCAGATAGGCAAGTGCATTTTAACACAAAAATGTCACACAAAATTAGTTTCTTCGATCCTTTCCGAATTAGTTTTTCCCCTCCATTTGTTATGTTGCGACAGGGAAGCTCACTTTGTTCCTTCATCATTGTGTTACTATTTACAGCCATTATTGCTGCTGTTGCAGAGATGTGAGTATCGATTCACTGCGCGCCAGCTTTATCTCATGTTGGTATTTCATTATAGATTTGTATTAGCACTTTTTCATTGGATCGGTAGGATTCTCTTTGACCTTGACTCAGAGTGCATCCGCCGAGGAGATTGTGAATTTCGGCCTGTTGAAACGAGCCCACCCTGGTGTAATGATGGTCATTGGAGTGGGATATGGACCGCCGGCAGACAGACAGTGAGAGGGAGTGCGCCGTGAATACTAACCAGCCCTTTCCTCCTCTCGCTAATCCTTCTGTCACATCCTGTCTTTAGAGCAGACACTGACATATGCCTTCTCCTGCACTCTGCTCAATGGAGAAGACACAGCTCCTTCATCAAAGTTTAATGAGCCTGCAAAGGGCCGTCCTTAACTCGGGGCTCACAGTTTGTGCTCTCTTACACACACGAGCGAGAAGGGACACACACATGAAGCTCTTAAAGTGGCACCTTGGACTGAAAGTAAAGCCCTTTGCTCATCTTAAGGATGTGTTTGTCTACCACCCTCCTGTGGTGTTAGAAACAACTATGCCTCTTGACACACCAAGTTAGATTTTTCTTCTGCAGAGAAGCATAATCAAAAGCTTCTGGCTCGCACACGTTCTGATGACATGCCTTGTTAACGGCATCTCTAATGCGTCTCGTATCGACTTTTCTCCTCTGTTCTGCTTCCGTTCGCCCCATAAGTCTTAGCAGTGCAATTGCGAGTGAATTTCAATTGGCGGGTAGCTTTTTGATTGATCTTCCTAAGCATTTGTTTGTCGCTTGTCGTTACAGGAGCACGGTATTCCCACAGACATGGGGTACGCTGTGGCCCCCCACCATTCAGGGGTGTATCCTGTACACAGCCAGCTATATGAGGCCTGGACGAGCGTTTGGGGGATCACAGTGACCAGCACAGAAGAATATCCACACCTGAGACCGGCACGCCATCGCAGGGGCTTCATACATCGTGGCATAAAGGTGAAACATTGTCACTTCACTGTTAAGTTTGATCATCTTATACAAAGAACACAAGAAGAGAAACAGTGAAATGGTCTTTTATGTACCATTTATTCAGTACAATTTATTAATTTACAACATAGTTTGTTGGCCCTTTTATAAAATGAAAGCAGTCAAGAGATTAAAATTTGAATACATTTAAAGTTTCTTGTAAAAAAGAAAGTGTGTAAGTGAAAGTGCAAGTTTTGTGGTTTAAAATGACATCTGATATACTTACACAATTATTTTAAAATTCCAATAATACAACTACTTTACTTTATTTTAGTGCTTTTTTATTACCTGTCATGGTAAAGCTCAATTTCAGCAGCCTTGACTCCAGAGTGCCACGATCCTTAAGAAATCATTCTAATATACTGATTTGGTTATTAATTAATATTTCTTATTATCAGTGTTGAAAACCGTTGAGCTGCTTAAAATGTTTGTTTAAACCATAAAACTTTAAGATTCTTAAATATTAGGTTTAATTTAATTTATAATTTTAAAAAAATTGTATTTACTGTCACCTTACCTTTGATCAATTGAATGCATCCCTGCAGAATTAAAATAAAAAACAAAAACATCTCAAATTTTCAAGCAGTAGTGTCTGTGATTTAGTTTTTTTCGCATTGAGTTTGGTGTGAAAGGGCTTTTACAGTATTAATAAAACACAAGCAGAACGATTTTCTCTGTAAATCTTGCATTATTTACTTCAGTGCAATAGGGTATCCAATTATGATTTAACAAACAGAATAGAAATTCATTTTGTTTGTGTTTTTTGAATTAGACAGTGTTTTCAAATCCAAGAAAAATAATACTTAATAATGTTGTAGCCTGAGCTTCAATTGCGCCCACCATGATGAAATGACTAATGGCTGTTTGATTCTTGTAATACATTGGTTTTTAAGTATGTCTGTGCAGTGGCTGAGGCAGAGTTGAATGCTGTCTGTACAGGTCTCTCACTGTCTTCTGTCTGTAGGTGTTGCCCAGGCAGACATGTGGCCTTTTTACTCACACCATCTTCTATAATGAGTACCCTGGAGGCTCTCGTGAGCTTGACAAGAGCATACGAGGAGGAGAACTCTTCCTCACCGTCCTCCTAAACCCTGTGAGTTGCATTTGTGCTGTTTTCCCTTCAGTGTTTGTGCTTGTGTGTGTGTTTAGTAAATGGGAGTGAGTATATTTTTCTCTGTTTGTGTGTTTGTTTATCTTTCCCAAAGCCTTAAGCAGTGACCGAGTCCTACCCTTGCGCTCTATGCTTTTGTTTTTGTCCGGCACTATCGCCTGAAGTGTTTGCTAGTGCGGCAGCTGGAAAAATAAACTAGATTATAATCTTTAAAATGAAATTGTAGATGTTTTCAAAGCTTTACTTAAAAAGAGACTAAATGAAGTCATATGTAAGCAACACTGTCCCACCCTCAGATCAGTATCTTCATGACTCACCTATCTAACTATGGAAACGATCGGCTCGGCCTATACACCTTTGAGTCTCTGGTGAAGTTTGTGCAGTGCTGGACAAACCTACGGCTACAAACTCTACCTCCTATGGAACTAGCAGAGAAATACTTCCAGATTTTTCCAGAAGAGATGAACCCCCTATGGCAGGTATAACAAATACAAAAATCTTTGTGATTATAATCACAATTATGATTATAACAGTTGTAGTAATAAATATGTAAATATTTATTTATTAATTTATTTTATAATATACATATAATAATATATTGCATATTAATATATTTAATAACCATGGTAAATATTTATTGATTTACTAAATTATTTTATAATATATAATACTGTATATAATAATTATTTCATATTTATATGAATATATTTTAAGAATAGTAAATTAATATTTTTGAATGTATTTATTTTACAATATAAATATAATATATAATACTGTATGTAAGTTTCTGGAGATGTTTGTGCACTAATATGTAATCAAGTTATTAAAATCGTAAAACTGTTATTAATTATAATAATTAAAACTGTAATTATTAATGAATAGATGGGAAAGATATGTAAATTCATTCATTAGATAAAATGTGAAAGGCAAAAATCCGAGTATGTTTTCTTCATTTTTCATCCATTCAGAATCCCTGTCATGATAAGAGACATAAAGACATCTGGTCCAAAGAAAAGACCTGTGATAGGTTGCCCAAGTTTCTGGTTATTGGCCCACAGAAAACAGGTCAGTCCCAGTATTTAAACCTTCAAATCTTACCTTGGGTAACTGGATAAATAAATTATCCAAAATACGTCCTTTGAGACTGCGTTTAAAGTCGTTTATTTCTGACCACAGGTACCTCAGCTTTGCACTCCTTCCTGACCCTTCACCCCGCCATCACCAGCAACTTCCCCAGTCCAGTCACCTTTGAGGAGATCCAGTTCTTTAACGGGCCGAATTACCACAACGGCATTGACTGGTAATATACACAGCACAAGTTCTGCTCTCCCAGCCAGTGTAGCAAAGACAAATCATTAGTCATAATAAGTTTATCGCCCCTCCACTTTATTGTATCTGTAATACTGTCTAGGTTTCATATTGAAATGTTTATAGATCCATTACTTGGGTACAGGATAAGCCCTTGAAAATGAATTTTAATGGTGAGATGACATTAAAGTGTCTTGTAATAGAAGACTTAAATCATTTATTGTAACCTCTTGTAGCATATTTGTTGTTATTGCACATCTTTATTTCTTGCAGGTACATGGACTTCTTTCCCTTCCCCTCGAACGTCAGCACAGACTTCATGTTTGAGAAAAGTGCCAACTACTTTGATACAGAGGTGGTTCCGAAGAGGGCTGCTGCCTTACTGCCTAGAGCCAAGATCATAGCATTGCTTATCAACCCAGTCGACAGAGCCTACTCTTGGTATCAGGTACTCTCCAACAGCTTTCTCTCATACTTCATCTCTCTTTCTCTCATATTGTGTGGTCTTTTTTGTAATAGATGTAATAGTCCAGCTGTAGTGATCATTCAGAGGTCCTGGTAGCAATTAATGGAGTGTCCCCATTACCTGACACACGTCACTGAATTATGTACAAAAAAAAAAAATCACACGTCTTTATGGCAGTTGTAGACATTTGAGGCTCTGTCAGTCATTTTGTGCAGCCCATGTATGCACAGCAGGAAGTAGAGGTTCTTGTCAGATTACCTTAACCATGAACCCTTCTCTTTCATCACAGACATTGTCATGAGTTGTATCTGGTTTTTATGTCTCCTCAGCATCAACGAGCACACCAAGACCCTGCTGCCATTAACCACACTTTCCACGAGGTTGTAACAGCCAGTGCGTCTGCATCTAAAGAGCTTTTGACCCTTCAGAGCCGCACCCTTAATCCTGGGACTTACGCCACACACCTAGAGCACTGGCTTGTGCACTACCAGACCAGACAGGTGCAGCGGTTATATGTGTCTGATTATTTTTTCTTGTTTTTATTTTTTATGTGTTTAATAACTATCAGGGCAACTCATTTGAAATTAAAGTGCCCTTATTATGGGTTATAAAAGGTTCATATTTTGGTTTTGGAAGTCCCAAACAGATTGACATGGATGCAAGGTCAAAAAACACTTTCATTCTCTTATAATATGCATTTATTTTTACCTTATTTGTTCAATGACTCCCAAACGATTTGTTTAATGAATAATTTTTCCAATATCATTCGGTTATTGGTCGATTTCATTTAATGCAGTATTTCTGAGCTATTAACGCTCCAAAAGTGACACCTAGTGGCGTGTAACACCGCATGAAAGCTCATTTTCAAAAGTCCATAATGGGACACTTTATTTGTAATTAAGTGTAGTTCTAAATTCTCTTCTAAACTTTGCATGATAGAGGAATATTTGTAAATAATGTTCATATCTACTGCATATTCATAATTACTATAGCAACCTGTACATTGCTCATCTACTTGTAATTCCTGATTATAGTTAATACAACTGTATATTATGTTCATATTACTGTACATCCATCTGTAAAAATGATGTCGTCTTGTACATATCTTCTATATACCTATATCCTGCACTTGCTGCTCATTGCACTGCTGGTTAGACCTAAACGGCATTTCGTTGCCATGTACTTGTACATGTGTAATGACAATAAAGTTGAATCTAATCTAATCTAATATTTAGGATTTCGTTTTTTGTTTTTTTGTAATTTTATCTGATTTTTTATTGTTAGTTTTTTTACTTTAAATTTAGCAAATATTTTACTCAAAATATCTATGTGACGTGTTTAAAAATACGCATTGCTGTTTGTTTTCTGAACTCTCTTCTCTCCTCTCCACTGTAGCTCCATATTGTAGACGGCACCCTGCTTCGATCCAACCCGGCCCTTGTGATGGACGGCATCCAGCGGTTTCTGGGAGTCACACCCATCTTTAACTACACCCAGGCTCTTGTGTGAGTCCCGCTCTTAACCTCACTCTGTTAATGAACACTTGTATATATCTGTGAATAAACTGAATATTTTTCTGATATATATATTTATATATATGTATATATATATATGTATATGTGCGTGTTTGTTTGTGTGTGTATTGCAGTTTTGATGAGGGTAAAGGATTCTGGTGTCAGAAGTTGGAAGGTGTGCGTCCTAAGTGTCTGGGGAAGAGTAAAGGCAGAAAATATCCAGAAATGGCCCCTGAGGTAAATGATAGTCTCATCTCATCTCTCCTCCCTCATAAAACTTGTTCTGTCTTTCTAAACGATGCCAGTGGCAAGGACATGCTGTTATAGATGGGTGAATCACCAGCAGTGAGAAGTGATAGACCTCACACAGATCAGGTAGTGTAGTCATGGCATATCACAGGAAATGTTTCAACTAGTAGAATGAAACAAGCATGTTTTTTTGTTGTTGCAAAAAACACACAGAGCCTGCCTTGACTTTTACAGTTTTAGAAAACGTTTCACTTTGTGCATACACCAACAATTAAAAAAGCAATGGAATGCAAAAACATACTGTCAGTGGTGTCTAGATCATATTCACAATTTTTTGTCATGATTATTTATTATTATTATTATTATTACTACTTGAAAGGTAAACATTATTCTTACATTATTTATTTGAAACAAACAGAATATGGCATAGTGAAATATAAATATACAGGTCAGTTGAAATTACCAGTTAATTCCCTTACCTACGTCTTTTATAATTTGAATAAAAAAAGGTGAACATTTCAACATTTGAAATTTCATCAATTTAATGTTTTTAAATAATTATAGATAAGATAAATTAATATACCTTATCATTTATAAATTGTAAAATGTATTTATTATATAAAAAATTATGATTAAATAATAGTTATAAAAGAATTAATAAAATAAATGAGCATTTATAATACATTCAAATAATTTAGTACTACTTCTACTGATAACAGTAATGATGGTGATGATAATAAAATAATAAAAAAATGTAATAATAGTAATTTATTTATTTAGGTTTTATATTTATTTATGTATGAATAATTTCATTTTTTATGCTGTTGATATAGATCGATTTTAATAATAATTAATAATAATGTTTTTTTTCCAAAACAAACTAGTGGGTAAATGGTGAATATATTTGTACCGCTGTTGTTCGTTACAGCACACAGCAGTTAAGAGTTGCAGGCTTCCTAAAGAGCTCTGTTTGTGGGTCTTTCAGACACGTGCCTTCCTGACGGAGTACTACAGGGAGCATAACCTGGAACTTTTACGGCTGCTGAATCGGCTGGGTCAGGCGTTACCCACCTGGCTCAGAGAAGAGCTCCAGAGCAGCAGTTGGAGCTGAGACAATGTCACTTGCACCTCCAGTATCAGAATCCCTAAAAACAGTGTCCGCTCACTACAGAGGTACCAAAACCACTTGCTTCAAAACCATAGTAGCAGATGAAATGACGTGATGGCTTTGAGTGGACTGCAAACTTCAGCCTCTCTCTGCTGCCAAGGTGCTTACTGTCGGAGATGTTGAAGACGAGTGAATGCTGGGAAATGTAGTCCCTCCTCTTATCTGTGACAGACCTGCCTGTCAGGAGCAGAACGCACTACCAGTGTGGACAAGCATGAATTTATCGGTGACTTCAGTGTGTTAATACACACTAGTACTCGTACAAAAACACACACAGTCTAGCCTTGATCATCTCGTCTGAGGAATGATTGTAAAACATTGTACATTTAAAAGCGTTGTATATTTTGGGTCCGGGTGGGTGGGATTGTGACAGCGTGTGTGTACAGCCAGAGCTCTGTTTGAATAAGACGCCTAGAGGTCGTCAGATCGGCAGCCCTTGTCTTCTCCACACGCACAAATGCACAAAGCTGGTTCAGAAACCAAACGGTAAGAAAGTATATGCAATCGAGGGAGCATCTGTTCAATGTCTCGTCTCCCACTAGAGTCCAGTGGAAAGCTTTTATTTCAAGTGTCTTATCAGGTGTATCCCGTATTTATCCTATTCATGCACTTTCCTCTACACTACGCACACTGAAGTGTGGAAGTTATTGTAGACGCTGTGGCAGATGTGTTGTATGTCAGGAGCTGTGAAAGCGGGAGAGGAGAAGGGCTGAGCTGTGATCTGTGGTCTGTCCTACACGAGGAGCTGCTGTCTTGTCTTTTTTTTTTTTTTTTGGTAAAAAATGTATTTTAAAAACTCCCAACGCTGTATTATCTCTAATAAACACTTAGAGAGGTTGGATATGTTTGTGTGAATCATTTGGTCTGGATTTGAGCCTTTTGAGAAAAGAGCAGATGATATTATGGGCTTGAAAATAAAATTTGATGCCAGTGTGTTAAGTATCAGATTTTAATTTTATTAGACATAAACTCCCGTTGAAAAGTTCGGATTTTTTAAATAAGGTATTTTATGCCCACAAAGCCTGAGTTTATTTGATTGAATAAAGTAAAACAATATTCTGACATCTAAAATAACTGCAATTTTATTATAATATTCTCAAATCGAATTTATTCCTGTTTTGGCAAGTCTTTTATAGCAGCCATTACGGTTTTAGATGCCTGTGAGTGTTAACTTGCCAAATTAACTTGCAAAGGGAGCACAGTTCTGTCACTTTTTAATATTTTTATATTTGCTGCATAAAAGCACAAGTCTACTGTGTCTTAACACAGAATACATTTCAAGTAGCTCAGCCTTCATTTCAGTGACTTCAAGCAAACCACATTTCTCTAACCACAGATCACACTACTGCTTAATGAGCTTCCTGTGAAAGAGTTGCTAAGAAAAAACGTGTCTGTAAAAGGACATAAATGTGAATAAGATCCTTTTCCTTTCCTTTCAAAATGCACTGTTCGTCATGATTTCTTAAAATACTCCAACACCGTTCATGAAAGCCTGATATGCGTCTGATATGGTTGTGTAATACTCAGTATAAATATTCATTTTTTTAATTCAGCAAGGGGTTATATGACTGGCCTTTTTTTATATCTCTTGAAATAATATTCTACTTGTCATGCCTTTTCTTTCCACATAGTGGAGCTATAGTCTTCGAGTGATTTTGATGGTGGCCTAATGCTCTCCCCTCATCTCACATAATGCATGCATACACACGCTGTACACCTGGAACATTTCCACTTTATTAATAACACATGAGCTTTAATGCTTTATGGGCTGCTCAGTGGGTGTCTGGCCACAAATGGGTTTACACCTCTATTGAGTGTGTTTGTGTATTATTCATGTGAATAAAGTGGAAAAATAAAGCCACTGCTGTTCTAAATGACTTACTAAACAGGTTTTGTCAATGATGTTAATGGTCCCTTTTTAATTTATCCTGTTGAGAAAGTTCAGTGCAATAGGTATTTAAATTCTGTACTCATTTACTCACTTTGTTCCTAACCTGTATTCGCTTTCTTCTGTGAAACACACAAAAAGATCTGTTTAACAGCTTTTGTCAGAACCAGAAAAATCGTGTGTACAATCCCAATAAGAAGCCTTTGCTCTAACACCTTTATGACAACTAATTGCTTACTATACAGTAAACAGCCAAGGCTACTCATCTGGAGCATTTTTTCCCTCTCTGGCTGCCTCCTCCATTTTCTCTCCCTGCTCTGAAATTTCCCACTTGGGCGAGACTGTCGTCTGTTTTGGCTTAATGTAGGAAATTGACTCATTTTGTGGCATTGATTTCCTCTCTGCTATATAGAGGAGATCGCTGGCAGAGCAAACCTGAGAGCGGTCGATAGCCCTTCAGAGGGCCAGATATGTGTGCCGCACCTCTCCGCTCTTTGGATAGAGAGAGAGAGATCGTTTGTCATTGTTTATTTCCCCCCATTTTAATTCTCAAAACCTTTGTCTGTATAACTACAGCAGTAATCTACTAAGGTAGCCTTTTACCGTCATCTATAGGTGTTCCAGGTGTAGCTGTTATGACATGTGACATGATTTATTCTGTCTGTCAGTGGCCGTCTGGCTTCACTAGCATTCAAAGGCCACTAGTTCAATGCCACCAGCTTCTTCTTTGATTTATTGAACTCCAAATACAAGCCCAGGCCAAGTATGTTAGTGTGTATTTACTTGGTTTTCTGAGGTGGAGAATTGCCTTATTATGACAGAGACATATATTCTGTACACACAGTGAAAGTAATGGCAACTATGACAACTTTTGTGTTCAACAGGAAAATGAGTGCCATACAAGTTTGGACCAACAAAGGGGTGAATAATGATGGCAGAAGTTTTAGTTTTGTTTGAATTGTCCATATAATTAATATGCATCTAATAATAAGGCTTTATTGACTGTGTCTTCTTTAGGTTTAGTACTGTAGATCGCTGTTTATCCTTTTCATGCACACTTCCACAGTAAGCATGACTTAGCCTGTATACCGGAGAGTCGGCCTCCACAGCCTCTGTTCTGGGAACTCATTAGCAGGTAAACATCTTTCTGTGATTCTGAGGTAATTAAAGGATCAATAAAACAACATGTAAGCTTGGTCTCATCAACTCTACTGCACCTGCACTGAGCTCATTTTGGGTCAATATCAGCCAAGGTTTATTTCTGTTGGAAAATGTGTGTTGGGAGAGAGAGAAGGAATATTTCCTCCTTATTAGTTGGTTGTAATACACTGACTGACCAGGTGGTGTCAACACTGTATTTTCTTCATTTTTTTTGTTTTCACCAAATTTCCTTGTGTTTTATTATATTTCCATATTTTCGAACAGTCCCCCTATCAAGAAACCCTCAAATGCACCATCACAGTAAAACGTAATATAATTTATACAAAGTAATGATAAATGTGTATATCTGCTATAAAAGTGATATCAACATATTTGTAAAAAAATATATATTTTTTTGTTAATTTACCATTACCATTACCAGTATAACATTTCAAACACAAGCGCATAATCCTGTAGGCTGGTGTGCTAAAGGAATGTAACACGGTCCTGCTAGAGGACAGCAGTGTTTACTCTCAGACAATTCAGCTCTGCTCACAAAATTACTCTGACATACAGAATACCACCCTGGACTAACAAACCGAGAAGAGCTTCAGAACTAGTTTTAATTTATCGTTTACTAATTTTGAACTAAATTGAAAGCGCTCCATCTACTTTAGAGGGGGGAAACCCGTTTATGCTGCTAGATGGATTATAACTGCAAGCATTCTCTGTTAATTTGGCTTGGTTCGAGTTGAACGTCAAGATAAGGACTCACCAAAAGGTTAATCAACAGACAAGCAATTTGGTGGCAATTATGAATGTGCTGGTGCTTTGCTTCTGCTTGGTGCTAGGAATAATTCATACTACGGAAGAAAAGGTTCTCAGACGGGGCCGAGTTCCCCCACATATTGTTTTCGTGATGGTGGATGACCAAGGCTACAATGACATTGGGTACCATGGCTCGGAGATCCACACACCCGTGTTGGACCAGCTTGCTGGCGAAGGGGTGAAGCTGGAAAACTACTATGTTCAGCCCATCTGTTCTCCCTCACGCAGCCAGCTTATGACTGGACGGTAAGAGACCCACTATTGTTTTTCTAATGGCACTATTTTGTTAAAAACACTTCTTGAATCTTACTGTATATACGTACTATGATTATACTACTATAAATGATCTTATACTGTCTATTGCTAATTCAATTTATTCAAGTAGCTTGTCTTAGTTGGAGTTAAAACCCAGTGAATTTATTAGTATAGACAAGACTTCCAAGAATACTGAACTGGATGGTCACGGTCATGCAAAGTTTAGCTCCAATCCTAATATAAGCAAGGTCTTAAGCAAGTTACTCAAAAGGTTACAGGTATCTATGTTTGATCAGGATTTTGATTTAAACTCTGCAAGGCACTGGCAGATTTGAGAAACCTTGTTGTAGAATCTGTTTTCCTTCATTAAAATCACCACCTACCATCTATTGCTTCAGGTATCAGATTCACACTGGGCTTCAACATTCGATCATCCGTGCACGGCAGCCCCTCTGCTTGCCCCCCGACATACCGACGCTCCCCGAGAGGCTCCGGCAGGCTGGGTACAGCACTCACATGGTAGGGAAATGGCACCTGGGTTTTTGTCGTCCCGAGTGTCTGCCAACGAGCCGTGGCTTTCAAAGCTTCCTTGGATCGCTTACGGGCAGCGGAGACCATTTCAGCTTCCAAAGCTGTGACGGTACAGAGGCCTGTGGGTTCGACCTGCATGATGGAGAACGGCCGGCCTGGGAGCTGAGTGGGAATTACTCAACGAGGCTTTACACTGAGAGGTGAGAAACACCAACCATTTGTGAACCAAATACTGTGCCGGCTTGAGTCACGTAAGCTTTTGTGGTCATCTTTACAGAGTGAAAGAAATCCTGAGAGGTCATGACCTGCGGACGCCCCTGTTTCTATACGTGGCCCTCCAGGCCGTGCACACACCCTTACAAGCTCCTGGGCATCTTCTCAGACGCTACCAGACCCTTAGCAACAGACCTCGGCGCCACTATGCCGCAATGGTCAGCGGCGTAGACGAGTCAGTAGGGGAGATTGTCAGTGAGCTACAGGAGCGAGGCTACTACAACAACTCTGTGCTTATCTACTCTTCAGACAACGGGGGCCAACCTCTCTCGGGAGGTTGTAATTGGCCCCTGCGTGGCGGCAAAGGCTCCTACTGGGAAGGTGGAGTTCGAGCAGTTGGTTTTGTACACAGCCCACTGCTGAAAAGGAATGGGGTGGTGAGTCAAGCTCTGATTCACATCTCCGATTGGTACCCAACTCTGCTGTCTCTTGCAGGATACAGAGAATCTGATTCCAGCCAACTGGACGGCCAAGATGTTTGGGGTGCAATAAGCACTGGCCTGCCTTGTCCACGAACTGAAATACTCTTCAACATTGACCCAGTTTCACGCAAGCATGGAGAAGTCGACCTGAGACTCCTAAATCTTAATGGTTTTGGGATCTGGGATACTGGAGTGCGTGCAGCCATTCGAGCTGGCGACTGGAAACTTCTGACTGGGAACGTAGGCGATGGAGACTGGTTTCCTCCGCAGACGATGCCGGGAGGTCCTCAGCAGTGGCAGGGCATGGAAAAGAGACGTGACCAGCGAGGGAAGTCTGTTTGGCTTTTCAACGTCACTGCCGATCCCTATGAGAGGGCGGATTTGGCAGAGGCACGGCCTGAGGTGGTCAAGTTGTTGTTGACCCGGCTTGCTGAGTACAACCGAACTGCTGTGCCTCCACGCAATCCACCTGACGACCCAATGGCTGACCCACAACTTCACGGAGGGGTGTGGACTCCCTGGCTAGGTCAGGAAGAGGCAGGAGATGAAGGGGATGATGAAGAACCCGACAACACCAACAGAAAGGCCAGATCCAAGAATTCCTGCAGAGTCTGCAAACTTAAGGCCTTGTTCAAAAAGGTCGGTACCCGTATGCAAAGGGCTGCAATGTTCTTGTAGCCAGAGGAGGACAATTTGTGACACTCCGGCAAAAATATATGCATTGACATAGATGTAGGTTAGTGTCCTTCCTGTATTGTTAGATAGCACTTACCATTCATACGTATAGTTAACAAGTTCCCATCTGCATGATGCAATGGATTTAGCGGAACAGTTCAGATCAATGGAACCCAGAGCAAAGTGGATTTGATCACCACGAGCGCTTAATGTAGATATTGCTGGATCTTTATTAGATGATCCAGTTATTTGAATACAGAAAATGATGTAAGTAGTGGCATTGATTTGATCAAAAATAATACAGCACTTATATTGTTCTTCACTTGTTCGTGGACCAGTGTTCTCTAATCCACCCCCTGGTTCACTTTCTCTCATCTATCTGTTCTTCCTCTGCCTTGCACTCCTCCTCACGCCTCTCTCATTCTCCTACCTTTTGCTTTAATGCTTGTGCTCTATCCAAATCTGCTCTGACATTGCCCACCACAACCAGAATAACACATGATTCTTCATTGTTTCTGCGCTTTCTCCTTCACCTGTTCCTTGTCCTCTTACATCCCTTCTGAGTTTGAGCAGATCGGGTCAGTGCAGATGTAGAAGCCAGTAAAACAGCGAAAAAGTAAGTTCTTTTATGTAAAACGAGGCCTATTTGAGGAGGAGGAGGATCACTCTCGGGTATGAAGGCTGTGTGCCTTTATACGAGACATTCTTGGCCTGCTCATCTCCCGGTTTCAAGAGACTTAATGCATTTCAGAAGACATGATGAAATGCGCTCTCTATTCAATGCAACGCGTATTCCAAAATAGAATTTTTCAAATATTTGAATATTTAAATTTTACTTCTACGTATGTAAATAGATTTACTGTAATGTGATTGTATTTGTGACTCTGTCAGCACTTCTACAGAATAACCCATCCTTTTGATTTGTTCACAATCCCATAAAAATGTGTTCAGTCACAAAGCATAAAAATAACCTCCTATCAAGCTGCAAAGAAGTGTCATGCATTAAACTCATTCATAAGAAGTAATCAAAAGGAGAATGTTTCCTTAAGTCCTATACTCTAAGAAACGCTTTAGTGTTGGAAGATAAGGAACCTAGAGCAAGGTAAGTCAATACACGGTTAAAAGATAATCTTAGTACATAGTTGAGATAATGAAAACCAGCTGTTTACCTTAAGAGCTACGGAGCAAGAATTACTGTGTACTTTTTGGGTGGAGACTGTTGTTTTTAAAGATTCATTAAACCATGGTTCAAACTGACTGATCTGCTCCTCCTTTCCAGTGGATTGTTAATAATAATACATTCTTTTAAATGTAAAAGGGTTAGTTGGCCCAAAAATGAAAATATCATAATTTACTTGATGTCAAAACCTGTATGACTGTCCACTGTGGGACATAAAAAAGATGATCTTGTTCATAGGTAGTAGTTATAAATCGGGTTTGGAATGACATTTTGAGCAACCTATCCCTTTAAGATGTGATTACATTTGCTCTAAGCTTGTGAAATTACTAAAAACTATTTCAGACGTCTAGTTTGGAAAACACAAACACTCTAGACACACCTTTACAATCTCTGATGTAAATCTGTTGTATACTTTTCTGAGGTCATAGTCCAGAGAGCACTTTATTCCTGTTATTATTTGCCCATTCAAAGAAAAGTCTGAATTATTACAACAGAACCGTTATTTCCTCTTATGAGCGTAAGTGTTATAACTTCACCATTACAACAAAAACACTTCCCCCTCCTGTTTATCTCTAAAAACAACTCAAAACAGCATCAACCCACTTTGGAAAGACTTCAGCTGTGGTAAGAATGCACAATGGGCTGGCCTAGAGAGAGAGAGTGATCTGACTAACTCCCTCACTCTGTGTATGAGTCATCCTGAACACATGCTGAGTTTGGCATCTCTCAAAGGTGCTGTGAGCGATTTGTTTATGAAATACCACGGATAAAATATCCTTACTACCTGACAGATACAAGCATTCAGGTAAAAAAAAGTCTCCAAGACTCCAAAAAACTAAACGTTTGGGGGCCAAAATGATGTTTTTGTTGCCAAAGTGCAGAGTCATTTGATACAGATGGAGTAATAGTGTGTGTGTGTGTGTGTGTGTGTATGTATAACTGAAGACATTTGAGTTCTTTATATTTCTTTACATTGTAGTTTGATCTGATGCAATCACTCTAAAGATCAGAATTGTATATGTGCCACATAAATGTCAGTATGTTTTATAAGCATATTTCTGCCTGTTTGAATTAAAAGTCAAATGATGCAATGTTTATGTTTCCAATATGTCATATGCCTACAGCCAGACTTTCGAACAAAGCTCTCCACAACTGATTCGACCTTATACAATTGCGCCGCACTATACCGGACAATACATTTTGTTTTTGTAACATTTAGTTATGTTTTGAATAACGTGTAACCTAAACTGCATGAACAACTATTTAAGGCCTGAAGCCAATGTCACTGTAAATGTCTTTAATTCATTTTAAATAGGACAATCCTAAAATAAAACGGACATCACAACTCTTGTTTCTTTTGAATGGTTCAAGAAGCATAACATGACAAAAAGATCCACTGTGAAATATGAATGCAAGACACCCTGAAACACACACTTTTTTTCTTACTGTCAACAATCATGTATGTTTGAATTTTTCAACATCAGGTTGCTCATGAGATTTTGAAGGCTGGGGTTTTGGTGAAAGTGCAGGTTGTTGAAGGAATAGGGGTGGTCTATTTCCGTTAAGTATGGTTGAAATTAGCAAAATGACTGAAATTGCTTACAGCATCCCAGTTTAATGGTCACGCTAAGAGCTGTAGACATATTTGCTTCACAAATCAATAAAGCAACATAATACGGTGGTGTGGCAACACAATCATCGCTACATCGGGCAGCAGGCAACAAGCAAATTATAATTCTTAAGATGATAATGGCGCTTTTGTAAAGACATCAAGTGTAATACAATCCATTTGCATTAAGCCCAAACTGCTCTTGATATTTTAGCCTGTTTTGTGACACTTCAGTTGATCTTCAATTATACAGATGAAGCGATAATGCGGTCATAGCTTGACAGTGCTGATAACTTTGTAATGATTTTAGCTCGAATTTAAAGCTCGTTAACACAAAATAGACCGAAATCAATACATTAAGCATCACACATGCTTAAGTTCCTCAGTCCGTATCCAGATCAGATGGTGTACCAGCACAAAGAGATGATCTTCATCGGAACACCTAGATGAGCT
>JAUCMU010000024.1:7059311-7074041 GCA_032275025.1 Enteromius treurensis
ACTGTCAATTTTTCATGAGCTGGCACTCATTTTACTACTTTTCTTAGATTTTGCAGTGTATAGCGTGTAGCAGGTGTGAGAGAAGAAGCACTAAATGATCGAATCTACATAGTCAGTGTCACCCCATACCGCACTTGCTTTGGCCTAAGGTTCCTGATTAATGGCATTATATTTACCACTATACACAGTTAAGCAGTGGATCAGTGTATGCACCAATCTTCTGTCACACCCTTTTCAGATGCCAAGAGTTCTACTTTGATCGTGTCACCATGTTTCCTGTAACTTTAGATTAACTCATAGCTAATATTTATTTACTACTGACTAGTAAGGAGAGTTTTAGGGATGGGTAGTGAAGTTTCTCAATATTTGCTCAGTACCTGTTGCAGCCTTAATACTGAACAGCAGAAATGATCATAAATTAAGTACATTTAGTATTTAAAATATGTGTGCTTATCTTGACCATATGTAGACAGATTTCAAGGAACGTTCGAGATTAATCGATCCCGAGTTGAGAGACCTGCGTCTGAAATTCACCTTAGCTCATGACATAACATGCTGAGGGAACAACAGTTGCTCTACTTTATTTAACTGGAAGTATGAGAAAAAATTGAGTTTATTTTCTGGTGATTCTGTAGCCGTTTTGATATAATTATCTAGTTTGGGACCGTTAAATACAGATGTTTTGGGGCCTATAAAAATCCAAATTATTTGAACTGTTATGTATTACAAAAAATATTAAAAAGATATTCTAAGATCATGGCAAACATTGTGTTAATTTATTACATGAGAGTAGAAATTTTGCAGTTATTTAAAACTAAAAATAAGGCAGCCATCAAGACAAATAGATAACCGTTCATTCTTTGGGAATATTTTGATGGTATGTATTTTCCGAACGTAAAGGAGCAATGGAAATGGTTCCCAGCTACAGAAAACAGCATGGTTGAGGAAATGTTTGGTTTGGTTTTATTTTTAAAACATGGAACTGAATCATTTGGATGACTGTTAATTATATGGCATGGAGAATCATCTTGCAGTAACACTCTTGTGGTTTGTCTTATGTTTCTTTGCAGCTGAGAGCATATGGAAGCCATCATTTCACTACCCTGATGTCTTTCTCAAAAGAAAACCAAGCATGCTTTCTCAAAAACGAAAGACTTCACCTCTAAAAGTGAATTTCCTATTCAAACTATAGAATCGAGAAAACCGTTTTTTTGTTTTTTTTCTGTGTTAAGTTTCTTAGATGAGGTCAGTAAGTGTAATATTCTCAAGTTTGTAGTACCTTAATAGGTGCTGTGAAAATTTGCAGAATATTAAAACCTTTTATGCTTTTATGATGACTCTTCTGCTGATTTAAATGAGGTTTTGAGGAACTTTGGTGCCAACTAACAGTAGTTTGTATAATTTTCATTTAAGTGACTGAGTTCCAGCATTAGGGTTTTTTAAGATGATGGATTAACACCTACCACAGACGAGTAATGAGCCACTTGTATAACACAATTAATATCAACACAAAAGCCCAGCTCTCTTTTTCCCATAACCAGAACACAAGCCTGTCATGCTATTTACACCGCAGGCTCTGTTCATTTCCAATGAGCGTTGCTCTGTGTTTTGATAGGACATAATGTATTCTGTGATATGCATATGACTGTACCATGTGGCACACTGTACAAATATTGACACAGATAAACACCGTTATTCTGGTGGCTGACTCATTGTTTGCAAGGCCATAAATAATAAATAATTTATTCATATTTCATATATTTTTCGGTATCACCAAGCTGTGTAGAGGGGGCGCTGAAAGAGTGATCAAAACTTTTGACCTGATATCTTAACTGAGATGAGAATTAGAGGAATGTATGAAGCATTAATAACTACTACTTCTACTTCTACAAACCTTAAAAATCACACAGCATTGTATATATATTGGAGAGTCTGTATCAGGAAATAAGAGAAGTCTTAAAAGAAATGTAGAATTTCTTCAAATATGACATTAGTTGTATCAATTGCTATTCTGGACAGTTTTTACTTTAATTTATTTACCTATAATTCTATAGAAGTTCTAAAATTTGAAGGGATACCGTAAGCCTACAGTGAACTAATTAGCCAGTTCTTGACCTTTGCGGTATTGAAAGGGAAATCTATTCTTCTTCCACTGTCATGCAGTGGTCATTGGGATTTGTCCTACCTGCTTTGTTTTAACTGCTGGGAATCTGCAGGCGTCTAAAGCACGTAAAAGGATAATCCCTGATGGATCGGGGGGAGACGTACTGACACCCTGGATCAGCAGATGGTCTGGTGCGGGACAGACTTGCGGCTTAAGCTCACACTCTTGCACACGAGCACGTCAGCGCACGAACACTGCACCCTCCACTTTACAGCGAACAGCTACGCTCATCCTTTTTTCCTAGAAAGAGTTGAGCTAAGATACTGTGAGTTTGCATACATTGTAAGCATTGTTTTGAGTGTTAAACTCAGCTACCTAATGAGAAAATAGCTGCCGAGAGTCTTGAATGTGATTGCTGAGGCACTGGGATGTTTTTCTCTCCTTTTGCAATCCAAGTGTGTGAGCATTTCTTATTAGAAATTTGTTTGATTACATCATTTCCGGTTGGCAGTTGTACTGTACTTCCTTGAGCTTTTTTTTTTTTAATCTTTCCAGTGGGTGGATGGATGGCAGAGAGTGTGGTGGTGGTGGGGACAATGGTATTCATGTTGGTGGTTGGATGGCTCTTGTTCCATGCCTCTCCACAAAAGTATGCAATTGAACTTTGAAATCAATCAGATGAAAGAGCTTTGAAATGAGAGCACTTGTATATATATTAGGGATGTTCAAGAGCAGTCATAACTGATTAGTCATCTGAATTTTGAGGTTTCTAGAATGTTTAAGTTGTCGTGTAACAGAAGTAACAGCAGATGTTTTCTTCTGCATTGTGACATAGAAATGAAAGATGACTTGGGTTTATCTGTTGCTGACTTGTCAACTTGTAAGAAAATCAAATAGGAATAAAAAAATTTATAATTATTAAAATTAAAAAAAAAAAATTGGCTAAGAACACAAGCCTGTCAACTTGATCGGGCTTTAGGGAAGACCGCAAGCAAGTAACTACATATCCACCAGAACTAACGAAGTTTGCAAAAGCTTGCTTTTCATCTCAAACTCGCTGTCAAAAAAAAGGAACTGTTAAGTTCAAATACAGCTCCGCAGTTCTGCTTGACCATAAGTTGGTCGTGGCAGAAAATATTCAAGGCTGAGAATTTCTATTTCTTTTTTGGCATTTCGCATACAGTGAGGGGAGTGCAACATTGGAAAAATGGTTGCATGAAGGGAGTGCTATATCTTTTATCAAGTGTTGTGTCTTTGTTTTTAAACCCCTCACTGCTCACGGTGGTTATTGGACACATACGTCGTTGAAATTCTTGATAGTGTACTTTGTGGTGGCTTTTAAGGTGGTTGATGAGGTTTGTTGTTTTACCTTGGGACCTTTGGACGGAACAGGAGCAAGGTTTGCACAAACCTGATCAACATCACATTCTTCGAATCCGAAATAGTTCCAGACAACTGAGTATGACCCCTTTTTAGGAACTAACGATCGCACTTCTGCACCTTCCTCGTGTTGCTCCGCCATCATATGTTTATTCTGACTGACGGTTATTGCTGCTATTGACTTGCAATCTAGACGCAGTAGCGTCATAGTGACGCAGTCCAATCCATAAACTCAGTTTGGTCTTTATACTGTAAAAATACCAAAAAAAAGTTGACCTTCAGATTATAGAAAGGAATGTGAACGCTGTTTACAGCAGGTGATTTAAAGTTCAACTGCAATTATCTGGAAGCCATTTATTATTGTAGAAGGTGGTGTATCTGTTTGACAAACTGTGCTTTAATGGCTGTAGTAGTGCTGTATTAATTAAAGGGGATGAATTTGGAGATGCAACTTCTCTGAGTGTTTACCATGCTGACAGTCTAACAACATGTTAAAGCATTACATGCGGCGCACTCAGATCTCTTTTAGAGAAGCTTTAAAACACTTAAAAGCGTGTATAAAAATGAAATCTAAATCAAAAGCTAGATGACCTCATGATGGACATCTAGTCAGCCTTCCTGAGTGAAAGAATACCTCTGTACCTCTGAATGCTTGGAAAGCTTGCAGACTTGTTTTGCTCAGGTAATTATTGAATCCTCTCTGGAGGGTGTCATCCTTTGACCTTGACCTGAAGTTAAAAATTCCACAACACCAGGACTTGATCACACGGCTGATATACAGTGAGTGAACACTATCCATCTCAGACTCACTGAACTGAGCTTTCTGGCTCTTTTAGGTTAGCTCATGCCAAGTTAGTAGTGAATCTGTGCTTTTCTTTTATGCTGAGAAGTTTCAGCTTATTTCTGCTGCTGCCCCACATGTGCTTTATTAATGTGCTGCAGATAAAAGACTCCCTGCCTAACTGATTGAATCAAAAAAAGGATTGTCCATTCTGCCTGTGTATTTCTAAGGCATTACTGGTGTTCTGACCACTAGGCTACAGTAATCCTTGTTCAAAATGACTCCATCTTTTTGTTGAACATGATTTCTGATGATGGTAGCAGCATGAACATTCTTCATAATATCTTTTTATGTTCCAATGTGATAGAATATCTGTTTTGAGTGAACTGTGTTGCAGCCATCCATACATGTTCCTGTATTGCAGAAAAGCTGATAAAGCTGTAAAAATAAATGTGCAACTTATTTTGAAGCAGTAAGCAATGCTAGTGGCTATTGTAACAACCACAATGTGTTTATCTGACTGGATCTTTGTTTGCTCATCAGAAGAAAAAGATGTCAGAAATTCATCGCAATCCTTTTATTGTGAATTTCATTGCAGTTTAATGAGCTTGTTGAAAGCTGACTGCGCTCAGTCCTGCTACAAGCAACGACTGCGGTGGGTGTGACACAGGGATTGTCTCTGATGAGAGAGGACTTGCTCCTGTTAACATACACACACTGAAAAAAACAGGTGGCCAGAAGATTTTGGTGTGTACATGTGAATTTCCATACTGCATCGATACTGTGAATTATTACACACAGTGAGTGTTTAGTCACTATTATCAATTGTTTGTTTGTTCGCAATCTTTGTTTGACATCATCCAGTTATTTTCAAGTGGACCGTAAGCCTCAAGAGCACACAGACTGTTTGACTTTTCCATTAGCTGTACAAAAAGAGACAAAACGAACGATAGAAGTGGAAGAAAGCATATGGACGGAAAGAGAGCTCAATGAGGTGGAAAGAGAAGTCAGGTGAGTGTTACCGTGGTGGCTGGAGAGGACATAATGTTATAATAAACGTGTGTGTACACAGACAGGTGCTCGTCCACGTCCCCCAGCAGTCATCAGTGTAAGCTCTGTGTGGTGGATTAGTAGTATGATGGCGAGGGATCAGATGTCCCTGCCAAAGCACCTTAAGCTGTTTTTAAAAGTGACACGACCCTATGGGACTGGCTGTCTTGTATTTGCAGGAATTTAATTTGGATGGGCAGCCTGAGATGCGGAGTTTCTCATGCTTTGGACAATGGGAGCTGTTTTTGGTTGTTTATTGTGGCAGCACCAAAATCTGGTTGGTTGGGCTGAAGAAGCAAACTGAGCTGCTTTCCTGTGTTACTAGAGTGTCTGTTTCTCTGAAGTCATTTTTATTTGCTCTCTGACTGTTTGGCTCACAGCACGCTTGGCTTGTGTGGACGTCACTTGTGTCGAACCAGTGATAAAGTGTCGTAGAGGAATGGACTTAATTAAAACACACACACAGGCACACATGCACAAGATTTTCCCTTTTTTCTTTCATTTTTTCTTATATATTTACACACACCTCTCTAAAATGCGCACATACAATCCTTTCCCCTCAGGGTTTGCTGCTGTTAGAGGGCCTGTTTCTTTCTGAATCCATTGCAATAATAAGAGGCGACTGGATCTGGTTTCAGGTAGAAGCAGTTTTCCTCTCACTGTCGCTTACAGCAGTGTCACCCTGTCCAAATCACTCTGTTTACCCTAGAGAAAGAACCATCTCACACCCACTCAATGACTTCAGACTTTCTGATCTTTTAAAACAAAATTCAGAGTATAAGAATAATACAAGTTTTTCAGCCTTTTCATCAATAATCTTGATATTTAGCTAGTGTCATTTAAAAATGCTTAAAAGGGAAATGTATTTATTTAAATTATATATTTATTTAAATTCAAATGATCAAGGCATGTTTTAGGTTTCTCTATTTAATCACAAGGAAGGAGCAGGAGTATTTAAGTACTATAGTTCATTATTAATCAGCCAATATTTGGCCATTTGTATCTACTTCTGCCCGTGACCATTTGGATGATTGGCAGAAGTGGTCTGTCAGGATTCAGCCTCAAGTCAGTTCCAGAATTATCCAACAACAAAGCACATTTATGTGTTGGCATCAAACTGCATCTTTGATCTCAGGATAAGTATTGTCATTAGTTATTCTGTCATGACCACTTTCAGAAGGTTTATCCTGGTGATGTTGGCAATGTAAATGTGTGAGTTATTAGCAGAATAGGTGTGATATGCCACTACTGCAGCAGACAAAGTAAAACTTGCTACTGCCCGGACGTCTATAGACATGCTGCTGTGAGCAGGTAGGAAATAGTGCTGCTACACATATAATATATCTGTATATAACATGCATGAATTTACCCAGTAGCGAATCTATACAAGTGGAGCTAGGGAAGGTGGAGAGTTTCTGAAGCAAGCTGCTGTAGTCTTGTCCCAGGTGTGATAATCAGGTGGTTGCTGGTTCAAACCCTGTTATCATGAGTTGTCATACCTTTTAAGTAAGTGACTTAGGCCTAACTCCAGATGGTTCCAGAGACATTCTCACTGTTAAGTACAGTAAAAAAAGGAATTGGGAATTGAAAGGAATAGAAACTGCTAAGTAGAATTTGCATTTCATGTAGGAAATGTCCATTCATGCAAGACAGCAAAAGAAGAGTAAAGAAGAACATTAGACAGAGGAAGGCCTGGACAGATCAGGAGAGGACGTGTCAAAGAGATGGGCATGGTTGTGACAAATCAGTCAAGTTGATGATAAAACTGGAACGTGCGGTGTCTGTCTTCGTACAAAAAAAAAAAAAAACATAATGAAAAGAAAAGGTAAAAGGGAGGAATCGAGACGACAGTGAATTGACTTCAACCGGCATTAGCCCATGATTTGTAAACAGTGAGGACACTAAGGTCAGCGCTGATGAGCCAACAGAGGATGAAAAATAAAGCATGCAGACAGAACGAGTACAAAGGCCACAACAAGGGCACATCTCTGGGGTGCTGAGGAGAGGAGCACTGAAATGATTATTAGAGAAAAGAACAAGAAAAAAGGATTCCAAAATTAAATCATCTGTTGTGTTGTCATTGTACTAAAGCAGTTTGTTAAAATATTATAAATATACTCTTAATAGGGAAAAATGTCATGATGTGAGAAATCATGTATGTCTCTAGTGACCATTGGTTTATAGGTATGTTTATGTCACCTCGACTAGGATAAATCCAAGCCTGCAGAAATAAATCCTGCCTGCAGCTCGCGTGCTGGAAGAAGAGACCTGATCCTGCCCCAGATGCTATGCGCTTATGTCACTGAGTCTTCCCTGGAGCCTCCGACATTTTCTCCTGAGATTCACCTGCTGAGAATTGACCTCACAACCCCTGCTTCTTTGTACTCACAGATTCAATCTTTAACGTCACTTGAGCCCTTTCATCTACCCTGATGCTGATTTGAAAAGAATGCATGCACAATGGCATCTGCCCATTGCCTCAAGTGGTGAAATAACTGCCCCTGCATGTGCATTGCACAATAGCTCACCTTTTAGATCATGCAGGAGCATATATTTAACCGTCTGGGCCATGATAACCTTTAAAGCTAAGTCTGTAATATCTAGTCCTTCTGCCTTTTCAAGTCTGTGTCGGAGAGACCCTACTATCTGTTCAGAGTCTAGGCTTAATGAGTGCCGATACATATGGTATCGTGTCTCGTGTCCTGTGAAGTAAAAGGATCTGTGAGAGCAGCATGTGCATATGTGAATATCTGCTCAATGTGTTTTTTATTGCAGTAGGACTCAACTAAATGAAATTGAGCATTTAGTTTTTTACTTTATAGCATCTGTTAATAAATCCAGAATAGAAATGAGAATTATAGCATTGCATGGCACCCATTAAAGAAGTGGGGATACTGTGGTGATAGTATTATTTTAAATTAAATACAGCGCACCCTAAGCGTTGTGCTGGTCCTAGAACGAAAATTTGTAATGCAGAACGTATAGGGGTGGGCGGGGAGTGTGCCCTGAGAGACCTTCGAAAGCTGACCACAGCCTGGAGAGTCCATCAGCGTTGGCCCCTGCCAAGTGTTTCACTGAGAAGTGGAAGTCCTAGAGCACTAGGAACTGTCACGTCACCCTGGCATTGGTGTCCTTAGTGTGGGCCATCCACTGGAGAGGAGCTTGGTCGGTCATCAGGGTGAAGCAGCGGCCCAGCAGATAGTACCAGAGTTCCAGGCCTGCCCACTTAATGGTGAGGGCCTCCTTCTCCATGGCAGCATATCTGGTTTGGCTGGGGTCAGCTTCCGGCTAATGTAGATCACGGGATGCTCCTCTCTGTCCCGGGGCAGTTGAAGTTGGAGGCTCGCAGGACAGGCTCGGTTGTGAGGGCAGCTTTGATGTCTTGAAGAGCTGTCTCGAGGGTGGTGTTCCATGTGACCTTCGGCTGCCCCTTCCTGATCAGGTCTGTCAGAGGAGATGGTAAGGTGGAGAGGTTAGGGATGAAACACCTGTAATATCCTTCCAGCCCCAAAAGGTTTGTATGTGGGATTTGGTGGTCGGACGGGGAGGCGACAGGATTGCCTCAACCTTTTTCTGCTGGGGCCGTATGAGGCCGGGTACTGAGCCTCGGCAAGGGCCAGATGACATTTGCGAGGGTTGGTGGTTAGTCCAGCCCGTCGAAGCTCAATCAGCACCCTCCGCAGCCGCTCAAGGTGATCCGCCCAGGTTTTGTAGTGGATCCCGTCATCGTCCAGGTAAGCAGCGGCGTAGGCTTGAAAGGGGCGAAGTAGAATGTCCATCATCTGCTGGAATGTGGCCGGTGCCCCGCGAAGGCCAAAGGGGAGGGTCCGGTACTGCCAGTCTAGAACTAGTAGAAAAAGCATTTTTTTTCTTTGGCAGAATTAATTAAGGGTACTTGCCAGTAGCCTTTGGTCAGGTTGAGGGCTGAGATGAACCGGGCCCTCCCTAGACATTCCAGCAGCTCGTCCAACTAGGGCATCAGGAAATTGACAAACCACGAGACATGGTTGAGCCGACGGAAGTCATTACAAAAGCAGAGGGTTCCATCCGGTTTAGGGACCATCACGATGTGTGATGGCTCGATCACCCCTTACTTCAACATCTCGTGGATTTCATCCTCGATAGCCTGCCAAACTGACTGACCAGATGTTGGAGCTCCGTCTTCTGGGCAGCCGACAGTTGTTCCCCCATGTCCACAACCACGTTATCGGTGTGGGCCAATGCAGACAGCTGTTCGCTGGTCCCCACCCACCTCTTCAGGGGGTTGATATGATACATCTGCTCTTGACGCGTACCTGGCTGGGGGAGCTGATAGTTCACCGGGCCGACTCTTTTCACCACAGTATAGGCCCCCTGCCACGTCGCGAGGAACTTGCAGGCAGAGGTGGGGACCAGGACCATTACTTTGTGACCTGGTTGAAACTCCTGTGGTTGGGCCGTCCAGTTGTAGAGATGTTGTAGTGGTCCTAGTGAGGATGGTGATCAGTCACGGGTGCTGTCTGCGGTGAAAGAGAGGTTAGCGTCTCTGTAGAGTGGAAAGCGGTTCTCTCTTGAGCTTGCAGCAGCGTGCTCTTTATGCCTCGTCCTGATGAGCTGCAGCCGTGACTGATCAGCCAGGGCTGATTGGGTGCAGCTGGATTGAGTTTGTTGCCAGGGCGACACTGATAATGCATTTATATATACATTTATTTATATTTATATAAATATATAATTTATTTGTACAATTTGCATACTTGTGCTGAATTGTAACAAATGCAGTAAGGCATGAGGCAGCAGGTTTCCTTCCTCTTTTGCATGCTTTCACATAATTCTACATGTTTTTTTCCTCTGCACTGTGAGCTTGACCACAGAGATTTACACCCTCCCATAGGTGTTTTTGAGGTGATTGGCCCATGATGCATCTGTTCATACTAGTGCTGCCTGCCCTACTGTCACCATTGTATTGACTTGCTAACAGTAATTATTTTGCTGTAGACAAGAAAGAAACTTAATTGAGTTGACATTTTAAATGTTTAAGGAACTTGGAAAAAGCACCTTTTAAACGTTATTAAAGGGCTCCAGCAGTGCTTTATGGAGTGTGCTTTAAAACTAATCTATCTTTATGGTATATTATAAAATGCGCTATTGTGATTGGATGAGCTATGTTGCTGCCTTAAAACCTGATCTGTTAATTCATTTATGTGGTTCTTCATTGCCTTGCAAACATAAACAAGCTACAGATGAACTGTAAATTTTTTTATATGAATAATTATGAATGTACTGTTCAAAATATTTGGGTCTGTAAGATATTGATACATTTAAACTGATCAAAAGTGACTAAATATTTATAATAATACAAAATATTTCTACTCCAAGTGAATTCAGGTTATTTTTTTAAATGTCTATTCATTAATGTTTTTTGAAAAATGTATCACAATTTCCACAAAAATAATAAGCAGCCTATGCTGTCCACACAGTATGAGTGCAGTATAACAGTAGTAAAACAATAATATTTCACAATATTATATTGTATAATATTGCAGAACACTATATTATATTATATTATTTTGAATTAAAAAAAACAACAATTGTTTATAAATATTACGGTTGATAACTTTTAGTGTACCAGGGTTGGGGTCAATTCAGGAATGAACTCAACAATTTCAATTTAAAGAAGGAAATGGAATTGGAATTGGAATTAAACAACAATTAAAGGAAACAGAATTGGAATTAAATTGGAATTACAGGAAGTGGAATTCAATTCAGGAAGAATTCCACTGAATTCTGTTTATTGCTGAGCATTGATTTAGCATTGACATACATTTGAACTTTATTTATGATGATTTACAAATATTAAGCAATGTAAGAACTAGAGTTGATCAAATGCAAGTAAATGAGAACAGTACATTATGAATTAATAATTGAATGACAGTGGTGAAACATTTCTGAATACATTCAATATAATAATCAACTTAATGTGATTCAAATGCATCAGTCATGTTTGAATAAAACAGGTAAGATCAAAAGTCACCACACTGCTCAGTGTTCATGTGTTTCTACACTGATGAATTTGAATAACATTAAGTGTATTTGATTTAATAATTTTAAAGTTATGTTATCAAAATTCACCATGTAATTGAATTATATAAAGTTTAAATCGAGACCAAAACATTTGGTAATCATATATTGAATGTATTCAGAAATTTATCACAACTGTCATTCAATTATTAATTCATAATGCACTGTTCTAAGTTTTATTCCCTTGCATTTGATCAACTTTCTTACATTGCTTGATATTTGTAAATCACCATACATAGTTCAAATGTATGTCTTTAAATGCAATGACAAATGAATGTTCAGCAATAAACAAAATTCAGTGGAATTCTTCCTGAATTGAATTCCACTTCCTGTAATTCCAATTCAATTCCAATTCCATTTCCTGTCAGCTGCATGCAGTTCCAATTCCAATTCTATTCCAGGAAGTGAATTGGAATTTGCCATTCATTCTTAATTCAATTCATGAATGGCCCCAACCCTGTAGTGTACAAAGAAATGCAAACTAAATCCAAATGTAAAAAAAAAAAAGTTAATCTTACCAAGCCCGCACTTTTAAACAGTAAGGTATTATCATCAAGCAATTTAGGTAATAAGCACTTTTATATTTAATGCTTTTTGCAAAATTGCACAAATAATAATAGTTTTAAATTGGCTTTAGTCATCTCCATTTGACCATAAATGTAAAAAAATAAAATAAAAGTATACTCCTTTGTAGTGTATTTGTGATGAAAAGCCGTCCATTGGTTTGTGTGTGTGAGAGTTTTAAATATAGTTGCTGTTCTACAATCAGTTCGTCATATCCTGTCAATGCTCATTATGATGTAAAAGTTTTAGTCTCATCCAATGTCAGAACACTTATACACCTGTTAATGTTTGATTTACTGTTTATATCAGTCAGTTTATTGCTCCTGCTGTCTGAATCTCTCTCTAAGAGTCCATGACATCATGGACCCGACTGCACAGAGAGAAAGCAGCACTTAGCCCAATTGGATTTTAGAGATGGTCACTGAACAACACATCATTTATTTATCTCTTCAGTAATGGGATAAAAAGAAAGAAAACGAAAGAGCGCACAAAAAGAGGAGCATGCCACTCAAAGCTATTTTTCTTTCTACGAGCCCTTATCGTTTGCATCAGATCCCTGCTATCAGTGGATTTGTTTTTATCCCACTTCAAACTTGATTTATAATGCAGTGGATGAATTGTATGCGGAAGGTACAGCAAATGATAAAAAACAAGAAGTTTTATAACACGCACTCAGAGTGTTTCGTTTATGCTGTGTTTGTTTTCTCAGCAGTCATTGCATGCCAGCAGTCGTTGTATGGCCGTCTCTCACGCTCAGATTAACTGTTCTGTAGGGAGTCATGGCAGGGCTGAATATTAAATGTCCTGCGTTAATTCTGTTAGGTAATAAAAACATCTGCTGCCGTAAACCGTATGCACACACACATCACTCCCAGCAGTCACCGTTCACTCTTTCAGAGGGATGTTTATTTGATCACATTTCTCAGAAAAGCTTTAAGCCACCAGTGATTCTACACCCACATCCACATCATGACAACATCATCACTTAAAGTCTGAAACCTGTGTGTGTGTGGGTGTACTGGCATTTGTGGTTTATGAGGACACAAATGTGTATAATGACATGGGTACTACAACGTACTGTAAACATGGTTTATTAGGACACTTCCTTAAACAGTGTTTTATGAAATTCAAAAAGTGCACAGTTTCCTGTAAGGGGAAGGTTTAGGTGTAGGGTCAGTGTAGGGCAATACCACATACAGTCTGTACAGTATAAAAACCATAACGAGTATGGAGAGTCCCCACAAATGCAAGTATCGGTGTGTGTTGAAGTGCTGTGAATGCAAAGGCTGTGTGACTGCTATGGATTTTTGATGCTTTAAAATCGGTTGATGTCATTTCTGAGAATCATGCTTTGGGGCTGTCAGAAGGATTGAATGCTTTTTATTTTTGTTTTATTAGAAGATCCACATGCGTTCACAAACATCTCCCGTGGATTTTGTGACTAGACCTTATGAAGGCCTGTGAAAGGAACATAACAGCCATACATAACGCCTTTGCACATTCATACTTTCTTCATCTTTTGTTATATTTTGTCAAATTTTCTTTAGTGTGAGCTTATTTCAGGCGAGCAGCACACACTTGGCACAGTGTGATTTTGGACCGAGGATATGTTATGTGTAAGAGCAGTGTGTGTTTATGTGAGACTGATCTGACCCAGCAGGAGTGTCTGCATTGATTTCATGATTTGAATTCCTACTAGCAGATCCCTGCTGCTGCAGATGACTGAGTATTCGAGTCCACATGTGCATTCTTTTTAAATAGGGTGTTGTCTGGTGTCATATAGACAACTCTAGTTAAGATTTTTGACTTTTTATTTTTTTTTAGTTAGTCACTCGCTTAAGTAAACATGGCACCAGACACCAACAACTTGCAGCCGGCCTGCATTACATGCTCTGCCTTTTTTTCTGTCCTAAATGGCTCTGTGTAACATTACTGTTTATGGGCTGAGAATAGCTATGTATTTATATTGTGTATTCACGCTGCTGAAGCAGTTTGTGTGTGTGAATTCCCTCTCATAAAGCTCTCAAGGTTTCTCAAAGAGCCTATGACCTTGTATCCTTTTAGAGATCGATGCTCATGATTACAGGATAGGCAGTTATATTAATCTAAGCCGCTTCCTTTATAGAGTGGACATCTTTACTTCATGCCCATTACATGTACTCACAGTCATTAACTACTGTCATTACTATCCTAAGTATAGTGCAGAAGGCTTGATATTGATTATATGTCACTGAACGGTTGCATTGGCCTAATTACAGGTCCTGTTTACACCTGGGATTCATATCTGTCTCAGGGTTATTTGATCACATCACTCTTTTTCATGTAATGAAAATAAAAAGTGGCTTACAAGTTCCAAAATGAGCAAAAAGCAGTATAAACAAGTAATGAAAGTGATCCATATGACTTGTGCACCCAATTCTAAGTCTGCCGAAGCGGAACAATAGCTGTGTGTAACAATTGTACACTGTAGTTTAAAAAGTTGGTGCTCAAGAAGATTATTATTATTATTTTTTTCTTAAATATTGTTTAAATTATTTTAAACTATATTAAAAAAATAAAAATACTTTTAAGTTGTAATAGTATTTTTTTTAAATCTATTTATTTTTACTGTATATTTACTGATAATTAGGGGTGGGCATGAATTTTAAAAGTTGGATTTTTCTTTTTTTCCTCTGCATTATTGCCGCTTGATTATTACTGATGAGATCATGGACAGTGGCTGCATTCAGACTAATGCACAGATCTCTTTCCATATATCAGATGTTTTGCTCTGCTCTGAAAACATAACTGACGG
>JAUCMU010000024.1:7080849-7094541 GCA_032275025.1 Enteromius treurensis
CTATATTTTTACATATCTACGCTCTTCCGATCTTGTGTCTGTGTGTGTGTACATATATGTATGTGTGTGTGTATTATATATATATATATATATATATGTGTGTATGTGTGTGTGTGTATATATATATATATATATATGTGTGTATGTGTGTGTGTATTATATATGTATATATATACACACACACACACACACACACAGACACACATTTATAGTTTATTGAACTAAAGGCCTATAAATATTTAATACATTATAGCTATACATACCCCTAAACTACTGCTCCAGAATTATTTCATAAAAAGCTCAAATTAATCTATACTGCATGTCGTTTTTTCAAAACTTGTATACATGCACATTTAATATAGATAGATAGATAGATAGATAGATAAGATAGATAGATAGATAGATAGACTTAAGAACCGCAACATACAACAACAGATAGATAGATAGATAGATAGATAGATAGATAGAACGATAGATAGATAGATAGAACTGGAAAATTTACTTTGTTCATGTAGGCTTATTTTTTACATAATTTGAAATGGAAAAATGTAATTCAACTTTTTATTTTACTTATTTGCATCTACATGACTTTTGACCTGTAAAGCTTCAATTAACATTTCCAAATCTCTGTTATTTTTGAAGTGTTCGTTACCCAATATCCCCCGCGGTAATCATGCAGGCGAGTTTGAAATAATCTGTGAGCTCCGACTTTATATGAAGTTCCTTATACTCACTCCCAGCTGCAAAATACAAATTTCCTCTGAACTGATACGCATGCTGAGCGAAATAAGGCTTAAACATGTTTAACACGGTGATTTTCCCTCAGCAAGCACGTGGAAATGGGCGTTGATGGAGCAAACAGACGCGAAAGCCCACATCCAAACGTCCCTCGTTCCAAATCGCTGTGATATCGTTCCGCGCACAAACCTAATTTGTATTCCGAAATCCCAGTCGGTGATTTTGACACTTCTCAAGTTGCTTTCCTTCTTTACATGTGTAAATAAAATGGTGGAAAGCAGAGCGTCTAGTGCGTAACCGAGCGTAATCAAAGAAGCGGCGCGACGCGCGAAGACGCACAGATGCGATCAAACGAGTTCACGGAGTTTACCGTGGGATTCAGCTCTCTCTTTGTCCCACAGCACAATAATCCTTCACCAGGACGTCCCGAAGTTCACTGGAACGCTGAAGGAACCGGTTCAGAGATTCTCAAACACACTGAACAGAAGTCTGCAAGTCTCTGAAATGACCTCCTGGTGATTTTAAGGTGAGTGTACCTGTTATAGTTTAATGCATAAAAAAATTCTGTGGCTTCTTTTTTTTCTGCCATTCCTATAATTTAGAACCATTCACTAACTTTTAAAACATTCAGCAGTTCCCTATGATGGTTCTCATTAAAAAAAAAAACCAGTGTGGAACATAAGCAAATTCTTAATGATTTTAAAAACTTGCATCTCTCTTATTTGAATCAATTAGGATGTTTCCATATTATTATACCTAGGCAACCTATAGGGTTTAATGAAAAACACACCAGTAGCTTTAAGGCATTAGATTTAAAATCTGGTTTAACATTTTAAGTGTAAATATGCTATAATAGAAGATATAAATTTTAATGTAAGTAATATAAGGTCTAAAGTAAATCTATAATTTTTAATTGAGCTGACTTCTCAAACTGCAATTTTTACACCAGTACTCTTGTGTGCATGTATTGACAATACTATATTCACCATAGGCCTGTGTTTTGATTGTACAGTGTCCATGTGATGCACGTGAACTGTAAATATAATAAATTAAAATTAGCGTAACGGTGCATGTTGTAAATAGTGGTTTGTAATGCAGTCAATGTGTTTTAGAAAAGCAGAATCCTTAAACGCTCGTCAGCAGATAACTTGCATTACAGAATATGCTAAAATAATTTCACTTTTACTGTATGCCGTGTATCATTTTTACTCATTATTTGTGTAAATCTACAGTAACAAGGTATATATTTAAATATATATTTTATTGAATATTCACAGAATTTAACACAAAACATTTAATGCTCAAAATGCCCATTTGATTATCTAAACAAAAAAGTTACTAATAGTTGCATGTGTCAAAATCATGTCATGTAAAATACCAATCTGTTTGTTTTTGTTGTTTTTGTTTAATAGTGCAATGGTCCCATTTATTATTTTACAGTTATTCTATATTCTAATAACTGTACACTAAAGAAATGCAATTGGTGTAGCACTGTTTTATAGCATAAAGTGACATTGCTTTATGCAACTTGAACAGTATGGTTTTAAGTGCATGTGGAATGTGCTTTCTCATGTAGTTTGATGAATCTAAGTATCTCCTGTGCTCTGCCAGATGCTGCAGCTATTGCTCGCCAGAGTTATTGAAAGTGACTGAAGCAAAAGTGATAGTTTTGTGGTTTTTGACTGTGGTTTGGTGGTTTTGGCAGCATGCTTGACTCATCTATATCGTCTTAGTCACTGTGGTTTCAGTGTGGTGCCGTATCGCTGCTGTAAAAGCTTCTATTAGTGCATCTCTGAAGCATTCAGGGTAACTGTTTTTGGTCCTTGTGGCTGCAGAAAACTCTGGTAGATGGTATTTGTAATAATCAGAGTGTGCCATATCATCATTTTCAGATAATCATAAGTGTCTTTGAATCTTAAAGGGATAGTTCAACCAAAAGTGACATTTAACCGTAAAATAATTTTGTCATTAATTACTCGCCCTCCTCATGTCGTTCCAAACCCATAAGACCTTGGTTTATCTTCACAACACAAATTAAGATGTATGATGAAATCCGAGAGCTCTGTGAGCCTCCATCCGTAGCATGCATTTTAGTAGTAAAGGATGACCCAAACGAGAAAAAGCGCGATTAAAAGTAATCTCGTAGCTTTGTAAAATTGGACTGTTTTACAATATCCTTGCTATATTTCAGTTGCGTTGCTGTCTATGCATGGTCAGAGAGCTCTCAGATTTCATCATACATATCTTAATTTGTGTTGTGAACATTAAAAAGGTCTTGAGGTTGAGTAATTCATTACAGAATTTCCATTTTTGGATGAACTACTTTGGCACCCATTTAAAATAACATTTTTAAAGCCTATTATTTATAGAAAGCATGAAAAACAAACTAAAATGAATGATGCTCTAAAGTCACAAACCACAAATGCAGTGACTAAATGCAAAATGCAAGCGTGCATCAAGTGAAGTATGGGGGTGTTGTTGCTGTTTTTTTAGGATTGCGCGCCTAGTGAGCGATCTGGCATCCCCTTGTGTCAAAAACATATAGGTTTGATTCCTCTACAAAGCGTATAATCAGTAGAAGAACCTCGGGACAGTTGGAAGGGGTTTGAGAGCGCGAACTGTTGAATGCAGCGGAGTCTGGATAGTCGCGAGAGCTGAGGAGAAAAGATTGTCTTTCATCGACCTTGAGTGTCTGTACGTGCGAGTTTGTTTACCTCTCTCGCTTCTTTTGACTCGTCTGCAGTTGACCCAGTTCTGCGAGCGCGCGCGAAGAAAAAAAAAAAGAAGAAATGCGCGTGCCCGTCCCCTCCCCCAGCGCTTCCTTGTAAGAGTCGCGGAGCGCGGCGAGAGTTCATTTAAGGACAGGGAAGTGCTTTCTTTTCCAGCGTGAATCATGAAGGAAAAATGAACCCCTGGAACTAGTTGCCCCCTTCATTTTGGCATGTTCCTCCCTTTTCCTTTATTTTCTATTTTGGCTGAACTTGCAGTTCTTCCCTGAGCTGCCAAGAAAACTTCAAGTCCTTTAAAGATACAGCTAGTTCCTGCCTCCGCCGCGTCTTGAAAGCAAATGAAAATAAATCTTGTTAGGATTCGGCCATTTCTTCCTGTTTGGTTGTGAATTGGGTCAGAACTCTGTTCCTAAGTGTCCCGTGCTGGATTTAGTCCTCATTGAGGGCTCTAACAGTTTGAAGAGGTCTTTTCTCTCTGCTTTATGCCCCCTACAAAGTGAATTTACAACATGATCTCATTAGTATTCGTAGACACATGCGTACAGTGGGCTACTTTTGGACAGACTTAAAAAGTAAAATATAAACGTGAAATATTTACTTCTAAACAAATACAGAGATGCAATGATTAATTAAATGAAACAAACTAGAAATGATGCCTTAAGTAAGTAGTACTTGTAGTATTTTACATCTTAAAGTACTAGGTTGAAGAGTAAAAAAGGACACATCTCATAAGTTCTGTAGGAGTTTTAAATGAATACTAAAACAATACAATATTTATGATGCTTTGAGTTTTCATATGGATTGCATTTTTTGTCATATTTTTAAAAATGCACGTCAATGCTATTGTTGCCAAAAGTGCATGCATTCTAGCAGCTTTAGCAACCAAACACACCTGAGATTTGCTTAGATTTCACTCGTGAAGCTTTCACTGTGATTAAAACTCATAAATAAAATAGCGTTTATCATAATTATAAATGCATTTGCTTGTATTGTAGTTATTTCTGATGGGAGTTCTGGTTTAAAATATTGTGTATTTCGAGTAATTATTGATATGTCATGTCTCTAAAGTTGTTTGTGACTCAAAATGTTGTACAGTTTAAAGCATGCAACACAGAATAACAACAAAACATAAGATGAACAAACGAATAGGTTAAAGTAATAGAATAAAATAAATACCAGGACAAAAAGGTTGCTATGTAATTGTTAGGGTGGTTACATAAAAAAATGAATTTTTCTTATTTAGTTTTTTTTTTAATATATAAGCTTCTAATTTTGTGATGTTATATTAGAACTCAAAATGATATCAATATATTGTGTATGCCAATGTGTTTGAGATTTCCCCCAAAATATGCAAATGATGAACATTATATGTCTGTTTACTCAGCGTGTGATTTGTGTGTTTGGATACACTGTCAAATTAAGATTCACACACATATTCATTGGTGCTGCCTCGTACTTCTAAAGCATGTACTGTAACTCCACCAGCCATTATTAGAAAAAGAACTGAGCCGGACAGCCAAAGACAGCAGTTAAGCACCTTCGGCTGAGTCATGCTTGGCCATTTTAAACATCCGCTGTGCTGTTTTGTAGCAGAACATGAGTCGGGTTCTTCTCCCTCGGCCTGATGGCTTCCCCGGCGGTAAAAGACCAGAGTCGGACACTGGCTTTGATTGAAGAGCAACATTCTCAGGTAGCAGCTGGCCGAGTTTGGACAGACTGGCAAACGGCCTAATTAGAATGAATTACCTTGCTGTTGGCGTTCCTGGAGCCTGCGATCAGCTCCGGCAAGGACGTGGACCTGGCGTGCAGACTTCCTATTGGCTGGCATTTGAGCGGGTGCGGATGGTAACGGATATTTTGATTGGTGTGCTAGTGATGCATCTCTGACTGCAGTGCTTAATAAAAAGCACCATTGCGGTTGCATCCATTTCAGACAGAATATAGGCATTTTTGCCTGTGCCAGTGGTGGAAAAAAGCAACAACAGTCCTTTTATTCCTGGCGATTCCCAGCATGCTTCTGGTTGCTCGAACAGCAGGGCACTGCATGAGCTGATAACGTACAATGCAAAAGTACCAAATTAGCACACATATTTTACATTTACATTTACATTTATTCATTTAGCAGATGCTTTTATCCAAAGCGACTTACAGGTGAGCAGCTGGGGGAACGGTGCCTTGCTCAAGGGTTTCACCTCAGTCGTGGTATTGAAGGTACTAACCCCACCTACAATCCCTGCCGGACCTGGGACTCGAACCCACAACCTTTGGGTTACAAGTCCAACTCCCTATCCATTAAGCCATGACTGCCCCATACAAATTGTCATAAAGAGATGGTATTGAAGATTTTGTCATTGTATGTAATCACATTATGGCTTTATAGGGTTTGCGGGCACACCTGGATACCTCTCCCCTGAAGTCCTGAGAAAGGACCCCTATGGCAAACCAGTGGATATCTGGGCTTGTGGTAAGATTTTCATACCTTAAGTTTCATATTAAAATGATTTCAAGACTAGTGTCTCGTAGTTTTGTGTATTTGTCCAGGCTTACAAAAAAAGAATAAAAACAGTAGACTAGTACTAGTATGAAGTTACCAATTTGTGTGTCCTGGGCAGGTGTGATCTTGTATATCCTGCTGGTGGGTTACCCTCCTTTCTGGGATGAGGACCAGCACAAACTGTATCAGCAGATCAAGGCTGGAGCCTATGACGTAAGTAATCAAACTCACTGTTTGCCTTAATGAGCTCTCATTGCTGTATATTGACGTTGTTTTAGATCTCATCAGATCACATCCACATTACCATTCAAAAGTTTAGAGTTAGAATTGGAAATATTTTCTTATTGTAATCATAAAAACCTGAACTTTGGGCCGCTCAGTTGCACCAGTGTTTCAACTTTTAAAAAGCCTACTCTTCGCTCCAGGCAAAATTGTGCAACTCCACTCTTTGCACTGCTCACATATCTGATGTAATTAAAGCAAGCGTACACAAAACAGGCGTGTCAAACAAAAGGTCTGTTTGTTTTAAAAAGTGCTTGTAGCCCACTTTAAGCGGTGCTCCGCTCAACCAGGAAGAGAAAGCAAAAGTCCTTTTATTAGACCCGTCTTTTATTGCCCATCAGCATGTTGACAGAGTTACTCTCATGGCCATTCCCATACAGAGATTTCAGTGCCACCACATCGACCCGGAGTGGCAAACCCAGACTGAAGCTGTTGTTAATATTTAATTGGTTGGGATAGAGAGCAGAGTTATTCAATAATAAATGATGGCAGCCCCTTCCTCTTGAGCTCAGGAGAGGAACATACAGAGGAGTCTTCTTCATCATCACCTCCTCAAACCCCAAAGGAAAACCAGTTTTAGAGTGGGATATTTCCTGTTAATGCTATTCTGTAGTAGCTTATATAAGGTTACGACAATCTTGCAAAAAGCATAGAGTCATATTTTCTCAGTGATCAGCTGTTTGTAAACAATATAGCATGACCACAGTATGGATTCACACTAATTTGATTTCATTTGTGCTTTTTCCATCCCTTTTAGTCCAGATTGATAGGCTCTCTAAGTGCATTGGAGTATAGTGCGTTGTTTGTAGTGTTTGTTGTATAATGGCATTGTCCATTTGATGGAGTGCTGCAGTGTAGGAGAGATGTGATTACCAAGGCCAGTTTTGGTTTCAGCATTTTTAGCCAACCAGGTGGAAAACACCACTTTTCCATCCATCGCTTTAGCTGCTCTGCTTTAATCTTATTAGCATCCATTACAGTCCATGGAAGCCATTGATCTGCGTGTTTGTCCATGTCTGTATATTTGTTACACACAAAAGCTTGAGACTAGTGCAAATGCTTCCATTTTTCATTGTTTCCTACACTAGCATCAGCTTAAAGCCTTAGTCCCTGGTTTGGCCACCTTTTGCTTCAATGTTAAAGTTCATGAACTAGCTTGTGTAAAACCTGATGATCATGTTCTTCAGCTTTATTATTCCAAAGAGCATCTTGAGCTTCACTGGAAGAACATGTGACCGTCAGCACACATGATCAATATCAGTAATACATACATCATCAGTGACCTGGAAAAATGTCAAATTTGTTTATTTCTTTAGAGCTTTTCATAATGCATGTCATGTTACGGTAGCTATACAGAACATGTTTAATTAGTTTATGAGTAGTTTAAGAATACCATTGCTGTCAAATGGTTAATTGTGATTAATCGCACCCAAAATAAGTGTTTGTTTACAATATATAAAATATGTGTGTGTGCTGTGTATGTTTATTACGTACATTTTAAGTTTACAATACATGTGTATATTATTTTATTTTGGATGAGATTAATCACGATTATTTTTTTTGACAGCACTAATGCATACATTTAAAATATTTCCTTTTTTTAATCATACCATCATTTTGTTTTAATTGTTTGAATATCTTTTTTGGAGCTTCACAGGTTTTCACTGTATACCTCACTGTATTTCAAGAAAACTCATTTGTCTTTTACTTTCTCTTGTCTCTTTATGTCTTAGTTTCCCTCTCCAGAGTGGGACACTGTTACCCCAGAGGCCAAAAACCTCATCAACCAGATGTTGACTATCAACCCAGCGAAGAGGATCACGGCTGACCAAGCAATCAAACATCCATGGGTCTGCGTAAGTGGACTTAAACCCCCAGCTCTTTTTATTGTATCTCTCAAGGCTGGTTTATATTGTTGTCACTTAGCTTAGGCATAATGTCATACAGCTTACACTCCAGTCTGCAATGAAGTAAACATCTGCTAGCCTGTTTGGTTGATAAAAAATAAAATGAGACTTTATATGCAATTTGTATTGTGTACAATCTGCCATATCGTATATGAATGAGGACTTAACCGAAGTACTGATGTCTCTTTCACACTTAGCAACGCTCCACTGTCGCCTCCATGATGCATCGCCAAGAAACGGTTGAGTGTCTGCGCAAGTTCAACGCCCGCAGAAAACTTAAGGTCTGATTCATTCATTTCCAACACAAAGGTTCAATATGGTAAAAATGTGTGTATTATAAACAAACTGTAAATTCATACTTGACATTTAACCTAAATTAATAAAATGTTATTCATTGTTAGTTTAACCCCCAGATATTCTAATGTTAACAAACTCAAACTTATGGCTAAGCATTACCCATTTTTAATACTTCAAATCCAAATGTAAGATTGTTTAAAGACTTTGTCCTTACCAGTGTATATTTTTATTACATTTCCGGGTAAGATACTAAAATAGCATTTGTGTTTCCTGCAGGGGGCTATTTTGACCACCATGCTGGTGTCCAGGAACTTCTCAGGTGAATGTCTTATTAAATTCAAACATACAAGTGAGACTTGTTTATTTATGTAGGTTCTTTCAAAACTTTGATTTTGTAATCTGGCCCCACTTTCCTGAGCATTTGGTAGAGGCATTTGGGTTTTGCTTTAGGTTGCTTTGTAAGGATACAGATTGGGTAAGTTTTTTTGTGATACCGGAAAGGCTGAGCTTCTGCCTTGAGTCAGCCTCTCCAAAACGACATGCTCTTTTGTCCAATAGTGGGTCGGCAGCACACCAGCCCCGCCACCCCCACCACCAGCACAGCTGCACTGGCACAAGAAGGTACGTGAGATGGGCACTAGGGGGCCATTGCCCACTTTCAGCCTCAGCATGTGACCAAAGGGAGCCTGCTATACCCTTGCCAACGCACGGGCACTGAAACTCTTCTGAGAGGCCATTCGCTATCCAGAGAAAATGTGACACATGCTTCAGGGTTTGGGTTTGCTGACTGAATTTAGAATATTTTAAATTTGAATTTGGTTCAGTATAAATCCTGACTAAATACATGTCTTGTGAGTTGACAAATCAATAATAATTGAAATTCAGTCAACCCCAACTGCTTCATGACTTGACCGTAGTCTGGAATGAAAGAGCCCTTTCTTGTCAATGGTGACCCTTGCACTGCACTGAATGTGCTGTGAACTTGTCAGAAGATGTTTTGTGTCATTGTCAGCAGTTTGGGATGGTAAGAAGAGTATCACAAAAAATGTATTATGTCTTCCAAGTGGTGTCTCTTTGGAAACATAATGTATTATGGGGTTTGCACTTTTGGTGATGGTCCAGGATTGCTCCAGTAGAGGTATTTCGACCAGAGTCACCTTAAGAAACTGCGTCATGTTTAAGAGTTAAATGTTTCTTAAGATGGCTCGTTCTCCTTGTATACCTCAGTCCAAAGTCAGGTCGGCTTTTGGTCAACCAGCTGCACTGGTATGAAATTGTGGGTAGATGCTGACATGCATTTGCCTGTAGAAAGAATGAATGTCTACGCAATGTATGTATTAGCATGCTCTTGAGGGAAAACTTATTGAGAAGGACCACCGTACTGAAGTCTTCACAGTGGGGATCACTGTGGCGTGCTTCAGAAGTACCTTTCAGCATGTGTTCGGGTGTCTTTATGCATGGAGGACCCAAAGCAACAGGATCCACGTGTCTTTTTTGTCTTGCTTTTGGTTTATTTATTAGTTTCTGCCTCTCTTCATATGTCTTAATGAAAGTGGCATGTCTCTGTGAATGCTCTGCCATTTGCTTCTGTTGCTTTACAATGATACTTTAACAGTTGCAGTGGTTCATTTAAGCCTCAGAAGTACGTATAATTTAATAATCAGAGGCAGCTGTTGACAATGCGATAGACTGATGTATTAGCCAGGCCATTAAATTAGCTGCTGTTGACTATATTGAGAACATATCATTATTTATGAGTTCGTTTAATATTAGCGTTTAAAAGTTCCTATCATCTTTTTAAAGTTTGGGCTCTTATGTTCAGAAATACTGTTAAATATTACTATTTAAAATAACTTTCTGTTTTCTGAATTAAATTAAAGGTGAATTTTAGCCATTAATCCAGTCTTTAATATCACATTATTCTTCAGAAATTCTAATCTGATAAGAAACAGCGTTTGAAACATAAGTATTTTGTTGCAATTTAAAAGGCTTTAATGCCACTTTTGGTGTATTTAATGCATTCTTGCTTAAAAAAATTTTTTATTTAAACTTAATGATCCCAAACTTTTAAAAAGTAGTGTATAAAAGGAGCGCTTAATTGGCCTCCACCCACCCTGCTCTCTCTATTGGAAATGGCATTGACTGTTAAAAAAAAAAAAAAAAAAAAAACTCTTATCGGTCCACCACTCTTTAACTCTTTAACTCATGCTAAAGTAGTTTTTGATCCATTCCATACTATCAACAAGTGCAGCACGCAAACTCATTTGACCCCATTATACAATTTTAATTACGAGACCAGTTTAATTAGGAGCACGACAGCTGAACAGGTCAGAAAAAAAGGACTTATCGTCGGACCTCTCAGTCCTCTAATGAATCAGCAGTTCAGCTCTAATGTGCTGGAGTGATCTGAAGCAGACATTGGCATTGGTTTGTCAGAGTCTAGTGCAGGAGAAATGCCTTTAATGATGACAGCAGGCCAGACAGGAGATGCCTCTGCACAGCATGGACCCAGCATGAACAGAAAATCCTTTGGTTTTGCTTTGATTTGCTTGATTATTTTGTTAGCCACAGCTATTTTTCTTTTCAATAATCTGTTGATTGATTTATCTTACCTTTTTCCCTTTTTGCATTCTTTCCTACCTCTATCTACTTTTAAAGGTAAGGGAATTTGAAGATCGTACTTAGAAAGTCTGCTCGTGTCCTTGCATTTTTGTGCATATGTGTTGCTATTGTCTCTCATTAGATCGGTTTTGGTTTCAATTCATGTTTCTGTTTATGAGAACACAGGGTAAGATGTGTTCATGAAATACAGTATGTTTCATATCAAACTTGAGGTGGTCTTTCATGTTTCTTGGTGGAGAAATCTTACTTTGTCTCAAACATTATATTGTAGCAGGGCTTTGACGTTTGCTTGTTTACTAGAAATAGGTGCCATTTCAAAGTCCATAGTGTTTATTCATATTTTATATTTTCAGTGTTTGTCCCATGTTTTATTAATTTTGCTTTGTGTTTTTTTATTTCAGTTAATGTGAAGGAAACATTTTTTTATTATTATTTTTATTATTATTTTGTGTTTTTTATTTACATTTTATTTTATTTCAGTTTTACTTTGACAATTTTTTATATATTTTTAATAAGAAATACCAATACTGGTTGTATACACTTAATGAGCAACTTTCACATCACAAACTAGTCAGTTCATGAAATGTTTGCACATTTCTGATTATGTTTGTTTTTTTGTCTCCCCTCATTTTTTAGCATGCAAAAGTTTACTGAACAAGAAGTCTGATGGCGTGAAGGTAAGCCCAACACACATTTTTTTAAAAATCTTTCTCATTACTTACAGTAAAGTAAGTTCTTGAATCAGCGTTGGAATGATAAAATATCATGTTTTTGTATCATAAATTAATGCACAATTCTTCTCCAGTATTTTTGTTTTACAAGATTTTTCCTGTCATATTTATTTTTGCTCCTTTTAAAGACATTTTATAAACAGAACTGACAGTCAAGCTAACCAGCAAATGGTTTGCACAAACCAAAAAGATGAAACGCTCTGTTTCTAATTTCAAATGATTTATTTCAGTGTGATCTTGAAAAATAGAGGAGACCCAAGTGAAAAGCATTCGCATATTTAGACCATTCTTAACATTTGCCCATTTGTTAGTCCTGAGTCATGGCAAAATCTGTTGAAGCAGAGAGACTTACTCAACCCTGTGCCGTCTCTGTGCATGCTGTGAATCGTCAGCCTTTCACCAAGCAAACGAGAAGCAAATGCTTTAAATGAAACAAGTCTCATCGATAAATCGACTTCAGCAGTTTTAACACTTTTCAACTGTTGCTACTAAACACCTGTCACGTCACACATGGCTTTGCAACTTCTTCTTGTGATTATTTATTTTTCCTCTCTCTTTCTTCTCTGTGGGATCTAACTAGCAGCTTTATTTTTTTCTGTGTTCACTGGCCTGTTTTTTATGCTTCCCTGTTTTGCCCTCCTCTGTTTCACCCTGTTCAGAAAAGGAAGTCAAGCTCCAGTGTTTATTTGATGGTGAGATCTGTTCCGTGTCTCTCCCCTTTTTCTGACTCTCCCTCAACACTTTCTCACTCTCTGGCTCTCTTTTTTTTTTTCTTGGTTGAGATGCTCGAGAGTTTGTTTGGGTCTTTTTTGTCTCATTGTAGGATTTTGTGAGTCACAGGATCATCAAACATTAACAGAGCCATGTTCACCCCTCCAACTCTTTTTTATTACATACACATGCTTATATTGTAAGCCCATTCTTCTTAAAGTTCGTTCTTCATTACCATTGCATCTCAGTGCTTTTTTGGTGAGCCAGACCAGGGTTTTTGTCTCAGAGGTTTCTCCTTGACCTAAGTTTGGTCTGTCTTCTGCAAGGCCCCGATAAACCGTGTGAGCTTCCTCCGGCTCAACCTTTTCCACTTTCACAGGCCTTTAGATTCAGTTGCATGTAGCCACTGATTATGACCAGTGCTGAAATCCGCTCAGAGTGGACAAAAGGCTTTTACTTGGTGCTCTTGAATAGGAAAGATCATTTTAAATGCTATTGGAACAGACTGACTGGAACAGACAGACAAGCAAGCCTTTTTCTCACTAGAACTCCCCTTTTCCCACAGTCCATAGTGCGCCAGTGATTTCTGTTGCCATGGCAATAGCTGCAGTGGCTGTGACATCAGGTTTGTCCTAACAAGTAAAGAGCCCCTTGTTACAAAAAAAAAATACACACATATATATATATATATATATATATATATATATATGTATATATGTTATTTGTCTTCTATCTATCTTTTTTTTTTTTTTTTTAAGATTATAATGATGCTTAATTCTGTGAATTCTGAGAATAAATATATTTTCTTCTGTCGCCAAGCGATTTAAAAGTCATTTACTGCAGCAGTTGATGCCTGTGAGTTAGACATGGCAGTTCTGTTTAATCTTCGTCACAGGGGAAGCTCAGTTCTGCATTTTGATTATCTAGCAAACATCATTTAGGCTTGCATAGATTGCCATTTCTCATATCTTGCGTTTCTCCATCAGGACTAAATACACGCCCAACCTGACCTCAGTTTTACTTCCCTCTCACTATTCATGGTCTGTATGATCAAGCAGACCTGGTCCTTTTTCAGTCTGTGCTCTTAAAATAAAAAAAATCATAGTTTTATTGATTCCAAATAGACTTTTGGATACAAGATTATTAAGTTATTAAGTATATATTTTTCCAAGCTTTTTTCA
>JAUCMU010000024.1:7099344-7146120 GCA_032275025.1 Enteromius treurensis
AAATTCTAGGGTTGTAAATGGACCTGTAAAACCCTTTCTGGGCATTTTTCCCCTTACCTAAGCTACATACCTTCTATGTACATATCAGAGAACAATTTAAAATATTATCTAAAAAAAAAAACTGTTTTAGAAGTTCGTGATTTTGTATCAAAACATACATTGTGATTTGTATGTAAATGTATTAAAATGTTCTCCCCAAAACTAACCATCAATGGCTTAAGGGCTTAAGCAGATCACACATAAATGTATAGGTGATTGTAAGAATTCAATCAAATTTCCCACCAATTCATCAAAATATAACCATTATCAATTGCAAGGAGTGTGTTGTATTCAATCACCCTCATGTTGTTTTTATATTTCAGAAACCTTTTATATCTCAGAAACACAAATAAATATACTTATAAAACGTAACAGATTTCTGTTCATCTCCTTAAAGTCCATTACATCCAAAGTCAATTTATCATTGTTCATAAAGATGGTAAAGAAATCCATATGAATTGAGCAATTTATTTCTTGTAATTCTTTAAAAGAGACACGCTCACTGTACATAGGATGATCATATTTAATTTAGGCTTTTATTCACATATAAACGTTGATCAACGGACATCACATATGGTAAACAGAGGCCCACATAGGTGAGACTTGTCAAGGAAGTAAGCTTGAGTTTCCATTTACCATATTTGATGAGCTATATGTATGTGTTGTGTATTGTACATGGTGGGTATACTACAAATTCACTGTTTTTGACTACTTCAGAATGCGTTTGCATTGAAAGGTACATGAAATGCTCTGGACAGACTTTATTGCCAGGTGTAAACAGCCTCAAGGGTTGTACACTTTCCAAGTCTTAAAGAGAAATGGTGGTAATGAGGGCCAGAGGGAATAAATATTATACAGTGAATAATTGACAGTGAGATTTATAATTGTGCACTTAAAGGACCTTCAAATCATGATAATTGCTTTGAGTGTGCATTGACAGCCAGCTCGTTAGCTGTAGATACATTGCTGGTCACTACAGCAGCAGCTAGAGGGTCATATAAGGCACCAAAACAGTTTCAGACGGACTGATTGCTATCATGAATCAGCACATGCTTTGCTTAGAAAAGGAGCCGTGCTGTGAATGCCAGAGTTACCATGACACTGATGAATCACAAAGTTTTGTGTTCAAGTAATGAATGTCCACAATATCTGAGGGAATATTAGTTTTACCGCATTGACCTTTACAGGCAACAAATACTTCTGAGAATCGCTGAGCCTCCATATCACATCTCCTTATGTTGTCTAACAGAGTCACATGGTGCTTCATTACAGCACACAGCGATATTACTCAGCGGTTCAACTCAATTGTACACAACCCTGACATCATTCATCTTCAGATCAGCCTTTTTGTTAAATCTAGACTGTCTTTAGAGGGCTGTTAGATATTAAAACATGACCTTTCCTTACTTTAATCACTTCTATTCAATCTAAAAAAAACACAAGCAGGGGTTTAATGGGCCAGTAGAGCTTTGATCATTCATTACTTAGCACTAATCTAAGTTTGATGGTCAGGCAATATATTCAGACCTAACCCTTGGAGACCTGAGTTTTTATTGGTTTTTTTAAGAAATTGATAATTTTATCCACAGAAATCAGAAACCAACCGTGTTACCACAAAAATATTACTGTTTTCAGCAACAAATCGGCATATTACAATGATTTCTTAATGGTCATGTGATGCTGAAGACTATGCTGAATATGTAACGATGCTGAAAATTCAGCTTTGTCATTACAAAAATGTATTTCAAAATATAAAGCCATCTTAAATTTTAGTAATAGTACATTTGTCACTGCATTTTGTTTGCTTTGTGGAATACATTTGGGAAAATCTTTTTTTAAGCATTGGGTTTTAATGTTTCTATCTGTTTTACCTAGCTTTATCTCGCATTTATTTATTCATTAAGTATTTAAATGCTTTAAATAAGTGTTGCAGTCCTTCCAACAGTGGGTCTCGGAGGGTTAAACCTCACTAACCATCAGCTTGCGTCACAGCTGAGAGGCCCAAAGATCTCACATTCAATAGCAGGGTGAAAATATGTCCCAGACAGAGAAGTCTTTCAGCTTTTTCTGAAACTCCATATTATACAAACAGTTGTATAACACATCCTGGTATAGAGTTAGATACTTCAAGGTTTGGAATATATTGCTTTTTAATTTTGAATCAACATTTTCTCACATAACATTACCCTGTATACTAATTGCTCTTTGCTCTCAAGTTGCATGCATGTTATGTTTCAGCATGTGTATTTTGTGTACTCTATTGTGTGTGCTGCTGGTATTTTTGGAAGATCATCATGCAAATTATGTCATCATTTCATTTATAAATATAGCACAAAAGCCGAGTTGGAAAAAGGCTTGTGGTATGACTTACCACAACAAATGTCACATTTTTTCCCTTAATTGTCTGTGTCAGCATTGGTGGGTGGGGCTAGCAATGACAGTGCAGTGGTGAGCCAGTGCAGTGCCTCGGAGGAGCCATCTCCTCAGCCCGAGGCCTCCCCCCCCTGCCCACCTCCCAGTAAGTCAACTGCTACAGCAGTGACCTTATCAGCTGTTTCTACAACTCCCTACTGGACTCATCTGATCTCTATCTCACATATTCTCCGTTCCCACTGCTAACATAAAGTATTTCACCTTTCTAACCTTGTCGTTACTTAATATGCTCCAAAACAACTGGCTGAGGTGGACTCAGTAGACTTCTACATTGTTAAATACCCTAATTTTAAGGTTTGGGGTCATTAAGGGGTCATATGATACATCTTTTATTTATGCACTGAATACTATATTGAAGTATTCATCTGTGTCTGTCTGATGCAGGAAGGTTGTGAATATTTGGACTCGTTTCAGTAAATTCAAAGATTCATTTTGTAGTATATGAAGTTTTTATATCTTAAACAATCTTAGATTCCTTATGACATGACCCCTTTAAGACAATAATATCGAATTTCGTTGCAGTACTCAAAAATAAAATGATTTGCTGTAATCCACATTGTACGCTTATTAGCCCAATCAAGGACAGATATTGTCACCTAATTGTGAGTCTCTTGCAGTCCACCATCTTTGCCCTTTACTCATGTACATCCTCACCTCTGACATGGAAAGAATTGCACTGACCTTCTCAGTCAGAGTGACCTTTTCATTTATTTATCTGTGTGACACTGAATACTTTGAGTGTGACAGATGAGCAGAGGACCCGTGCTGGGACTGTACACGACAGACATCTCTCAACACATGCACATACTGTGCATAGATCTACTCTATTGCTCCTCTTGTGTTCTTCATTAACGCCTGCCGCTCATGCTGCTGTTGTATATAGATTACTGCCTCAACACACAACATGGGCGGTATTGTCTTTGCATCTGTCTGTCTTGGCTGCATGTTGAGTTTAGCGACTGCTCAAACCACTGAACCAGACTGCTGCAGGATTTTGTTTTCAAAAAAAAAAACATGAGATCTACCACCATCTGCTGGACTGTTAAATTAAACGCTACCAGCTCTCTTACTCAGTATGCTGCAGTATTGCTACTGTAATCCTCTAGATAATTTCCATACATATTTATCAACCCTGCCAATGTATGTTTTCTGTTCATTAATCAAATTCAGTAATCATCTAATTACTGAATTTAATTCTGCAGTATTTTCTGTGCAACATGCAGTGAAGTGGTTTAAGCATCATTTGCTTTATATTTTTATGTTGCATATGATATAATCTTGATCAGTGGTTCTCAGCCCAACAGTATCCCATTAAAGAATATTCCATCATAGATAAATTAGAGTTTATTTTATTATATTATTTCTAATAGTTTAAGGGATCCACTGATCATGATGTATGAAATAGTAACTTTGAACGTTTTGAACAGAATACTAGCTTACTACTAACTGGACATTGTGCAGTATACATTATCATAAAAAAACTATAATAATCTAATGAAAACAAGTACTACAAATAGAAAAGTAAATCTATAAGTAAATAATTATTCTAATTTTGTATATTCTTTTGCTTACAGTTTTGTCAATGACAATTTTTCATCAGATGATGAGTCAAGCAATGAAAAAATGTTTCTTTCTTAATTTGCTTCAATAGAAGTGGGAGGTGAATTTGAATGCATTGCATTATGGGATGTAGCATTCATCTGTTTAATACTGCACATGTTGTCAAGTGTAATAAGTTATCCAGATATTTCATAACACAGAATATTTACATGTGGCGCACAGTATACATACTATATATTGAGTATGTAGTAAGGTAGCATACTGTTCTGAAAGCAGCATGAGTCTTTAACTAGTGCTCATTTTGTTTATCATTCGTTTGTTTTGGCTTAGCATCTCTGTGTGCTTAGTTGCAGCTTTGTTTATTTGTGCCGTTGTCTTGCAGCCGATCCACCACATGATGTTAAGAATGTTACTTGGAGCAGTTCAGGTCAGAGCTCCTGTCCTGATTTAGAGCCTGCTGTACCTGCTCCAGCCTCCACAACAACAGGGGGCAGCAGCGTGCACAGGCAGCACTGTAAGTCTTAGACTGCTGATTTAGTGACAGATATTAAGTCTCCCCACTTAAATGTAAGTGCTGACATTCCCTCTGGCTTTACCAAAGTCTCTGCAGTTCATCACCCTATAACGGTTGTCAAGTGAAACATGGCCATTCATAGGGGTTATGAGCTGATTCAAGTGTTAAATGTTTGTACTGTATGGTTGGGTTGTGGTTACCGAGCTGGTTGAAATCTATAATAACCATTGGGTATAAGTCATTTAAGACCCCAGCTTGTGCTAAAGTCAGAGTGCAAATGATAATAATGCTTATCTTGAAAAACAGCATCCAATTACAACCAAAAGTATGCTGAGCTGAATGTGAGATTTCAAGAGCAGATAATTAGGAACAAAAAGCTGCTTTGTGTTTTTTAAATAGTGGTTGTGGGTAAAACTTGATTGTTCTCCCTATTTCTCCAAACACCAGCACGGAAGCAGGAGATCATTAAAATCACGGAGCAGCTGATTGAGGCCATCAACAATGGAGATTTTGATGCTTACACGTAAGTACTGTTTAAATTTAATAATTTCCCCTAGCATACCACTGATTAAACAGATTTGTTTGCACTGTGCGTTTTATTGATTTAGATTATTTTTGTCAGTAGATTTTGAAGTAATTTTAAATCATGCTTTCTGAGGTACAGCATGCATAAGTAATGATTTTGTAAATTCTTGCAATAGTGTTCAACTGATCTTAAACAAAAATACATAATAGCCAACTAAATCTGTGAACATTAAAATAGCATATATTGCAAATAAAATATCTTGTATTAAATAACAGGAACAAACCCAGTATTTACAATATTTAAAATAACCTTGCTGGTAATTATCAAGAGGGATTTTTGAAAATCTTGTTTTATCAGCATTTATGTTGGGTATTGTATCTTTAAAAAGCACAAGCATGTTCACTAATAACATGTATTAGGGCTTTTGCTAATTTGTTCATTTTAAGATTATGCTAATTTCCATATTTCCCATTTTTTTAGAGGGTAAAAATGAAACATTCTAGATGTTTTGTAGCTATTGGGTCAAAACTTAATTGTGGTTTGCATTATTCTCATTAAACTTTACTGTTTTAGGAGGATCTGTGACCCTGGCCTGACCTCTTTTGAGCCCGAGGCACTTGGAAACCTGGTTGAGGGAATGGACTTCCATAAGTTCTACTTTGAGAATTGTAAGCCCCTTGCTTAGTTGTATAAATGTGTTGTACATGCTGGCTTTCTCTATATAGAATGATAAGCAGCACATTCAGTTAAAGCAGGGGTGTCTAGTCCTGCTCCTGGCAGAGTTTAGCTTCAGCCAGCTCCAACACACAAGAAGTTCCTAGTGAGTTTAAAGGCCTTGGTTAACTGATTCGGGTGTTTATTTAGGCTTAAAGCTAAACTCTGCAACATAGTGGCCCTCCAGGAACAGAATATGTCTTTTATCTACTGCCTGTGTTTGACTCCAGTGCTGAGTAAGAACAGTAAGCCTGTGCATACAACCATCCTGAACCCTCACGTGCACCTGATTGGAGAGGACGCCGCCTGCATCGCCTATATCCGACTGACGCAGTACATGGACACCCAGGGCCGGCCACGCAGCAGCCAGTCAGAGGAGACACGTGTGTGGCACCGCCGAGATGCCAAGTGGCTCAACATCCACTTCCACTGCTCTGGAGCGCCTGCCGCACCTCTACAGTGAACCACACAGGGCAAAGGTACTGATTGACAAACATCTAAAGGCCCGAATATACTTCACGTCGTTTTAAATCAAATCAAATACAAAACAGAGTTCATTCAAGAGTTCGTTTTGACTCCTAAACACTTTTGAGCTATCATTGGTCAGTGGCGGTCATGTAATTGATGGGGGTGTGTTGTGAAACGTAACTTTCTTTGATGCTGGATTTTTATAAATTTTCTTCCTGTTTCGTTTCTCATTCAGCCGAGCTCATATGCATAGCTAAGTTTAAGTCAGTGACTGAGTGTCACAGATCTATCCACATTACAGGCTTACGTGCGAGCATCATGACACACATTTACATTAATCTGCATCCCGCCTCCAGCATCACAGAGGTGTCAAAATGCTCGGAAACAGTATAGCGTTGCTCAGCCTTTTCGAACTTCTTTTTGCCCCTTTAGAAGAATAACTTAATTCAAAGTATATTGGGGCCTTTAGTGTCAACACAACAAGTGAAACATTATTTAGTGTTTTTTCTGTTTTTTTTTTCCTTAGCATGCCTGAATACTAAAGTTGATTGGAGCATTTCTTCTCCGTGCACGTCTTGCCGCCTGGAGCCCGGCCAGAAGAGAACCTCTTGAAGTTTTGAAAACGTGAGGGAAAAAATTGACACAACTAAGAAATATATTTAAAAGTGGCCACCACTTCAGTCCAACTCTAGCTAGATGTGGGGGCGGGCGGCCACGGCAGCAGCCCTGCCTTCTGGATGCTGCATGCTTCTAATGCCCACACGGGGCGCTGTATTGTCTTTACCCATAATCCCATCATGTCTGCTGCCCAACATTCGGAAATGGTGTTTAAAGTATTAATAATATATTGTTAAATATTGAGATCTTCACTTGTGTAATTAACAGCTGGTAGAGATGAAAGTTAGTATCAGAAATGTGAATCTTTGAGAAGCACATGCCGTTTTAAGGGTAAATGGTATGAGTTATTATGTTTAAGAAATTCTTTTTCTTTTTCTGTTTTGGTTTTATTTTTTACGCAAAGAATGTGATGGCATGGCATATCAGAGGGAACGAAAAATGTATCAGATGTTGAAGCACCAAAGCGTAGACTCTAGACGCTGAGAAGAGGATATTTTAATGTTGCTTTTATTTTCTTCGAAATCAAGGAATAGGGTTTGGGAAGATTTTTTTCTGGCTTTCTGTCGTGTTATTGTGGATCCCTTGGTTTTTATTTCCTGAATGATGCTGTATTTGAAAGTATGTTGTGTATTCAACAATTGTTTTAAAGTGGGACACGATTTAATATAGTTGTGCATAAATAGATATTTATAAAGAGAAAGGACAAAACAGTGTGTGGTGTCCAAGGGAGAGAAGGGTGGGGAGATGTGTGTGTTTGTGTACGTATAATTTTTTTTTTTTTTTTTTCTTGGGTTCAAGATGCTTGTTGCTATGTAGTGTTTTGCATAAATATTCTTTACACACACATCCACGTGAGGCCTCAACTCAAGTTGGGTTGGTTTACTTGTCTTCCTGTATGTTTGCACCCATAACCTCCCGGCTCTCTGAACCTGAAGTTGCAGAACTCTCACATAGATTTGAGTTTGTTATATGTCTCCTGGTCCCCAGGGAACACTAAACACTACACACAACACACTCATAGCCCCTGCCCTTTCTTACAGAGTTACTAAGCTCATCCTTTTTGGCTTCCAGCTGCTGTGCATATCATTTTTTAGACTATACGCATGAGGGGGAAAATGAAATGGCCTGTACTGTTTTGCACATAAGCTTGAGACTCTATGCTGTTCTGTTCACTTTTTTGTGGACTGGTTTGCAACTTCAGGTTATGAAATCCATCCATTGTGGTCCATGCTCTAGAAGGAGACCCAAACTGTCACATTATCCCTCTATGAGTGTCTGTACACTTGTTCTGATGCCGTTTGCCTTGTCTCATCATACATTGTGACTTTAAGAGACTTGATTGTGGTTTGTTAAGATCACCTGACCATCTATAGGCAGGGATTTGAATGAAAATGACTTGATGAATGCAGTTCCATGGTGTTTTGGGGTCCATATTGTGGTAGAATCTTTTCTGAGTATCTTGTTTCATTTTAATTTTTTTTTTCATTATAACCTGTAAATACTAATGCAGATCACTGATGAGGGATGAATCGAACGCTCGTCTTCATCCATGTGCACGTACACACATGGACTTTCAGTACACACAATTCTGTGTTTGATAAACAACTCGCATAGTTAAAAAAAAAATTGGTTTGGGTGCGTTTAAGCACATGGACACATTGTGCTCCCTTTAAAGCTTATCTGTGTGACTGTCTTACATCAGAACACTGTTCTTGACTGTGTTAATATGTAGATCCTGTGTGTGAATTGTGATGCTTGGGGGTTTAATGTTCCCCCTTTTATTCCGTGCTAAGTCATTTCTTGTGACATTTTACCTTTTGTAGTTGGGCCAAATGTTGCACCCAACCTTCTATGTTGAAAAAAGGGAGGAAAGAGAGTACTCCTACCCTAAAGGCATCTTGTTAGTGAGTTCACTTGTCCACAGATGAAACCGTCTGGCACTGTGACGTCTGCATATCTTCATACTGCGCTCTCTGTTGCCCCTCTGCTGCAGTGTGTCTTATAACAGTGTGTTCAGCCACTTCTATCACTCATAGTGTATCCTCTCAGATATGAGAGTGTTCTTGTTTTAAAAAAGTGCAGTTTAGTCAGTCAAACATCCATTAAAAAAATGTAAATGGTTAAGAAATGTTCCCAGTTGCAGGAGATTGTAGTTTCCCTGTATTTCTTATGACTGTTAGATGGACACAAACACCTTTCGTATGCGAAGTGAATAATTCCTCAAATTTAAACTCCCACAACCAAACCATATATGCAGTTCAGCAGAAGGAAAATATGCATGTGTAACTTTCTAGTAATAATTTTCACTGTCTGTGTTACCTAAAATTGAATTATGTGTATATTACCTGCATCTTCAAGGTAAATTAAATGTGGCTCTGAGATATGGTTTCCAATGCTAAAATCAAATGCTAATTTTGTTTAAAAAAAATTGACTAAAAGAGATTAACAAAGCTTTGGCTTGGTATGTTTCCCCATTCTTGTGGTTTTTTATTTTGTTTTGTTTTTTTGCATTGTAACCATATATGATGGGACTACATATGCTTATACTCTGAGGTTTAATTGGATGCTGGATTTTTGCATGACCATACAATTAATAAAACTATGAATTTAAATCTATCAAGTGTTTGTTTGAATGTTGTTAAACCATCATAGCTTTGTGATTTATGAAACCTTTGGAAGTATTTAATAAAACATCATGTCAACATCACTGTCTTTGTTCTCCTGCTCCGTGTGGATTTGAACTACACACACATGCAAATGCCTGGACCTTGCTTGCATTTTAGAGTTGGGCTGTCGATATATCTGCATCTTTAAACTGGATGTTATTTAGCATTCAGACAATACTACTACACCTTGAATGATGACACGTCAAAACATTGTGGTTCGCTAAAATTGTTGGCCTGTTGAAATGTCTGGCATATCTAACTTGTTAGCTAAGTATAGTAAAACTCCTGGAACACCTAATATCACTTACAGCAAATGTTTAAGCTCCCCTATTGCTGAACTCTGCAGGGCTGCTTTTCCCAAAAGCATTGCAAGCCTAAGTTGATCGTAGCTCCATTGGTTTCAATTGGTCTACAATGTACTTTAGTTTACGATGCTTTTGAGAAATGCAGCCCAGTTTGACTTATGAATTCTGATATTTTGGAAAACAACGACCCACGAATTTGAGCTTGCACAACTAGCAGTGGTCACATGTGCTACTGTCTTTCATCCCTGCTCTCGGTTGTTGAACCCCTAAGAATTGCAAGATATCAAATAATCAATGCCTATCCTGATAGATCTGTCTGCAGCTTTTGACACAATTAACCACTAGATCCTCCTGTCAACCTTTATGGCAAAAGGCATCTCAGGAACGGCACAGCAGTGGTATGAGTCTAACCTCTCAGATAGGTCCTTCACTCTTGGAGTGGTGAGGTGTCAAAGTCACAACATCTATTTACTGGGGTGCCTCAGGGCTCAGTTCTTGGACCACTTATTTTTTCAATCTACATGTCATCACTAAATTTTATCATTTAGGAACATGGCTTTTCATATGACTGCGACGCTGATGACACTCCACTCTCAACATTCCGTCCTGATCATCTGATCTCAGCTGCTTACATCTTGGCATGTCTAACAGACCTTTCTTGCTGGATTAAGTACCATCACCTTCAACTCAACCTTGCCAAGACAGAACTGTTTGTGTTTTCAGCTAACCCATCACTTCATCACAATTCCTAGCAGCATCAACCATAACACTTTATAGAACAGTCAGGGACTTTGGAGTTGTGATTGATTGCCAGCTGAACTTCACAGAACACACTGTTAAAACTGCCCAGCACTGCAGATACAGTATGTCTTATGCAACAAATATAAGGCCTTTTCTTTCAGAAGATGTTACACAACTCCTGGTTCTCTGTCCAGGCTAGACAATTGCAATGCTTTGCTCATCAACAATTCTATTGAATGCAGTGGCAAATCAGAGGCGGTCATATTAGCCATCACTGAATTTTATTGAGACTAAAACTTGCAAATTCCCGTAATCAGAAGCAAAAAAGGTGCAGACATTGGCTACGTACAATAAAAGTAAGATTCATTAATCATTCAAATTATAAAAGGTGTTATGTGTGCTTAAACACTAGCTAGACTGTGCTCATTTAGAATGCGTTCTTTTACTGCATGGTTCAGTATAATAAAATACAGAATACTCTCAAAATTTAAGATGGGACAAAAAATGTGTATATTTTTTATAATTTCATATATCAACATCACACAAAGAGTGTAATTTTTCCTTCAAAAATCACAAATGTGATATTGATATTATACAACCGTTAAAAAAACAAGAAGTTAATTAAGGATTTGTAATCCTGCAGCATAACACACTCGGTAAAATGTCTTCTGAATATTGTTATCAATAAAATGTTCGAAAATACAGATTTACTTTTTTGTCTATACTGCACACCCCTAGTTAGATATTTAGTTTTTCATTGCTTAGTGATTGTTTGCACATAATTCACTGATCATCATACAATTTACTTTTATCTTAGACTCATACAAAATCCAAGAATTGCAGTTTAAAAATGTGGTTTATTTCTGTGATGCAAAATTTGGGTTTTCTGTAGTCATTACTCAGAAATCATTTTAATATGCTGATTTAGTGCTCAAGAAAAATGTATCCTTATGAATTTTGTAAAAATATTGCAGGACAATATTTTTGTAGAAGAGAGATGCATTTTGTTTTCAAGATTTTTTTAAAAAACAGAAAGTACATACATTTATTTGTAATATAAATATTTGGTCTTAATTTACTTTAGACCTGTCAAATCCTGTATGTGGATATAAAGTGTCACTAAGTCTCTTTTAATTTCCTACTCAGGTCAGGCATGCTTGTCTAAAGAAAGATTGATTGGCCAAGTGTCCCAGTTTAGAAAGCCAAGAGGACAGGTCTGCAGTCAGTATGTGTACAGATGCAATGGTAAAAACAAACGAGCTCTGTGACTCATTCCACACAATTAAAAGGTCCAGAGGTTATAATAGTAAACCTTGAAAACCATTTAGGAAAACCATATCTGACAGTGCAGTTCCCTGACAACCTGAAAATGAAAAATCATACGCAATTTTTTCATAACAGATTGTAAACATTAATAACAAACTTCTTTCAATTTCAGACTTAAATCTACTTGTCGCTGTTCAGAAGTTGTTAAAAAGCTTGACTGCTTAGCAAGAGAAGCAAAGGGCTATTTTTGTATCAGCAATGTACGCCCCCTCTCTTTAAGCCAGCAGTGAGTGACGGCACAGCTGTGATGAACTAGCTTCTACCATCATCCAACACAAGATTGCACTGCACAGGGAGTCGGTGGGTATCTTTCTCTTTCCCCTCTATTTTAACTTCCTTTATGGCTGCGCCCCTATCACCAGCATCCAGCTCAGGGTGTGGGAGGGGATCCTTGTGCACTCGTATCCTTGCAAGAGCAATTGAAGGAACCCTAGGACACAGTTGCAGTAGTTGTTGTCTTCTCTAAGGGGGCCCTGAAATAACATGGACCGTAAATACTAAGGGCCCCCAGGCCAACAACTGAATCAAAGACGCAAACACAAACCGCACCATGGTGGCTGAGGAGGTTATCATCACCCTATCTGGAGGAGCACCATGGGGCTTCAGACTACAGGGAGGAATCGAGCACCAGAAGCCTCTGCAGGTTGCCAAGGTATGATTACCAGGAAACAAGTCAAAAAACGTACTCTACCTCACTTGAAGTCTTTTAGAGTTGTTTCAGCCTACAGTTCTTTAGTTCTAAAGAAACTTGATGTTTAGATGAAACTTCAGAACTTTAGCGCTGCCTGTAGATGTAATGGACACCAGAACCACAGGCCCCTGCACTCTAAGTGTGGTGTGGAACTGATCTCCTACCAAAAAAGCCAAATGATTCATGGAGCTCTGAACTTTCAAGTATCCCTTTAACCCCCTTAACCTTTGAGTCCTAAATAGCAAATGTGCACGAATTGTACATTTTGTAATAATAACAATGCAAGAGTAGACTACCAGTAACAAGTCAAGAATGTAGAATAAAACGTTATGTATGTAAAACAAAGGGTAGTTTATGACTATAGTCGTTCATGAGAAGCATTTTTATATCTAGCTATCACTAGGAGGAAACCAGGTGTTTTCATGGTACATATACTGTCATTGTGTTATACTGGTTTCTGCTATTCTATAATTATATTATTGCTTGTTTCTAAGTAATCTTTCTAGCTTTATAATAATTTTAACACTTTATTTTGATGGTCTCTTTTGAACAATATTTTGACAATAAGTAGCTTTGCACCTACATGTCAACTAACTCTCATTAGAACATTAGTACACTCAGTAATTAATATCTGCTAACTATTTATTGTGATGGTCTCCCAAAAGACGCTCTACTGACTATAAGTAACTTTGCAAGTACATATCAGCCTATTCTAACCCTACCAGTCTACTAATACTCCGCTAGCACTCTATTGAGAGTTAGTAGATATGTAGGTGCAATGTTACTTATAATCAACAGAATATGTTAAAGAGACCATCAAAATAAAGTGAAACCATGTTATCTGATCAGGGTAGTTTGATGCATCCACTAATCTTGGCTGTCATGAAGAGTATTGATTTTTATTGGTAGCTAGATGCTTGTCATCAAAAGTGAATTAGATTAAACTAGTGGTATGGACACTGCCTGCTATCAATATGGTGTTTAGTGACAGGGTAGCATACAGATCCCTGTTCATCACTTGGTCCTGAATATGACCTTTGCATTTACAACTGTACCTTAAAAACCACAGGCAACCAAGTACAGGATTGGAGTCTAAGTCTGAAATGGAAAAGTAGATCAGTCACCCAGGTGCCATATTGTTTTAGTCTGTTCTGGACAATCAAAGACAAAGCAGCTCACAGACTTATTAACAGTAGTGACTCAAGAGCTTTTGCAAAGAATTAAAGAGCAGAGAGGACTTCATGAACTCATCTCACTGTCTATTTTTAGTCTAAATGCAAGTATTTATAGACTGATTATTGCATCCATAGTAAGATGTGAACCTGTCGGCGTGAACAAAACCACTGAAATCAGAGCCTGTCCTCCTGTGCAGAATAAGATGACAGACAGGACAGGGGTTGAGCAATAGCATTGCAAGGTCTAGTGGCACATGGGCAGCATCTGTGCTAGCCTACTAAGTTGTAAGTTGTCATTTAAAAAAAAAACATTAAGTCAAAATTATCTGAAATAATTTAAAAGTATTGGATACAATGTTGCACAATTTTCACTGGCTCATCCTATTTGATATATTGACTGTCACTGGTTCAAGTACCAGTTGTTTTCCTTTTCATTATGGAGTTTGCATGTGCTACAGTTTCCCTTCCAGTGTAAAGACATTCAGAATAGGTGAACCTGGAGACACCTACAAAAGACCAGGTTAATATGTACTTTTATATCACTCAATCTTGCAGATCCATTTTTAAAGATGAAGAATTTGAAATGTGATATCAATGCCTTAGCCTTTACCTAATCTATAGAAAACATGTCTTTGTGATCTATTCATTCATTATCACTTGCTACATTAAATCTGCAGGTGCGTAAGCGAAGTAAAGCATGTCGTGCCGGACTACGTGAGGGAGACGAGCTAGTATCCATCAATGAGAATTCCTGTGGGAGTCTGTCGCATGCCCAGGCCATGAATCTGATCGACAGCATGCCAGGAACACTACACATTCGGGTTAGGAGGTAAGACATCCTTTCCTTTTTTAATGCCAAAGTGTGTGTTTAGCTCAGATGGGGCCTGAAAGTAAGTGACTGTATGAACTCCAAGCCAGGGTTTTTGTGAGTTACTGTTTCTGACCACCCCTGTGCTATTTTACCCTCTTACATGTTTATCAGGGCACCGGCTGGCTTCCAGTCGGTGGTTCTGGTTGCTCGAGCCCCTTCTCCGCGAATTGATAAAGAGTACCGTGCTGCCATTAGGGCCATGTCTCCATCCAGCTCCCTACCTCACCAGTCCAGTGTGCGGCAGATCCACCGTGGATCCGTGATGTCCCTGACCGGACGCAGTGAATTGACCTCCCCGCCGGAAAGTGAGGCCTACTATGGAGAAACAGACAGCGATGCAGACGTGGCTGCTCATGAGAGGCAACGAAAACCAAAACGACGTAGTCCCAGCAATTCACCTGGCAAAGTAGGTCGAGCTTCACCGGAAGGAGCAGAGACTTCAGAAATGAGTGGGTATGACAGTGCCTCGGATGCCCAAGTTTACAATCTTCTGGGGCCTAAAGAAAGAGAAGATGCATTGCTTGGTGTAGCCCGCAGAGAAGTGATCTACCAACCCCCTCCACATGGAGCCTGGTCCTCTCAGACCTCCACCGAGACCTCATCTATGAGCGCGGATGAGCAAAACCCACGAGAAGGGCTAATGGAAGAGGACAGTGGGTTCCAGGAGCCCACAAATGTTCCCCCTCTGGTTTCTCCAGAGAGAGCCAAAGAAGCTCTTATGCTGAGCTCTCGTACTCAGTTGGTGCCCATGGTTGGGCCAGTTGACAATCCAGTGGATGAGGAACTCACATTAACGTACATGGATAAAGCAAAACAAGCAAGTGAGTATATGAAGATCACTGCACGATCGATCGACTTCAAATATGCTGTCACGAACACCTGTTTAGCTTTTTAAATGTGTTCTTAAAGTCACAGCTTGTGATTGCCTGCATGTAAACCCTTGAAGAGATGAGGGTTGGTCATGAGTCTTTTAGCCTGCACCAGTGTCTATATTTGTCCTGAGGCTCACAGGGTTGATAACCTGAGCACTGCTTTGCATGAGCTGGCATAAGCATCTCCAGCTGCTAGCTTATATCAGGTGACAGTTCTCTTCACAGGCCTGCGGTTATTCTCTTCACCTAGATCTTTAGCTGAGATACTGGACAGTATTCTCCGTATTGTTTACAGAAATGTACAGAAGCATCTGGCTGGAATTTAGTGTCACTTAAATGTCATCTGTCCAAGTCACAAATTAGCATATTTCAGAAGCCAGGTTAGTGCTCATAAAATGAGATATGTACAATTAGTTACACAGGTTTAACACTCCGGTGCCGGACACTGCATTACCCTGCTATGACACTGATCCTGGATCGCAGCTGCAGAATGTGTGTTTGTTAATCCCAGATCAGGTGATAAACAACACATGGACATCTGTGTTTATGGAGAGATTAATTACTGTGGAATCTAATATGCTATTAACAGAATATTAATATTTAATATGCATGAAGAAAATGTGCTTTATGAACATATAGTGAAAACATTGGATTCAACAAATGGTTACACCTCACTATTTGCTAAATTAATCCCAGTGATATCACATTTTAAAAGTAAAGTTCAGTTTTTTGATAATGATTAGTTTTAAAGAATAGATTATATAGAGGTGAGACTTGGGTTTATGTGCCATAGTACCACCTTTAACAAGTGTACAAGCATCTTCAAAGCCACAGCTATTTGAAGTTGTGTAATTTCAAGCACCAGCATAAATAAACAGTCATAAATCTAAAGGCAACCCTAATCTGTAATCTAAACATGCTATGAGAATCTTTTTAATGTTTTTGTCATGCAACTTTGCAGTACAAGATGAAAAACTGAACCTTATTTAGCCTTTAATGAGATATCATTAACTATTATTTGTTAGAGGGCTGAGTGTAGCATGTGCATGTACATATAAATGTTACATTTTTTTCCCACTCTTTCAGCACAATTTTACATGCTCAGTGATTCAGAAGTGCACTGTTGGCTATATTTTAAAAAAAACATTTAAATCACCAATATAAAGTGAATAGTTTAAAGCCATAAACATCAGTTCATAATTACATTCTGTCTCAAACTTTTAATTTTATGTTATGCAGAATTGAACCGCGGAGATACAATCACGGACAAACAGGTGAAAGAAGCTCGGTCCAAGTGCCGCACCATCGCCTCACTACTGACAGATGCACCAAACCCTCATTCAAAGGGTGTTCTGATGTTTAAAAAACGCAGACAGCGCTCTAAGAAATACACACTGACCAGCTTTGGAAGTGTTGATGAGGACATGAGGCAGGACTCTCAAGAAGAGGATGGCATATTTCCTGGCAGTGAATCAGAATTTGATGAGGAAGGTTTCTCTGCTGCACCCGACCCCACATGGGACAGTGACTACCTTGAGATGCTGGAGAGAAGATCTGCTTCCAGAGGTCAGGAAGGAGAGGGTGGTGCTCTTAGTCCTGGTCTGAGTGATACATCTGGGAAGGGGGCACAGTTGTTTGAGCAGCAGCGGAGAAGGGCTGAGGAACATGCAAAGAAAATGGAAGCTGCACAAGAACAGTTACAAAGTCAGATGCTGGGTATTGCACTGAAAGAGACACCAGCACCTCCTCAACCACAGGCACTGCAACCCCAACCAGACCCGCTGACAAAACCTAATGTCCAGCCGCCACCAGTTGCTCCGAAACCTGGCAGACCTTCCAAATCTCTACATCATGAGGTTCCATCAGCAGAGACGCAAAATATGACACAGATGGTCACAACTCAAGCCACTTCCACTGTCCCTGTTATGGTTAATGGAGACACTTCAAGCACAATGCCACCAGCCCCTGCTATGTCTCCCATAACTAGTCTCTCAGTACCTTCTGCAGAAACTGCGATGCCTCCACAACCAACTTCTCTACCAGAACTTCCTTCCAGCTCTGTGTTAAACAGAACTGCCCGACCTTTTGCTCCAGGCTGTGTTACCAATCGGGCCGCCACTGCTCCTGTTGTGTTCCGGCCTGCAGTCAGTGAGAAAACACCCAGACCTGTTTCAGTGGCCGTGGTTGCACATCCATTCTCTGCACCATCAGAAGAGCATGCCATGGGGGTCAACCCAGCCTCCTTTGTTAGCCAAGTCACAATGAGTCAAATGAGTGCCGATGTCCCTCCTGAAATGATACACACGCAGTCCTTTATGCCTGGAAAGTCTGTTCGTCCTGTGGAAGCCGAAACTGTTCCGCCAGCAATCCCTGTTGTACACACAGTGACCGCGGTGGCTCCTGTTATGGCTCCTGTTACTCCTCAGGCCATTGCAATACCATCCCAAACCGCTTCTGTTTTGACCTCTGCAGCTTCTGAGACCTCTTTAACTGGAACTCCGGTGTCACCTGCAGTCTATCGTGAAAAATCCTCTGGCCGCACTGGTATTCTCCAAGATTCCCGTCGGCGTAGTGCTTACAAGCCAATGTTTAAGATACCCGACAGCAAGAAAAACTCACCAAATCCTGAATTATTGTCTATGGTGCAGAACCTAGATGAAAGACCCAGATGTGGATATTATGAACCGGAAAACATTACTCACAACATTGAGGACAATAGGGCAAGGGTGCCACCACCTGTGGCTCCTAAACCAAGGATCATCCCAGAAATATCACAGATTCCTCAGGCAGAGGGAAAAGGTGCAGAGCTGTTTGCTCGTAGACAGAGTCGCATGGATTTGTTTGTTGTAGACTCTCCACATATGCAACCCGCACCACTACAACCCCAACAATCCCAATCAGTCATAGACTTGCTGGAACCAACAAAAACCTCTCCCACCCCATCCCACTGGAAGTATTCCCCTAATGTTCGTGCTCCTCCACCGATAGGTTATAACCCCTTGCTGTCTCCGTCCTGTCCTGTCGGGGTGCAGCGTGGAGGTGCCAAAGTGTCTGAGGGAAGTTCTAAAGGAAGTAAGGGTAGTTATGGAGTCCCAAAAGAAGGTATCAAAGCTTTGGACTTTATGAGGAGGCAGCCTTACCAACTGAACCCTGCAATGTTCAGTTTTAGTGGTGGCACTAGCACACCATCTTTAGTGTCCTCCTACCAGAGGCAACAAAGGGAAGGCCACACTCTCACACCGCCCAAGCAGATCCCGGTAAAGGCGGCACGTGTGTATGAGATCAAACGATTCTCCACCCCCACCCCAATGTCAGCACCAACTCTCAATCCCACAGTGATTGTACCACGCTCAAGGACCACACTTGGTGAGCACATCTCTCGTTCTGACATGACTTCCCCTCTACCTAATCCTGTACCTGAATCAACTCTGGCACTTTCACGAGCCCCAGGCCTCCCAGAGCTCCCTAAAATTTCATCTGTGGCCATCCCTCACCCCATGCCATACTCACCCCCAGCTCCCATGTCAAGCCTAAGCTACTCTGGCCTTCAAGCTGCTAAACAGTTTAAGAGTGCTCCTGAGTTAAGTTCCCTACCACAAGACCCCTTAAAGTCTCCTGTCCAAGTTCCCAAACCCCGTTTTATTGCAACACATGCAGGTATTCAGCCCCGGGTCTGGAGGCCTGGAACCCTTCCTCACTAATGATGTTACTGTACATGTGGAAGAAGCTAAACCATCTGCTTCTGCTGCAGTCTCAAAATTCTAATTTATACAAATATGATTTAACATAACTTGAAGATGCAAAGAAATTGTATTCTCCATTTCAGATGAAAATATACTATTGAGTATATTTGTTGTCTTGTTTTGAAAGTGTTTTTCAAAACTTAGATGAAAAATCCAGAATTTCTGCTAAATGTTCAACAATATGTTTAAAACCTTCAGTGTTGTTAACATGAACTCTATTTAACTAATGCATGTTCCAGTTCTTGAGAACAATTTATATATGCTATTCCAAAGAAAAACGTTGTTTGGCTTTGTCAACATCAATCAAAGTGTAGCTTGGATTTCCTCTGAAATGGCTCTGCCTTTTTCACTTAGGCTAGATGATGTTAACCAATAGCCAAATAGCTACATGGGCATTGTTTTAGTTAACTTACATTCGTTCTGGCTCTCTAGTAGTGCAGAATGCCCAGGTTTTAAAATCCAGTCCAGATGTATCATACATGTTTTTTTTTGCTTTGTTTTTTTGTTTTGTTTCAAACACAAAGTGAGTCACATTATGACAGTTAAAAAGAGATGCAAATGCCAATTCACATGTCAATTCATGTGTTTCCAATTTTATGGGAATAAGAAAAAAAAAAATGTCACCAGAAAAAACATTTAACATGGACTGGACTGAGGTATTCTAAAATATTTTCCTTGAGATGTCTACATTGCAACTCAAACATATGCGAGTTTTTGGATCTTGGGTGTAAACCTTGATCTACTTGACAAATGAAAGTATTGAAAAAAATAAGTAAAATAAGTAAAAAAGGCAAGCTGAGGCTTTGTTTTGATGTATGCTCTTAGGTCAATCAGAAATGATATATCTCTTGGCAGAGCCTGCGCTGAACAGGTGCATAAGGGTCACAGCCTATTTGTAGGAGCAAAGTAAATAGGGAACCAGGCTGGTTCCTTAAAATGTGATCTGACTAGACTTTTTGGTCTTTATATCTGACTATTGATATATTAAAAAAGATGACATTAATGAAAAAGTTTTTTAAAGAAACATATTTAAGTGGTCAAATCAGTAAGTGATGGAAAGTTACAGTGTTGGAAACAGTCCTAGAGAAAGGCTATCTGTGCGCTGACGCAAATCTGTCTCATGAAGACAGGCATGAAACGCGCAAAGCTAGCACTGTCCAGGATTATAAGAAGGTTACTTAGCCAACTGGCTTTACTGGAATTAGTCAGAATACTCAAAGCAACATGAAATATTTGAATGGCACATGTGGCAGTGAGGCTGATGATTTCTGGCATGGGTGGTTTTCGAATGTGTTCCCAAAAACATGGCAATGTCTTAAGAGAAAAAAAAAAAAATCTAGGGCTTGTAATATTAAGGGAACAAGGGATTTAAGATTAGAGGAAGGAAACAGTTTATATCATTGTAAATTAGATATACACAGAGGATGAATAAAGCAATGATTGTAGTACTGGCAGGTGAGAATATCAAATTTTTTAAAGGATTTTTAAAAGGTTAAAATATTACATTTAGTTATTGAATAAGAAGTTGATATAGCGTAGATACAGTGTTTAAAATCTGAGCCACAATTGTGTTGTCTTTCCAGTTAGTGTCAGCCATGTTTTATTTCTTAGACTAAATTTTTGCATTGTTCAGTGCTCTTAATTTTGGCTGTACAAATAATTAGATCAACGTGTCTGTCTGGGTAAAAAAAATAATAAATCACTTTTGTGGTTAATGTCTCTGGTAATTTTGTTTGTGCAATGTTTATGACGAGCTCAGCTGAACTTTAGGACCTATAATTGTAACTGAAAGTGTCTTGCATTTCTAATACAATGAATAGTTTCAATAAAACATACCTGAAATTTCACATAACGTCTCTGTGTCATGGTCATCGACAGACACAATCCCAACGTCTCACATGAATACTTACACCTGATTATGTCCGAGTTTCTTTTTACAAAAGAAGAAAAGTCATTTTGAATTATTCTGATTAAGAAAGCCAAGCTCATGTTTGTGTTTGAATGAAGGTGAAGATTACTAACCACCACATGGTGGCGCTTATGTCTTACTTTTCATAATAGAAGTAAGGCTAAGTAGTGAAATGTGACTGCATATTTTAGATTTGTTTCCTTGTACTTTTGTGGGGACTTGCCATAGACTTCTATTACGACTTATATTCTTATCACCAATATTTTCTGTCCACTAAGCCGTAATTGATCCCTAAACCCCAGTAACAGACTGACAGAAACCCTTTTGCATGTTTACATTTTTAGACAAACATCAAGTATTTTTACTTTCTCCTTGTGGGGACTGAGAAATGCCATGTTTTACTATCCCTGTGGAAAAATTTGGTCCCCAGAATGGAGAATAAACCTGTGCACAAACATACATACACACCTCCAATTTCTTTTACAATCATAATAAATGTATGCCCAAGTCTTTAAGCAACAGAAAACGTGTCTCCTAAAACTCAGTAGTGGTGAAGTGTTGTATTGCACACTGCTGGGTTGAGTGGACTACAGCTGAAGCTGGCACCATTCTCATGCATATGCTGTCCTCCTATATTTAGGCCTGATAATGTTCAGGCACTTTTTATGGCTGCTCCACGCTTTCCCTGCTTAGACTCCATTTATGAGTTGTTCCTTCCTGAATTGACAAAGAGAGAATCTGACGAGTTCTCAGGTTCATACGGTGCAAATGATGTGGGTGAGAAAAACGATATAATAAGCATTGTCTCTAAAACAGGTGGGAAAATGTCACCTGAAACGATACTTCTTGAATAGCATCGAATTTTTGAAGTAATGAAAGAATTCTTCTGTACTGTGGTGAATGATTGTTTATATACATATGAATATAAGATTGTTATATTCAAATGTACAAAAATGGACCATGTATTTTTGTACATATGTTATAAACAAATGTACAAAAATAGTGGTGCAAAATTCCTTCTATAATTACAAATAGGGTAACTGTTTTTAAATTAGAAGCATCCCACTTGAGAGATTGCACATTTGTGAATTTGCCAATAATTTTCGCATTTACACTACAGCTATTTAGAACCATGTCATGTTAATGTAACATTGGCTGCCCTGTCCAACACGACCCCTCGGAGTGCTTAAATCATTATCATAAAAATAAATTTAGCACAGTTACAGGGCCCACTATTGGATTTAAAAAGTGAAAATCCTCTCACGAGTCGAGGGTGATTAACAAAGGAGGAAAAAGTGCAAATCTACCGCAGCCCTTTCGCCCTGTGAAGTTATTTGATAAGTATGTGCAATCGTCCGGTCTCTCTCCTTCTCTCTATATTTAGCCAATGAAGCATCTGCAAGAAAGATATTAGTCTCTTGATATTCCCATCAGCAAAGTGCTGTGCAGACCAAATGGGCCCCCCCCTTACCCCTCACTCCCCTTTTCATACCCGGACTCTCCCTCCCCCCGTGAAGATCTGCCATCCAAGTCCCAACTGGATTTTGCACGCCTTGGGTTCTTGGTCCAGCCACAGGTCAAAGGTACCCTGGAATTGGTAAACTTCTAAGCAACAACTCTTTTCCTATTTTCACTTTACCTTTGAGACCACTTCCTGTAAGCAGTCTAGAGCCTTGGTAAGTGGATTATGTGATTTTGTTCTGTCACTTTACTAATCGCACACGGCGTACAACTAACAGCTGCATGTCGGCAATGAAAACATGACCAGCAGTAACTCCTGTTGCTGGTGCGATACCCTCTCTAAAAGTTTGCAAGCACTGATGGCACATTCTCATTTTAAGTTTGGATTGAGTGGAATAATCAAGTGCACCGGCGCATTTTTGCTGCCAGAAAGTGGGAAAGTGTGAAGCACTCCCACCCGACCTGGCTGATGATTTTATGTGGAATGCAAAGCCTGTACTGTCCAGCTGGGGGAACTTAAGCCCGGTGGACCCCAGCTCGTGGTTATTTTACAGGGTGGGTCAGTGCGCCCCCCTCATCTCACTACACATCAATCCATGTTGTCGTTTTAGTTTGAGGGAGATTTCCCATTTCTACAATGCATTAAGTAACAGTCTATGTGTGTTTATGCGTGTGTGTGTTTTTGTGACCAATCCTGATTATCTTACAATAAAAACCAATGCAATGACTTGCCACTAGTAGGTCTTGCTTTAAAAATAGCCGTACTGTATTGAGTTACAGTCAAGTCAACGCAGTGTTTGCCATTAACAGAGCATTAAAAAAATAGCAGATACACTGTGTGCAGGGAAGCGAATAAAATAAGAATCGAAAGATTGGCCTAAAATGCAGGTTAACTGGACCTCCGTGTCCAGGCTTTAAAAGAAAAAAATAGCCTGAACTGTAACTGCACTGATTATAACTTTTAACCAAAAAAGTGGTAAACTATGGCACGAAGAAAAATGTAACATGAACATTAAATGAGCTGAAGCAGGATTTTTGTGTGTGTGTTTGTTTAAAGTTTGTAACTAGATTTGCACAATTTGGATGGAATGTTTTTGAGAGAGACAAACAAAGTAATAGCACAGAAATTACATACATCATATGCATTAATCAGTTGCTAATATTTATTTATTTATTTATTTCATTAATTTTAAATGATGTAGCTACCTTGAAAAGGATATTATTACCAAATTAGCTTTTGTTAGGAATTACATAAAAGACTAGCAGGATAGAAAGGGAAATTCATGATTTAATAATAATTATGGAACAAATCAAACACTGTGGTGAATTATATGTGTGTTTTTATACATCTACTTGATCTTGGAATCTGAGAAATATAAGGTCATTCATATCTACACTCAGCAAGTGTTTGTTCTAAATGTATTATTCCTCGGGGACTAACCGTGTGATCTCTGATCTGCAGACATTGCTTACAACACAAAAAATGATACCTGTTCATTTACTTTCAAGCAGAAGCTACTGCCAATTGGCAAGACCGAGAAACATTTTAGTATATAATCAAATCGGCCCTTATCTCTGTTTTTCCAGTCTGGAATCATGCCTCTGTCAGGAACACCAGCACCACCCAACAAGAGGAAAAAGCCCTCCAGGATCATCACTGACCTGTCACAGATAACCCAAGATGGTAAAACAGCCACAACATCAGCATCTTTCCATACATCTAAACATATGAGACCGGTTAACAAATATCAGCTGAGATAATTGGTTGATTGTGAGGGAATTACAGTACAATTTGAATTAATTGTTTTCAGTTTTAATATATTTCAGAATGCAATTTTCAGCAGCCATTACTCTATAGCCTTAAGTGTCACGTGATCCTTTAGTGATCATTTTAATACACTAATTTGGTGCTCAGCTAGTATCAGTTGTAAATAATGGTAATCATTGTTATCATAAAATTTTTGCAGAATAAGTGTATTCTTTTTTTGTTTGTTTTTTAATCTTATTTAAACCATACTTTTGAAATGGTTTCACAATTTCTACAAAAATATTACACAACACATCTGTTTTCAGCATTGAGAATAGTAAAAAAAAATGTCATTGAGCACCAAATCAACATAAGAAATAAAATACTTTTATATTGCAACTATATTTTATAATAATGTACTATATGTTTCTGATAAGATATTGGATAATATGAATAAGACAGTGTGCTTGTTTAGCATTCTTGGCAGCTGAGAAGATTTCTTCTTTGAAAGATGTCATTAAAGAGATTAGACTATGAACATGCCACAACACAGACAGTATACAACCTGCTCAATCGCCTGTGCTGACAATGTCACTGTTTATTGGGAACATCATCTTCATTTCAGGGCCTGTCACTAAGGTTTCATGCATCTGGATTTAATATGTTTTAATGAGGAGTAATATGTCAGCAACAACATGCATCTTGCAGATTTCATAGCTGAAATGTCAGCTGTGTCTCTGATTATTACTGAAGCACCTCTCCCTCCTTTTCATCATTATAATCATGGGACATTTACTCCACTGAAAGAACATTACATAAGTGTCTCCAGTGGAAATTAAGTCTAATTGATATGTTTTTTCATGCTTTTGAATTTGAGTGAAAAATTATTCTTGTGGAAGAATGGAAAATCTGTGAAAGAGTGGAGAGGCTCTTGCAAACCTGATACATGTTTACGTTTTTACTTTGAAAACATTATTTTGACATGAGGAAACTGTGTCTTATGTTAAATCTAATGGAGAAATAAACATATCAAGTTGAAATTATTTTATTGATTATATTAACATTGTTACGAACATTTCCAAGGAACTGCATTTATTATTCCAGCACAAACAGTGGGTGGTAGGATGACTAATAGCTGTGTAGTTACTGTTATGATTACAATGCAGGAAAAAAGATACATCTGTATAAATATGAATGACGACACTTGATAGGCCTACTAGAAAATCTGGGGCATTTTTTTTACAAGCATAGTCTGATAATGCACAGTTAAAAGATACAAGTGACATTTACTAGTTTGTCAGATAACTTCAAAGTTAAAAAATGATTGTCATTTAATGATTCATTCCTGGTAGTATAATGTCTCTTTTTATTTTGTAGAGTATGAATCAGAGCCTGAGGCCTCAGAGTTTGACCTGGGAAAAAAGATCAGGGTACCCAGAGATATCATGCTGGAGGAACTATCCCTTCTGAAGAACAAAGGCTCCAAGATGTTCAAGATGAGGCAGCTTCGTGTGGAGAAGTTCATCTATGAGAACAATCCTGACCTCTTCAGTAGTGAGTCCATGGTAAGGCAGGCTAAGAGCTATCAACATCTGTGTATTTGTCATAACATTACTTTTATTGAATAATTATTTCCTAAATCTCAGTTCCTTTTTGTGTTCTCCATTCCTCCTATTCTGATTCTAAACTGGTTAAGTTCTTCTTATTTGATTTATCTTTCTGATTTTGATTTGAATGCCGATTTGGAAACTCTTCCACTCATTATCCTTACTCAAAGGATAACCTCCAGAAGTTCATGCCCAGCCTCGGGGGCCAGATGATGGATGTTGGTGGTCGCCTGATTGTTGGACATATGTCTGGCCAGGCTGGTGTGGCCGGTCATGCACCAGTGCCTCCTCCTAAACCCGGAAGCTATGGAAAGGGATTAGGGGGTGGGCTGCAAGTGGGTGGGCTCACTGGAGGAGCTGGTGGTGCTGGAGTGGCAGGAGGAGCAGGGGGAAAGGATGGTGTGTCAGGAGATGCCTCACAGGGTGAGTAGGAACCCAGATGGAGACCTTTATACACTAGCCAGCTTACCCACACTCGAAGCCATGGAGACTCACCATTAAAATTGCGTTCAACAATGTTATTGTCAATAAATAAAACTAAAACTACACTATAATTATTAGTAATTTTGTGCCAGGACATTATGCAAATTAAAAATACAGAAAAACGCATATAAAATAAATAAATACATAAATCAAAACTAGAATTTATTTTTTAATTCTTAAATTATTATAAAAATAGAAATCTTTCTTTGGTTATGGAAATATGTGTAACTTTGAAGGAGTAAAATTTTAATTCAAATTGAAATAAAAGAGAATTAAACCTACATAGTAATATTTATTTTAACATAAAAATCTAATAAAGCGACAAGCAAATTCCTACACATATAAATACTAGTACTACTACTAAAATAATAACATGAATCTAAACTTAACTAAACTGAAATTAAAATCTAAATAGTAATAATATATATATATATATATATAGCTAAAGCATTAAATTAAATTACTAAAATTAAAGTAAAATGAAAACATACAATGCACAAATAAAAGGCAATGAAAATTATAATAGTGTATAAATAATATTATATAAAACTTTTGTTTAAAGGACAGTTTTTCCATCATCCTCATGTCATAACAATCCAAATTAGTTTTTTTTAAACGGTAATGAATTTCATATGGACAAAACTAGTCATACAGGATTGGAATTAAATAAGAGTGAGTAAATGATAGAAGACAGATTTTTTTTTATTTGGGGGTGAACCATGCTTTTAATTAAAGGAACACTTTTACTAATGCTATGCAACTACGTTCAATCTGTTTGTTTTTCAATATAGGTGAGAATAGTTCTAAGGCTGCTTTGGAAAAGGCAAAGAAGAGGGCCGCATATGTTTCCCCTTGGGAACGGGCTATGAAGGGCAATGAAGATCTTATAGCAACAATGAAGACTCAAATGCCTGGACCCTGCTCTCAACTGGAGCTGTGCAAATATAAGTGCTTCAACAGGTGCAGTTGCATCTGCCTCTTCTCTATTCCAGTGCATGTGACAATTTAACTTTTTTAAACCTATGGTTTCTTTTTTGCCTTTAATTGGTCTCTCTCTTTCTAGGAGTGCTATGCCTTTTGGAGGTTTTGAGAAGGCCTCTCAGCTGATGACCTTCCAGCTGCCAGACATCGAGGTGGCCACTGAGGAGCCTGAACCTGCAGTGGTGTACCATCATGATATCGGCTCACGACCCTCCTTTAACCGCACACCCATCGGCTGGGGGGGTAGAGGTGAACCAGGCAGCATTCACATGGAGTTGGATACTATACCATTTGATGGGGAGACTGATGACCTGTGAATCTACGACCCTTTCCTAATAACCTTGCACACTAATTACAGGCACACACCTATGCACACATTCATAATACAACAATGCATCAGAAGGACATTAGGAGTAAATATTAATGGCAAACCTTACTCACTGTACATGTAACATTGAAATCTGACTCTCGATGTGAGCTTTAAATAAAGAAACACATATTTATTTGTGAAGAAATTTTATGCATGAATCATATCAACTTAAATTTGTCAGGTGGAGACCGAAGTTTTGATTTGCTTGTTATTTTGTCAGCATGTTGCACTTTAGAAGTGAACAATTGAGCATGATGTGCCTTGGGCTACAACGTCCAGTAAGCATTTGCAGTGATGGACTGCTCGGCACATGCTGCTTTTTTCTGTCACTTAGATAAAGGTAAACAGCTTTGACTGCATAATCTGCAACCTCATTTAAAATAAGCTAACGTCTCACTTTACCATTTCATTTTAGTGTCATTTACATGAGTAAATACTGATTATAGTCATGATCATCATGTACTTATGGTAATAATAATGTTGTGTGAAACATCTTACACAGCATTGTTGTCTCTGCTGTAGTAGATTACTATTATTACATATAACAAGAGTACTTTATGCATATTAATATACTACTTCACAAACAGTTATCCAAAAACTCTTCACACCACTACATGCCCACTCTTTAATAAATGATTGATTGCTTACATTTCTGTTGCTGTCTTTTGTGAATATACTGTGTAATTTGTTACTATAGGAAGGAGAAAGTGGGTCATAAGAATTTTTGCCTGTGTTTTATGGCACCAATGCTAATCACAGCCAAGAGGATATATGCAATATTTCATGAGGACTTCCATAATCACTCCATGAGCCAGTTCTTTTTAGTCAATGAAAAATGTGCAATGCAAGTGTTCAATTCTTGAACAAATGAGATGCATGAACCAGTTCTCTTTAAAGCATTAAAATAGATATATAATTTGTAATAATTCAATGTATAAGCAGTAACTTTAATGTGACTCACAAATCTACTAAACATGTAGACTACTCATTATTTTCTCATGTTGCAATAACCAAAAACTTTTGTTTTATTAAGATTAAATCTAATTCATTTAAATTAAATAGCCAATATGACAGAAATCTTTAGAATAAGAGCAGGATAAAAAAAATGCATTTTTTTCACTGTCCTTAGAGTGTGCAAATAAAAAAGCATTGCTTTTTTTTTTCAGTAGGTTTAGCCTATATTCGTTCATCTGTTCATATTTTGGCAATAAGAACATAATTTCCCACCAAAACAATATTCAAAGTCATTTACTGAATCGTTAAGAAAGTCGTTCCCAAATTCACGACTTCCACTCGTACCCTTGTATTCACATTATAACCACCCGAGCTACGGCCCAGTCTCCTTGTCACACACCGCCGACTCGACACCTGAGACGCGAAACATCGCGAGAGTTGGTTGCCTTGGCTGCAGCACACAGTGACGCTGAGGGATGTTTAAGGTTTAGCGGCAGAAAATAACAGATTTTAACCGTGCAGACCAGGAGGAGGATGCATATTGCAAGGTAAGGAAACCCTCCTTTCACTATCCTATCGAAGCAATGTCTGACATGATAAAAGGGCAGAGAAGACATTTCGCTGTGTGAGTTGGGAAGTTAAGACGTAGCTGCTCTTCCACAGGCATGTGCTGATCTAGTAAACAAACATAGGGATGCATCACTGTCGGAACAGATGCGTTTAATCCTTTACGCAGCACGGAGGGATTCAAATAGGCGTTTTCTTTTTTGCCTATGCTTTTTCGAGAGGGCTGTATTGTAATACAGGTATAGTGCGAAGGAGACGCTAAACCTCACATGCTGTAATGTGCTGACGAAGCTGTGCACACTGTGTTGTGGCGAACACAACGATGCGCATCTAGAAGTTCGCCACGTAGTAGAATAACCACATGGCTGAGCCTTGACCGTGTCATCACTTCTAGCATACATGGCAAATTACGCATGCATTTTCAGGTTTTTTATTTTTTTATAGCGATTGAATGCAGCCCGCATCACAGAAAAAAATGGATATTGTATATTTGGAGGTGATTTATTGTCGGCCCCGTCTCGTGCGTTTTAACTTACCCAGCACAAGACCATACGCTCCTCACCATTTTCAGTGACGTAGCGCTTTCTCATCTTTTCAATACACTTGATTGTCCTCTAGCCGCCAATGTCATCTGGTGGCGTTTCAGAGGCTGTGCAGGTGAGAAACAGCGAGTGAGTAGTGTAGGTCATTCAGGTGTGCTTAATATCTCTCTATCTATCTATCTGTCTATCTGTCTGTCTGTCTTGAGATCTATTTATTCCTATCACCTACAGTTCTGAGGAAATTACATGATCATAAAATTATAATAGCATTAATAAACTTTGGGTCTTCTTCCTATATTGAACAGAATAATTGGAGTTAAATGAGTTGGTTTAATTGCGTGCACGAAAATCGGTCAGTTTTTAGTGTGTGATGGTGTGTTACATAAACAAGGAGGAGATGTCTCTATTAATACAGCGAAGAGGGGTGATCAAAATAGACACCCCTCCATCCGAACCTTCTCTTTCTGTTCTCTCATCACCCCTCCTTTAGCAATCTCTCTGTGAAAAGTAAATAAGAGCCCTGGCATGCATGCGAAAGAAGCTTACTAATTGTTATGTAAAATTTAGAAATGAATAAATTAACATACTGATGGTCACTCCTTGAGGGCCTACGCTCCCATGTATTCATCAGCAGACAGAGCCTTCAGTCTGGCTAATTGGTTGGGGGGCGGTGTATGGGATTCCTGTAAATTTCACGACATGCTTTTAAGGGCTTACGACAGGAAGAGACAGAAAAGCCCTTGAGGGTAACTTTTATTAAACTTCTCAAGGTAAAGGAACATTTGAGCTGAGTGGGAGACATTGATGTGTAAATCAAAACTCTGTCTTCGTTTGATATTAGCCCAAGTCTTTTCCTTGTGAGAGAGCACTTTTCCTGCTTCATCAAGCCCTCAGTTGAGTCTGGCTCTATATATGCACTCTCAGCTCACATGCACTCCTCTCTCTGTGATGGTTTGCACTCACTCTATGCAGAAGAAACACAAATAATCTGCAGTCTGTTAATGCCATACAGAATATAACAACAGATTGTCATAGAAACGCCTAATGATTCTATTTCACATACTCTCCCATATGCAAGGCGGTGATCATTCTTCTCCGAATAGCTAGATGCACTCATGATGCTGTGATATTTTTCCTGTTGCTTTCATCAGCGTTAAACCAGTCACAGTCATGTATGATTACAGTCATTGTATTTAGTAAAAAAAATACTTGGTAGTATACAGTAAGATTCACAAAAAAAGTCACAGGATTTTCATACATCCCAATAGAGAATGTCGAGTTTTTTTTTTTTTTAAACGAAAGGTAAAAGCATGTAATTAATTTTTAATTTTACACCTGTATAACTTTGAGGGTTTTATAAAAAGCAGCCCAGTAAAATATGTCATGGACAGTGAGGAGGTTTTAATGAGACAGACACTGCTGCTGGCATTGCACATGTAGTTGGTTTATTGCTTTTCATTTTTCAAGTCTCTCAGCAGTCAGTGTAAATAATCTTGCACATTTTGACTGTCATCACCTGTCAATATTACACAATATCCTAACAGAGACAAACTGCATTACATAACTTGCATTAATTACACATAACAAACTTAAACTTTTAAACTCAAAAAATCCTAAAGATTGCATAAACCCTAATAAATAATCACATGTATGGTTATGATTTGAAAAGTGGCAAAACTTCTTTTTTTCTTTTTTTTTCAGCGTATGCAAGTGACAGACGGAAAATGTATGTCTGCAGCCAGACCCTCATTACTTCTCATTTCACAGTGATATAGGTCTCTCTATATAATTTCTAATGTACAGTTGCCCTAAAAAGTATGTGGACATTTATTTCACACTTGAAATGTATACATTTTATTGCACTGGTTATGAAGTATCAAAACAACAATTGTGGCTTAACTGTCAAAAAATGATTTGTAGCCACTGTTTTTTTTTTTGTTTTTTTTGCAGGATTTTAATGGTCTGTGTTTTCTGGTCCTTGTCTGTATTGCCCTTTTGTTTCTTATTCTTTATTAATTGTGTTTGTAGAAATGCTTTTAGAAAGCAAAATGGGGAAAGATTAATGGTACAGTGCAGTGGTACAGTGCAGCTCACACGCACCTGCTTGTTTCTCATTAAGGAAAGGAAAGGAAGTGACAAGTGGCCAGGTATGTTTTCCCATACTAGGAAATAGTACTTTGCATTTAACCCACCCAAGTGCACACACACACAGCAGTGAGAAGTGATCAACCACACACAGACACCATGAACACACACCCGGAGCAGTGGGCAGCCATTGCTGCGGCGCCCGGGGAGCAGTTGGGGGAACGGTGCTTTGCTCAAGGGGCTCACCTCAGTCATGGTATTGAAGGTGGAGAGAGTGCTGGATATTCACTAACTCCACCCACAATCCCTGCCGGACATGGGACTCGAACCCACGACCTGTGGGTTACAGGTCCGACGCTCTATTTAGGCCACGACTGCCCCCAAATTAAATTCTGTCTGCTGGCCTGTAGCTGATAGTAAGGCCCTCCTCTTACATGTAACCTGCATGACAGTCTGGATCCAGCGTTATGTATCAGTCTCACAGTCTACATGTGGTCTTGCAGAGTTCCTGTGTAGAAATGCATAGAGTAAATATGAAGAGTTAAATTTTGAATATATACTATTAATCTCTAAGACATTCATTTTCATGAAAGACGGCACAATCACATTGTGCAAGCAAAACAATTAACAAAGAAGATTTAGTTTTAAAAGACAGAAAAGATAAACTAGCCAAAAATGTGTATGTCTGTAAAACAGTACAGTAAATTTAAGATCTATGTTTTCTTTTTTCAATTTATGTTGAAATGTAGTTTATTTCTATAATGGCAAAGCTGAATGCTACGTTTTATACCTTTTATATAGTTCCACGAAAAATACTAGCAGAAGTTTAGTAGACATACTATTGAGAATTATGAATGACTTTCCTACAAATGTATCAGTGCAAACTTTTCAGCTGATTGCTTCCCCTGAAAGAATGTTTCCTATCATGACTTCATTTAGTTTTTTATAGCTGCTTCCTAAAATGACTTGTTTAGGTCAGTTACTGTTAAAAACCTGTTGGACATCAGCCAGCCTTAAAAGGCTGATGCCTAAACACAAGAGACTTCCACAGTCTCTCTCAAACATAATTAACGGAGGCCCTGCGCTTTTTAATCTGCTGGCCGGTTTATTTAATGTCTCCTTGTGGGGTGCATGTGAACTATTTGCTGTTCCCATAGAAAAGAGCCACAGTAGCTTTAACAAATAATTGGATTTGGAGGCACCGAACTGAACGTTAATTGAAGCTGACAGTGTATTTGACAAACAGGGTCATTACACAGTGTTTTTATGCGGTGACATGACCTCCTATAGGTCACTAGACTGGCAAGGGATGTTATGTTTACTGGGCACAAGTATGATATCTGAGATGAAAAGAATCAATTTGTTACAAAAACTGCTTGACCTTGTTCTGATTAGGCGTCTGTGACTCATTGAACAGGATTTTTTATTTCTTTTTTTCACTCCCTCCTATTCTTTCTCTCTCTCCTTCCCATCTGTTTCTGCTTAAATATCTCTGTATTATTGAAAAAGCTTGAGTCACGGACATTCCTTGAAAACCATGAAATTTCTACACAGCCATGTAGACATAGAGTTGTGGGCTGCCATAAGGAAGTCTACACCCTAAATGCCTAAGCCATCTAAAAATGAAAGACTTCTGAAACTTTACTTAGCTAATAACAACTACATTCTACACTGATATGAAAAGAACAGCATAACCCAAATGATTTTGACCCAGACAGGCTTTAAATGAAAACACAATATCCACATTCTTATCTCTGGCATAATAATTTCATGGTTGAGGCCACAGTGTTTATAGATTATAAAAGAATAGAGACGCTTCAGCGGCCAAGTTCAAGCGTGGAAACGCACTGAGAGACAGAAATTCTGAGAAAGGCACCCATTTGGAACCCTGGACTATTTTTAACCCTCCCCCAGAATTCCCATGAGAGCACAGCGCACATTTGTGAATGGTTACTTGCGTGTGCCATAGGCACTGTTTGCGTGTACTACCGACCACCCGAGGAGACAAGGCGTACATATTGACAGATTCTGTTGTGCAATCCAAATTTAACTCCACAAGCCTTTGTTTGAGGACACTTTTGTCATATAGTGAGTGACTATGTAAACTGGTCAGCCATGAGGATAACTATTGATAGGTTGGATATGAATTTAATCACCAATGATAAAAGTTTCCTGGACAAGGTTTAAAGCTTTTATTTATACTATAACCTCAAATTACTTAATTTTGTTTTGCACATCAGCTTTACATGATGACATTGTGTTCAGTTGGTCGAATGTCTTAATGTGAATGGCAGTTTAAGATTACTGATGACATTCTAAATGTTTAACTGCTTTGGTTATAATGATGTCTAATTAGCAGATCTCTAAGAAAGGCTTATCTCCTAATAATAGATTTTCAGGACAAACGAGTGATGAAATTAGACTCATACACCCTTCCATTGTCTATTTAGGCAACAGCGCCACTTTATTACGACAAAGAGGATTATAGGCAAAAATATCCCATATGGCATTCATTGATGTATTACATTTCAGTTGCATTCGGACTTACTAAATGGCTCTCATTAATAAGCTTTATTAATAAGCCAGTTTTTTAAATTATGTTTTTCTTTAATAAGTTATTGATCCAGAGGCATTTGCAATGCAACACGAAAAAACAAGACTTATGTTTGGCTGACTGGCTGTGTATTCAGACTCTGTTAACTGTCTCAAGTCATATTTGTTATCTGAGTGAAGTCATATTTGTCTAGAACACGCTGTTTGGCATCGGCTCACATGACTGAGTCTGTTCAAACAGATAATGTTCTTTATGAGCTGTCACGTTTTTTTTTGCTGTACCCTGTCTGTCCCTTTAAAAGCAGGAAGGTGGGAGGAGCTTCCTGAGGAAACAGGTGTGTGCTGATAGGGATGATGTCATTGTTTCAGAATCACCTGGAAAAACCTGCATGATTGTCAGCAAGATATACACATTACAGCTGCTCATGACCGGATCACAGATGTCTGCCAGACAGGCGCTGTAAGTACACAGACTTGGTTTAAAGCTTTATAAGGAACTCCTTTTGTCAGGTGGAGGGTTTGTTTTACAGTTTTATGTGTACTGTACGCCAGAGAGCTGTAGCTGACAGGTGCGATTTTGGCGTTTTAAACATTAAGTGTCTTTATTCAGGCTTTTCTGTCTTTTAAGAGGAACTTCTAGAGGGTTCTGCTCATGTTGTAGGACAATACTTTTAGCACTAGGCTGTGTATGGAAGTCATCAGAGATAAACACTTTGGCTTTTTGTGGCCCTGTAAAGCTTCTTCTTTTGGAGTCTTTCTCACAGCACAGATTTATTTAAGCTGTATTTCATGCCATAAATGAGTAAATTAACTTTGCACAGATCAGTTTTAGATACCATGAGCTATTGTGTAGTTTCAGAGTTTGAAAATGATACCTACAGTGGATATGAATGTGCTGCAGGAAATTGCTAAAAATATTAGGACTCAGAAATATGCAATGAAGAGTGGAGACGAAAACAATACATTCCAGTTGTGACCTATTTTCCATTTAGTCAGACATTGAGTTTATGCATAAGGAGCCTTTATGCCTTCTGATGTCATTAAGTTGTGAGATAATGCATGACCACATCCCTTGTGTGGAGTAATCACATGACTCAGTGAGTAAAGCATGTTTCATTGTCCAGGAGGTGTCATTCAGTGAGGATGATGTCATTGAGGAAGCAGATCGAGTAAAACAGGAGTAGTTACCAGACTTCTGAATCACCTGTATGATCACTCCTTTTTTTCGCATGAAAGATGTGAATGCAAATTTTATGTTGCATAAAGTGTTTGGTTCAGTGTTCTGTGGTTTAGATATGAAAACTTACAGGAAGTACCAGTTTTCCCTCTTTTTCATCTCCTCTTGCCTTAAAAAAGAACTTTTGCGGAAGTACATGCAAATCAAAAGGCAAAATTTAAAAAGGGGTTTAAAAAGGGACATACTTTTTTAAAAGCACTTTACATTTTTTAAGTTAAATGTTGTGAACTGCTAGTTATTTAAAGTGGGCTTTCAACCAGGAAGAGAAGATAATCTCTGGAGGACATTAAAAGGACAGCATGAACTTTTACCTATTTTATACGGGATTTTTTTTTCTTGTCCCCATTTGTCAGTGGAGATGCCACAACGGCGTTTTAGTGCCACCAAAAAAATAACCAAAATCGAAAACTAGGAGATTAAAGTCGTAATATTGCGAGAATAAAGTCGAAATATAACAAGAATAAAGTCTGCCTAGATTCTAAGATATTCCAAAAAAATCTGCCAGTTTTACAGCAAAATGCAAACAATATGTATATTATAACATGACACATATATTATAGCCTGAGATATATCTGAAATCACTTTAGTTTAAGTGGCAGTGTAAGTCAATAATGTTCCCGATTACGAGACTTTATGATGAATTAGTCTATAGCCTGTTTTCCCATGCCTTCTGATGTTCCCTCACTTTTATATCTTGCTTTACACTTGAAACAAAGAGGAAAAACACATTAATTTGAAAGCTAAACTGCTGTTTTATATCAAAAGCAACAAAGTTTTCTATAACTATATATAGCACTATAACGAATCCAATGAAAGACATTAAATATTATTTCCAAGCATTTTGTCCCCGTAAATATTGCACAATATCATTTCTGCTAATAATTATCCCACATAAACGACTTTCTAGTGTATTAAAAAGGGTTAAATAAGAGAGCTACAGCGCCCCCCAAACAAGTTTGTGAGCTGATGTTAAGCTAAAAAGTTTTTCCTGTTCAGCCTTTTAATAAATATCATGTTCTTAATATTAAGTGGTTTCCGCGAGTTCTTAGATCTCATCCCAATAATATGAAACAATATTCAAATATGCATAAACTCTCAATCCAAGTTATCTGCAAGTGCACTATATTAAATATTATAACTTTAATTTCAAAGATTTTAATTCTTAAAGCATTTCAACTTTTTTCTTATAACATATTGACTTTAATTTTGTAATATTTTAAAAAAAATTCTCGTTATATTCCGACTATATTCTCGAAATATTACCGTAGTTTTTGATTAAATTTTTTTTCGTGCCACTAAAATGTCATCGTATGATGCTGTGTTATGGAGATGTTACAGATGTGATCTTTAGGTATCTTGATTTATTTATATATATATATATATATATATATATTTATATATATATATTTGTTGCACAGTATGACCATTTCAGGGTTTTGGATATCAGAAATCAAATTCATACTCCAAACCAAAAACATTAGTTGTGTGAGTTAGAACTAGTACGAGTAACCATGTGATTTTGAGTCTTGTCTGCTAGGATTATTCCCTAACCTAACACAAATGCTTCTTCTGGGACAGTAATAGGGGGACAATCATTATTAATGAGTGCAGTTGTGAAGCTAGGAAAACAATTTGTCATGCCTTTGGGACAGGGGGAGGAAGCTAGTGGTGGAACTAGGAGTGTAAGCATTGTGAATGAAACTCTTGTTTTCGTACACAGGCTTTTGTCTTTTCATTGAATAGCCCATTGTGGGAAGCTGCTTTTTATTCTTTAAAAATACTGCTAAAATATTGTTGTTGTTGTTGTTGTTTTTTTCTTTTTCATTGATTATTATTATTATTTTTGGTGGAGGTTATGTACTGTTAAATATTGCCAGTGATTATGTTGAATTGTGGGATTTTCTCCTTTTGTCTTTTCCCTCATAGCCATAATGTGTTGTTTTTGGTTGTTGTTATTGTGTTTTGTGTTTGATTCTCTTAGAGTTTGTTTATTTCTGTGCAGACTGGAAGCTGTACAGCTGTCCAGTACATGTTTTTATTGTATTTTATATTTTAATTTCCATTTCTATGCATTGATGTGTAAGAACAGTAACCTAATTTCTTTTCTCTCTTTTTTTTTTGTTTTTTTTTTGTTGTTGTAATGGAATGGTGTGGAACCTGTTTGGTTTATTCAGCACAAGCATCTCAAAAATCACTGACAACACAAAATGCGATTGCATGTTTGGCACTATCCTGTTATTCTATTTCATCCTTCATGCACTGGCAAGCTTGTGAGATGATTAGTGAAATTGTTTGAGACAAAATGTATATTTTATACTATGCATACATGTCAGAAATTGCTTTCATCACGGTTTATGGGTCGGTAATGTTCATGCTTTGGTGTGGTCAAATCTTTTTCATACTTAAAAGTTCATTACAATCACCACATCAGTCTGTTTTTCAGAGGGAAAAGCCTTTAACATCTGCCAATGTAAAGTTCTGCTTGGACTAGCCCTCCCTTCCCTTCCTTCCTTTGTGTGGTCGCTGAAAACCAACTATATCAGTTTAGACTGGATCTCTGTGAAAAAGCGCTCTGATAGGCTAATGGAAAATTTGGGTGTGCAATATATAAATGTTTGGTTTTGACCATAATTGGGCATGTAGTGACTGATATAGCCTACATTTTAATCTTGATTATATTTTACAGCATAACTTGATTAGCTTTAATTAATTAATTAATTCACCTCGTGTTTTAAACCTTCATTCCAATTTTCTTCTGCTGAACAAAGAAGTTGACACATATAAGTAGTTACTCAATCTGTGACACTTAAGTCTTCCCACTCGTCATATGTTTTTAATCATGAGTCTTGATGGGAGTTGCTGGCTGCTCTCCAGGTTAAACTGTTCTTATGGCCCTGTTAATTATCTCTGGGTGGAGGAAGTAACTCGCCCCACACCATGTTATTTTCATTCAATCAGCAGTCAGTGAGTTAACAGTTTGGGGATTGTAAAATTGCTGTTTTGAAAGATGTGTTTGGTGCCTGTTTTTAGGCTCTGAAGATAGTAGAGTCTGAATTCTCAGTAAATGATATGGTTCTCAGATAACTTTCTGTATTTTATTAGTGTCACTTTAACTTAAAACTGTTGAAGTTTAAGAAGACTGGCTCAGATTAAATGCCAAATGTTATTTAGGAAGTATTATACTATATTGATAACTTGATTTTTGCCAGTTAAATCACATACATGATAAGTTTAAAGATAACTACAATCAAATTGTAAATTTTGAACAATTGTTCTAATTCTGTGAGAAGAGGGAAGTTTGCACCACAACTATAATGGTAAGAAGAAGGGGGAATATGAGGAATGATAAAATCATTGGCTGTCAATCAGAATCCACCAGATTTTAAAGTGCTTGAACATTTAAAGTGGCAGATGACAGAACTGCTGTGGGACAGGTGTCTAATAAACAGAATGTAATTATGCTTTGATGCTATTGTTATAGTTGATGATTTTAGCGTAGTGGCCCTTTACACTCTACACCAGCATAATTGTGACCCTGGATCAAATGCAATGATCAAATCAAAATTATGTTTTTTTTTCTTTTATTCCAAAACTAGGACATTAAGTAAAGACCATGTTCCATGAAGATATTCAGTACATTTCTGACTGTAAATATATAAAACATTTTTTTAAATACTTCATTTGGACAATTTTTAAGTCAATTTTCTCAGTGTTTTAATTTTTTGCCTCAATTTCCAGATGTTCAAATAATTGTATCTCGGCCAAATATTGACCGATCAGCTTTCAGATGATTTATAAATTGACCCTTATGACTGATTTTCTGGTCCAGGGTCACAATTCATAAACCTTTCGACAATAAAAAGACAGAAAGTTGCTTTTAAAAGTAATACATTACAATATTGCCTCACTCCATAAAATATAAATGCTAGTTACTTAAAAAGTTACTTTTTATGGAAGTTAACATATTGTGTCAATACATGGGAAACAAAGTAACTGTCATTAATTTGAAGAAATAACTACATAGCCCCTTTTCTCTAAAAAAGTAATTAATTAGTTATTATTTATTAATATTATTTAATATTTATTAGTTACTTGTAGTGCCTTTCCCCCAACACAGAGTGGAAGGAAAATTCTTATGAAGCTCATTTGATTGTACAAAAAATTAGAGTGCATCATGAGTCATCACTTTGGGTTTTACATATATGCTAAATGTGATTTTAGGTGTATACAGTAGCATTTCCCCTCAGCGCTAAAAGGCATGAAGTAAAAGTTCTAGAACTATTGATTTTATTTAATAAGGTCTTTAAAGGGATAACTCATCCTTTTTCAAGGTTGGTCATTGCTCAGTAGTTCACGCGCTTCCATTCTCTGTGTGTGTGTGTGTCTGGGGGCAGGGGCTGCAGGTAATAGCGCCGCCCCTCCCCCAGCCCGTCTCTCTCTGCATTATCACAGAGCTCAATGAACGCGCCGCCCGCGCGCCGTAATTTATGTTCTGAGGAGAATCCAGAGCTCGCGAGGATACCGGTAACTGAAGCTAACGGTCCCGTTGTCAAGGGTTTCCCCCCACAATTTTTTACGGACGCAGTTTTGAATGAAACTGGTGAGTTTTACTAACATTTTTCTGTTGACGAAAAGTTTAGAAAGATAGCACAGGCATTCCTCACAGGATTTGGTTCGGAAGAGACGCGTATTGTTCCTGAATCCCTATGGAGCAAAACCGAAGACGCAGTCGCATGTTTCAGTAAAACGGCGTTTTCATATAAAAGTATGTAGTTTCTTGTTTCTGTACTGAAACGTGAAGAAATGTGCTATATTTAACTTCAGCGCGCTGTAGTTAAGGTTAAATAGAAGATGTAAAGTTTGTCGAGATAAATCTAACTCTATTTTTCGCGGACATAGCAGCGCTAACATAATTTAGCGGTTGGTTTAAGTTTTTTTAGTTTTTTCTTTGCAGCTTTGATTTGTTTGTTTCAGAAAATGTATAGTGCATCCTAAGTACGTTCAATTTTAACACATAACGTTAACTTGTATAAAAAGTGCTTAACGCCTGAACGTGTGATGTGATTTCACACCAGAGAAAAATGTTTAAACAAAGAGTTGAGTGCTTTTTTAATGGTGTGTGACTTTTATAGTTATGCACCTGCTGAACTGGATCATAATACCAAGGTTTTACCTGAGGAAGTTGTGTAAGTTAATGCTGAAGCAGACAGGATGTTAAATATCACATAACATGTTGACTGTCATATATCATGACGGAATGTGACTCTGAATCTGAAATCTGAACTCTGAAAACTGAATATGCGCTGCTCAGAAATAGGAGTCTTTATGTAACTTTAATGCAGTACATAAAGGTATATTTCTTTGTGATGTTTAAATGTGGGCTAGTTTGTGTGATCTGTGGGAGTAACTTATGTTAAACTGTGACCATTCAGAAACTGCTAATGAACTAGTTTAAAGGTCCACATCCTTCAACCATCAATCACCAGTGGGAAAATTAAATGTGAAATCATTGATAAATAATTTTCAGCAGACCCTGAATAACCCCAAAAGTTCAAACAAGTCTTTACACGGCAATATAACATATGCTGTGTCAATGAAAAATGTTATGTAATTTTCAAGAACATTGATGGATGTTTGTTTTAAAGAGCTGTTTTAATATTCTGACATACATCAAATTGTATTTTACAGTTATAGAAACATTCCAATAAACACTGGTAATGGGAATTAGAAAAAAAAAATACAAGAAAGATTTGTGAGTGAGGCTTTGTGGAGAAAAAAATATTGTATTCCTAGGGTTTAAGTGAAACTTAATGTTTGGAACCTGTCCATTAAATCATGAAAATAGACTACAAAAGTGCAGTACCGCTTGTCTTCTCCATATTGTTACTTTGGGAAAGAAAAATAAAATTATCAGAAAGAACACTACACAGCATAATGAAAAGAACTCTTGTCACAGAGATTCTTGTAATATCAGTGTTACAGTACATTAAATAACAAAGTTTTGTTAATTTCCTGATGGATAAAATTAGAGTATTCATACATTTTACAGTTTGGTCAGTCAAACTGACAGATAAGGATTAGGCTTTATTATTTAAAGTATTTTGTTTCAATCCTTCCGAACTGTAAGTTCCACCCATTATTGAAAATGCAGTAGACTTGAAGGGTTAGTTCACTCCAAAATGAAAATTCTGTAATTAATTACTCGCCCTCATGTCTATTCAAATCCATAAGACCTTTGTTCATCTTTGGAACACAAATTAAGATATTTTTGATTGAATCAGAGGGTCATCTGACCCTCCATAGACAGCAATACAACTGTAATGATTCCAGATCCAGAAACGTAGTATAAAACAGTCATCGGTTGCTCAAAGGATCAGATCGTGGCTCTTTGATTTCATCAAAATATCTTCAGTTGTGTTCAGAAGATGAACGAAGGCCTTATGGGTTTGAAACGACATGAGGGTAATTAATGACAGAATTTTTATTTTTAGGTGAACTAACCCTTCAATCGGAAAAAGGTGGGTAGGATGCTCAAGAGTCACTGGCATAAAGCTTTGCAGGACAGCTCTAGTAGTCACATGTCTAATGGCACTAATGTGAGATCTGGCTAAACCATTGGTCGGGTCAGCTCCAGATCAAACAGACCACACTAACAGGCTTTGGCACACAAAAGAAAAGTCTCGTGGGAAAAAAGCCTGTTGATAGTATTGTCACACAGTAACATGACAAGCACTGTGCATGAGTTCTAGTACTTATTGTGCTGTATTTGGTGAAGTATATATTGGTTTACTTTAGATTTTGTATATGCAGGTAAATATTCCTATCTGCTATGTTGACTTTCTCCATATTTATGATGAAACAGTGATTTTAAATATTTCAAAATTTACAGCAAAATACGCACATAAACACAATTACCGACAATTATATTAGGCCTACTTCAGTAATACACAGTACTTTATGGGAGTAGGCTGGTGCTAGAGAATTTGTTTAGCAGAATTTGCTTCTTTTGATTCTCTAATTTTTTTTTCATTGGTAATATCACCAGTAATTTCACTGTTATACAAGTATTTAAGAATAAGTTTAATTAATGCAGACTGATGGCTTCAATAAAAGGATATACCAGCAATTAACAACATTGTTGCCCACAGTATGTCTGTCTTTAAAGGTCTATAAGTTGTTGTAAAAAATCAGTTCCCATTGTTGAATGGGATTTTTTTACTTCCAGAACCCCACTGTTGCGCTTTTGTGGTGTTCTTTCACTGACCTATGAATGACATGCAGCTAAAACAATTGACCTAGACTTGAAAAGAGCTGCCCTACAGTTCTTTGCTTTGCTTGTTTTCAGGTTTTTGAATCTGATGGCTCCTCAGCTCCTGGAGCTTTATGGGGCATCCTACTTTTTACATGCTGTATAGCAGGGATGTGTGCTTTTTCAGGCACACAGAAGATTGGCATAGATGGATTTGCTAAAGTGACAAAGCATTTGGATGATGATATGTATAAACTTATTTTCAGGTGTTATTTGCGATTATTTGAAAAACTGGTTGTTGTTTCCTAAAGCTGATCTAATGGACTCATGCTGTAACAGCTGTGAAGCCAATCCTGATGTGACCAAATTGGTTAATGACAGACAGGCTAAATTTGCCCTATAGTTACATTTGTGTTCCCAGCCTCTCTCTGCGCTGTGGAGAGAGAGTTTGTAGCGAACTGGCCCAGATTCAGGTGGCCTCACAGCTTCACAGATGGTACTTGGGAAATGCAGTTGCTTGTGCCAGGCCAAAGCGATGCTCACTGGCTCGTGCTTAGAGGAAAACAACTAAATTCTCAAACCATGGGTCATGTCCTCTGATCCCCTGGTATGTGATCTGTGCCATGTCTTGATATGAATTTATTCAGTATTTTTTTTTTAAACGAAAATGTCATAAAAAAAAAAATGTTTGAAATAAATGCTTAACTCATCATGGATGCAAGTACTGGAATAGGACATATAAACATAAGGACACTGTTTGTGCCTGGCTGTATATTGTGCTTGACCGCCCCATGTGCTTGCACCTCATCCTTCCAAAAACAGCACCAGGTCTAGGTCTCCATGGCAACCGCAACCCACCCTGTCTTATTTCTGTTTAGTGGAAAATAACTGCGCTCCAGCCTGGTCCTGTGCTTCCTCAGCACCAGGCTCCTGCTGCGGGATGATGTCAGTCTGGGTCTGATGGAGACGGTGGAGAGCGTATCACTCAGGGATGGGCCTGTTTCTGTTTCCTATCGTCCTACTAAACTTCTCTCAGATGGCAAATCAGCCTGTGCCGCTAGTGTGAACATTCAAGGTTTTCTTGTCCTTTTGCACTCCAAAAGCGGCCTTTGAAAAGTAGGTTAAGGCTGATGACGTCAGCAGAGTTATGTCTTATTAATATAATTAACTGGACAGAGAAAATCCCAAACATAGCTTTCGCTGCACACAAGCCTGAGCACTGTTTGTCTGAACGGAATTGTTCATTTGACATCCGATGATAAAATGGCATAAAGCCTCTGACGAAATGGTCTCTAAATCACTTTCGCTAAAATAAACTGTAGCAACACTTTGGCCAGATAGCTCGCTTGTTTATCATTCACTTTCAGTAATAGAAATGGGATGCCAAGACTATCAGGCTCATCCAACTGCACTGTCGCCTGGCGACATGTTTCCCTCAAGCTTTTGTCCCTGTTGGATATTTTCTCACTGTTGGTTCAAGTGAAGTTTTGGCAAAGTGGTTGGTGTCAGACTGAGGTGTGAAGCTTCTCGCCAGTGAGGCATTACAGACTTCATTAGTGGCACAAATGTACCCTGCTGGATTGAAAATGTCAGAGAGCTGCGTCAGAGGTGGCGGCTGGGAGGGATGGAATTCTCTCACCCCTGATGACTAAATGGGCATCGCTGTTCCCGGCAGAGTCTATTATTGCAGGAATAATCCTGTGACACCTTATGTTAGATTGGGTCAGGGGATCTGTCACCTGCGTCTTTCTGGCTTTTCATAAAATGGAAACTGTTGGGCTTGTGAAAAATGCAGAGTTGCTCAGTGTTGCAAATGCATTTGACAAGTTCACATCTCTGACACTAATATATTTTTAAACATATTTGATTAAATTTAATTCTGCAATTGATGCAGTTCATATTTCTTTTTTAGGCCTCTTCTGTTATTGTTTCTTGTAGTTTTCAGAAGCTGTTTGCTGCTCAGCATTAATTATCTGTGGGAGGTGACTGCTGGTTGAATTGTAGCCTGTTGGCCAGAGAGTGAAGTCGTGTGATGCTGGACTAAAGCCAGGTTGAGGCATCATATGTGATTAGAGGTTTGTAGTGGGCAGTGGGATGAAGAGCTGGATGTCTTCCATAAGCTATCATATTGCATAACAGAGTAGAGCCAAACTGCCATGGGAGCAATTGTCAGAAACCTTTGGGATGTGTTCTGCCCCCCAAATTCAAACTTTTGGCCCTCTAGTGGTTAATAAGTAAAGTTGCATGCATCTTGCGGAAGAACATTGTTTTGGTTGTGCTTCAGCTCTGCACCAAATCCATAATGAATCCATAATGAAATGGCATTTTACAGTAGCTGACACTATATAATATAACTACTAACAAGCTAAATTCCTATCTCTAATTTACTTTTTGAGTAATTCCAGGTGTACACAATTTCAAAGTCTACAGATTGCTGTTCCTTTTGCACAACACGCCTGTTTTGGGTAGAAGTTGCTGTGGTTTGCACATTACATGACAAATTGGTGACTTAAGGACATGCATTACAAAATATTTCATTAGGAAGAATCCCAGGAAAAATGTGTGATAAGTGATACAGAGAATTAGAAAAGACAACGACTCCTCCCCCCTGAAAATTTCCTTGCCTTGTATCTTCCTTTTTTATTTTTCAGACTTGATGCATTGGTGCTTGTCGCAGATTGCATTTTTATTATTCACACTATGTAATCATCACTCACGTGAACCAACACCATTTGCTTCGGGCTTTGCACGGTCTGGGCTTAAAATTGTGTTGTGTATACTTGGCATAAGAAAGAAGTCAACTCTAGGTCACTTTTAAGTTCTTTCAGTTCTCGCCACCTCTGAAAAGCCAAACCAATGTTGACTTTGGCCCTTTTTGGAGTTGCTTTGTTTTTACAATCATTGATTAAATGGAGGTTTGCTGTTTTGTGAAGATCATGGTCAATATTACTCATTGTGAGAACTAACTTTCAGCTTCACACTACTTTTGCACAATACGTGTATTAGTGTACCCGGAGCTACTGTACTTTTCTCTGTTTACAGATATGACATGACGTGCTGAAGTGAATGACGCATACATGCAAAGTCTGTCCTGACAGCACCAAAATATAAACAGTTATTATAGGCTTACTGTAGTGATTCAGTTTAAGGAAAAAATAAAACAATTTACTATTAAATTATTTATATATTATTATTATTATTATAATAATGAAAAAAACTATTACAAACAGTCCTTAGTTATAATGATTTCTGTTTCACAAACCTTAAGTACACAAAGCTTTTATAGGTTTAAGACAGAGTGAGTCAGATATTGATTCATTAACCACTCTTGGCAAATTCATGTTGTTCATGCAGGGAAAGGTTTGTCAGACTGATTCATCTCGATAACTTTGTTTGAACAGTTAGCTTTATAAAAGTAAGATGTCTTGAATTAGAATATGCTGGTCAACCTGTCTTATTTGCTTTTGTTCTCAGCTTGTTGATGTGTTTCTTGTCATTTTGTAGCACATGGACTTGAGTTCTTAGGCACTATAGATTGTCTGCTTTGATGCAGGAAAAAATCAAATGCACACAGTTATATACTATATTTTTAATTAGCCAATTAGGGATGCTCATTTCGGTTATTTCTCATAACCAACAACCAACGCTCGTTAACCGATTATTAACCGGTTAACTGACAACATTATTTTAAATGAGACTTGAATTCAAAGGATAAGCGCCTGTGACCCGTTAAAAATAATAATATTAATATCAAAGATGCCAACGTCCA
>JAUCMU010000024.1:7146220-7183218 GCA_032275025.1 Enteromius treurensis
CCAAAACATTACTGCAGAGGAGATCTGCACTTGCACAATTGGTGGCTGACTAAATACTTTTTTTGCCCCACTATATATTACATTAATTTTTTTTATTATTATTTCATATATATCACATTTATTTATTATGTTTTATTTTTTTCTCCCCTCGGTTAAATGTGTTGTAATATATATATATATGTGTGTGTGTGTGTGTGTGTGTGTGTGTGTGTTTGTGTGTGTTTGTGTTTTACAATTGTTTTGCAGAAGAAAGAAAAAATAATAATAAAAAAAATAAAATAAAAATAAAAATATATATATATATAACACATCATGCTTATCTCTATATATAATATATATATATATATATATATATGAAGGTATGTGTGTGTGTACATATGTATATGTATATATTTTTTTATTCAATGACTCTAATTCACTAAAGGGTTGCCGAGCCTCGTTTAACTTTCTGAATACTGCCATAATGCAGTAAATCCCAAATTGTCAGAGGCAGTAAAAGAGTTATCGTGAAGAGCTGTAAATCATGTTTTAGCCCAGCCAACTGCAGCTTATCACAGACACCTCTCTAAGTGTGCGGAGACGATATGATAAGAGGTTCAGGACTCTGAATACAAGCACCAAACATCTTAAACACATAACTCTTAACCATCCACACACCCACACACGATATATCCTCTTCCCTGATGTTTGCTCAGCCTGGCAGGCTGATATCAGTCACTCACAGGGCAGTCAATCTTATCAGCCTCGGCCAAGGTCCAGAGACATGCATGATGTGTTTGTTTTCACCCCTCATTAGATGTAACAAAGCTTAATTAAGTCTCAATTAGCACTGTGCCATTGGCAGAGCTGGAAAACTTGTGTGTATTTTTACTACTCCGATAGGAGGATGTTTGTACAAGACTCATCCCGGAATCACATTCTTGAAAAGGTCAAACAAACTGACTGACAAAAGAAAAGTGGCGTTTGAATTCTGCGTCATGTATAACGAGGACGGATGCTCTTTTAAAAAGTCGAGTTATCTGGGCACCTCGAATGACAGCGGAACCTAATTTTCTCATGCAGAGTCACAAAACAGTTTTGATTGGTGCGTTTCCCATCTTTGTATTCCTTCACCAAATTGCCGCTTGCAGGGTTGCAAAACTCATTTGCTGTGTTTACTGAGAGGAAATGTGCTCACGTCCTGCTCCGTCCCTCTGCAGGGCAGTCAACGCTTAGTGAACATACCGCAGAGACAAATGATTTGCCATTGGCCGTGATTTCCTAGATAGCGCAGTGGGGGGAGCCAGGAAGTGGGGCGGCAGGAGGGGAAGTTGCGCCCAGGCAGGGGAATAGACGGCATGCTGGGAAGGAGATGGCTTTCTCTGACACAATCCGGCGGGAAGCCGTGGGGTCCTGAAATTGGGTGGAAAAAAACCAGGAGGAGGCATCTCCTGCTCTGAATTTGTTCTGTCTGTTTCGCCCTTTCTCACTTACATCCCTCCCGCCATCTCTTTACTTTCCGCGGCGAGGGGTGGTTCTGAATGACAAGGCAAAGCTTCCTCCCCTCAAGTAAAAAGAAAATGAATTATTTGTGTGTGTGTGAGAGTTTGGATATGCATATGAATTTGTGAATAGCTTATGGTAACGCAGTGTTAGTCTGGAGTATTGCTCACAGCCTTGAGTTTTTCGCTGGTAGGGTATGTTTGCGTGTGTCTATGTGTATCTTTATGCTCCTGTGTGTGTGTGTGTGGGATGTGTACGAGCCTGTCTCATATTGTTTTACAGGCAAGGTTATTGAGTCAGTGATAAGACTGAGTCTCAGAGGCCGGTTAGTCAGTCTGACCTTGCAGTGTGAGCAGAGGATATGCAGGCTGGCAGGCTAGGGGTCAACACATCCCACAATCCCTCGGTAGCCTGTCTTTGGATTCAGAAAAGCAAGAAGAGTTTATTCTGTTCTCATTCTTCCAGAGCTCAGAATGTAAAACATACATAACAGAAAGAAATTATCCAGTCGCCATAAAATGTCTGCAAACGATGAAAAATTGATAATGTTATTGTTTGTGAATGGTTTGCTGATTTTTTGCAATTATGTTATGCACAAATCGTATTGTGCACAGTATGTGTATTGTGTATATTTATATTTATTTATGCATAAATACACACAAATACAGCATATATTTTGAAAATATTTATAAGTTTATATTTATATTCAAGTTCTTTATATCATATATGAATATATGTAATGTATAAACGTAACACATTTTATGTGTAATTATATATACATGATAAATATACACAGCACACACACATATAATGTCAACAAAATATTTTAATTTGGATGAAATTTATCAAGATTAATCATTTGACAACACTATTTTGTATCTACACACACACACACTCATAGGTTTGCTACCTTTTTTTGTTGCATTTTCTCTATCGAAACATTTTAAACTGTATTATTATTATAATTATTAATATCTAAAATCATATTTACTGTATGTTTCATCAGACAAATAGTTTTATTTTACAATAAATATATATTATTAAACAGATATTTAATTTATTATTATAAATATATATATATATATATACACACACACACATTTATTAATCATATATATATATATATATATATACAGTATATATATAATCACAAACATGCATATACAAATGTATGATATATGTATAGCTAAAACAATATGTCTGATTTTATACATAAAGTCTGTAAAAAATCATTGTGAGGCCAATTGCAAATCTAGACTACCTCGTAGTAGTGTAGTAATTTGTTATACTAATGTGGAAAGGCAACCGTAAATGATGAGAAATGGGTGGAATATAATTGACATTCCCATTCATCCTGGCCCCCATGATCTGCAATTAATGGTCAGCCCCAGATCTGAGCAGTAAATACAGAACACGCAGCCTCTAGACGGGTGGATCTCCGTGTTCAGACAAAGAAGGATTACTGTGGAGTGTGGGTGGAGCAGAATTGGCTGTAGGTGGAGCTCTTGTGTTGGAGTTCGATGTCAGAATGTTTTCCACCTGCTGGAAGAGGACAGGACAGCTGCCTTTGTGTGGGTGTGAGTGCATGCGAGCGAGTGTGTTAAATTGTGCGCTTCTCAGAGACAGCAGGTGAGAAATGAGCATACAGGAGCTTTTTTTGGTCCACTGATGCGTTTAGAGAGTGTAACCCCAATTAAAACACTAGTAGCACGTCTTATAAAATCAATTACACCTGAATGCAATTGAAATTTTCTTATATTTAACGGCAGAGTAGTATAAACCGTGTTAATTGAGATGTATTTTCCCATCGTAGAGGTTTGTTTCTATTGCGTATTATGTAGAAATCTACCACAAACGGTTCGAGACGCGGTTCATGGTAAACGACAGTGCGTCAAGCACGAGAGCAAGCGTTTCTCCTCACAATATCTCTGGCTTGGCTTTCACTTCCTCTCCCCTTTCCACCATTCCCTCCCTCCCTCCTGCAGTCTACCGCAGGCCCTCCATCTCTGTGGTCTGTCAGCATGCTTTTTCATTTGGCTTGTTGCTACAGGGGGCTCGGCGCTGGCAGATTACAACTCGCCAGCCAGTCATTTTCGATTTATCTGAGCTCTCCGCGCCCCCCATCTCCCTCCCCCACGCCTCGCTCTCGCCCCGGTCGGCATCAATCCGCACGCACACACATACAGCCATTTGTCAGACCCTCCTTCCATTTCTCTCCTCCTCCACCTCCCATCCTCCCTTTTTCGATTGGCACGAAAATTTAGCTCGCGAGCTCGGAGACAAAAAAGAAATATTGTGTCAGGGGAAGTGTTTAAGTTGGAGGAGGCAGCCAGGGTTGTGTTATTACTTAGGGCTCTGTCACCACCGATGACCCCAGAGAGTGGAGAGTATCGATCGCTTGTCACTCAAAGCATTCAGCAGATTGCATTGACAAAGCTTGTCGAGGCCTTTAATAGCAAGGTTAGCAGCCTTCGCGGAGGCCCAGGAGAAAAGTCTAACTGAGCCCCATTACATGGTGGCTTTTAACCAGTCCCCCGGCCCACTGAGTGGATTGATAACAGTAAGGAAGTAATTTTAGTCTCATAATTGCTTTCCTCTGGTTGACATTTGTGGCCCTAAGAGCCTGTAAAGGAAAAAAAAAAGAAAAGCCTATCATGAGCAGACAGAGACGATGAAGGTTGCCATTGTCTGGCGGCAAAGAAACAGAAATGTTTGGCGTTTCGAAAATTTGACCTGGTCTCATGGTATAAACCTGCTTTGGTGGAAACAAAATATGTACCAATAAGTACATATCGCTTTCCAAAAGAATTCCTTTTCACACAAATGTACAGAGTTTTCGCTAAATAAAGTGTAGTTTTCGCACAATTACTTGAAGAATATCATGTTATGACTTAAAAAAAATTGCTAAGATTCTGGGAGATTTGAAAACTGATGCTTTTGAATGTTAGCATCACACATATCCAGCTTGATATCTTTGGGTTTTCATAGACGGTAGGTTTCTTCAGTAGCTCACGGAGTACAGAGATGTACTTGAGAGGCAAGGAACACTGGTTCAACAAAACAGTTAAGATCTGGGTAAAAGGAAGTTGAAGCGGCACGGTTGAATCAACAAATGTGTTTTTGCATTTGTTAACACTCTCAGGTAGGTATAAGGTTGGATTTGGGCATTCGGGCATTTTTCAACATGATAATGTAGGGATGCTCATTTCGGTTACTTCTCATAACCGACAACCGATGCTCGTTCACCGATTATTAACCATTAACTGACAACTTTATTTTAAATGAGAAGTGTCTGTGACCCGTTAAAAATAGTAATACCAATATCAACAATGGCAACGTCCACAAAACTAGTTCTTACCACTTTTTCTGACATGACAGGAGACCAATCGCGGAGCGAGTTCTTTCATCAAACCTTCATTAACCGACAGCAGCTCTGCACGGAAAGCGGATCATATGAATCGCGTGCAGAACACAAAACTGACGAGATCTAATAAAACTTTCAGATGACACGCAGCTCATTTCTCCATCACTATAAGTTACCCCAAACACACATAAAAACACGTAACACCTGGTAGAAGCACGTTTGTGCAGCAGAGCGCGCGTTCCTGTTCTGTTCACACAGCGCATGTGTTCCGCGAACGCGGTTGTTAGTTCTGAACACTTCCAGGTGAGTTCCGTTACAGAACGCGGTTGTCACTCCCTGTGCTCAACAACTGTGTTCTGCTGCTGTGTGAATGTGGCCAATAAAAAGCGATTTATTTTTTTTGTCAACACAATTTTATATAGGCTATGAGTAGGTGGAATACTGAAATAAATAAATGACCTTTTAAACCGTTTAACTGATTGTATTATTGGGTTAAACTTTAAATCGTTTGGTTAACGGTTAAATGGTTAAAATGAGCATCCCTATAGCCAATACATAATTATTAAATATATTTAAATTAATAAATGAGTTTATTTCACACCATTCAACAATTAAGAAAAACAATCCTGCACATCTTTTTTTATTTTATCAAAAAAAAATTTTAAGGATGTTGAGTAAGTCTCTGAGACATGCTTATGCTTATTTTCAGCTTGTGGCTCACCAAAATCATGTTTACAAGAACTTACTACGGGGCCCAGCAAGTCTTAGCCACCGTCTGGAAGCTAATGAGGGACTTACAGTAGACACTACTAGTTCTGTTTTCTGCCAGACAGGATAATCCTCCGTCTGACCAGGAAAATCTGCTTGATCGACCTACTTCACCCCCTGCTGACCAAGCAGAGGCACAGTACGGTCTACCTGGGATGAAGAACCCACCATCTTCAGTGTTAAAGGGTTCTTTACTACCCTAGTTAAATGTGCAGAGATGTCCAAGCAAGCAAGTTTTGTGTGATTTCCCCAAACAGTGTGAACAACTCTGCTCTGTGGCGCTTTCAGCATTACTTGGTTTGTTTGCATGACCCAATGTGGTCCGCAATATCTGGATGGAGCTATCAGTTAGCTTTCCTACTCATCACATGACAAATCTGTCCCGAGGACTAATGCAGATGGGTGTTTGAAAGTGAGCATTATACCATATAGTTTATAGGCAATGCATATTTTAAGAGTGAATTTAGGCATTAATGTGGTTTCAAAGCCATAAACACAGACCAGGAAACCATGGACATTAGCAGTGTAAGGTCAGCTGCTGACTCACAGCTGGATAAACACTCTTCTTACTAGAATTTTTCTCTCCAGTTCAGTTTCTATCAGCCCCCTTTCTTTTTCTGTTCATCTATTCACTTCGGCTCTTGTCATCTTTGTTTCTGTCTGCCTTTTTCTGCCAGTCTTTTGTCTGTGGCCTTTGTCTTTCTTTCTGTTGTCTTTCCCTTTCTGCATTCCTTGAAAACTGCCCTCAAGTCTGCTTTCGTTAAAAGCACATCAGACTGTGATGGACGTGGACAGATCTGCTAAACTCTTAAGAGGAACTGCTCGAAGCTGATACTTTTAAACTTCCTGTCAAAAAATCAAAATGTTGCAGGCGATGGATGTGGTTCTTGTTGGGCGTTTTTTTTTACCTTAAAGCAGGTTCACTTCTTGGCTAAGTGCTGCTAATATAGGCCTACCAGTAGGATACTGGTTTAAGAGCTTTGACTGTTACATCACTTGTTGAGTTATGTCAGAGTATCATGTCTGGGAGGTCAACCTGTAAGTCATGTGTCGGAACAGCACATCAACACTCAGCTAGAGGATGTTCTGTATGCTGGCTTGGACTGGGACAAACAGATAAATCCTTGTCTGCACCCAAGTGTTATTTTAGCCAGCAGGATGAGATCTGAGTCAGATTGTAAAGGAACTTTCACAGCTACGCTGTTAAGACGTCACTATTTGTGTTTTGTGGAGTGAGTGTATGCTCACTTGATGTGTTCACACATACTGAGATTTTTATTGCTCTGGGTCACTAAGTGGCTCCAAGTAATAGTTCACACCAAATTACTGTCATTTATTCATCCTCACCTTGTTCCAGCTCTGAACGGCTTTCTTTATTCTCTGGAACGTTCCTAGTGTTCTTCAAAATATGAAAAAGAAACAAAGTCATATAGGTTTAAAACAACTTAAATAAACTTTATAAAATGCCTGATTTGTGAGTTTCCATCTTGTGACTTGGTTCTTTAAAATTTTTTGGATGAAATTGTTCAGAATTTTTAATGCTTTATTAGCAGTTTAGTATCAGTAATAAAGAATGACTGGGAAGGTCAATTGTCTATTGCTGATGTTCCTGCTGCTGAACGCTGTAATTGTATTTGTGTGATACCTTTGCTTTTGAAAACCAAATGAGATAAAATTAGATGTCATTCTTATCCGACAAGCAATTACTTTTCCTGCTAAAAAATATTCCTTTTATTGTGTCTTTGTAACATATGAATTAAATTGATTATATCTTCACAGCATTTTATTATATCCCTATATGTAAGCAGAGATGGATTACATAGTGATGTAATCATAAATCAATAGGGAGATCAGACACTATAACGTTAATTTCTCATCCATCTTGTCTCTGCTAGACTACAGTATTTCAGAGAGAAAGTGCTCCAATGTATTCGCTTCTATTAGACATTGCACCATCAATTCACTGACCATTTGCATGAAGTAAAACTTTCTACGATCTACTGAAAATCAGCAACTTTCATTGAAAATGTGTAACTTGTGTTCACTTTGCTGCTGCAATTCACAATGTGAAAAATGCACAAACTTTAAATTGGATTGAGTGTGAGGAAATAACATTGTTAACATTTTTATTTCTGTTTATTTTTCCAGAAACACAGTGTTGTGAAGATCCACACTCGTTTACAAAACTGGACAAGACTCTTGCCTTCAATCTGTATGCTGTTGCTTCTGTTTAAGGGTGTAGCACAGAGCGCTGCAGTGAAGATCACCACACCTCCCACAACCCAGAAAACTGTGTATAGCAGTGTGAAATTCCACAACCAAATCCCAGAGAGCAGTTAACAAGGCCGAGAGACAGCATTTGCTTTTTCTGTCTGATGCAAGACGACAAGAAGAACCAACGCCCTTGGATAAACGCTGTCCAGAACTAATATTTTTAAAACTGTTTCCTAGTTTCTTCTTACTACTTTTAAATACAACGCTAATGCATTTCCCCTCAACTTTGGAAAGATGAACTTGGGATTGTTGAGCGGAGGGACGATTTAGAGTTGAAGCGAAATTGATTTCCTCCACCATGTCATGGAAAAGAAACTACTTTGCATCTGGCAGCAGTGGCTTACAGGGTATATTCACCCCACGAACCATGACATCAATTGCCCCCAGCAAAGGACTCATCAATGAGCCAGGACAGAACAGCTGCTTCCTAAACAGCGCTCTCCAGGTACGTTTATACTATAAACACATTTTACTTGTTACCTTTTATGTTTCAGAAATTTGTTTAGTGTCTTTCTGAAATGTGAAACCGTGTCTTAGTCGAACAGTAGTTTTAATGCAAATTATTAGGCTCTATATGGTGCTTTTAGGGATATATCTCAGTGTGGACTCCATAACACACCCCACATGAGCTTGCTGAGATGTTTTCATCAACCGTTATGCTCTACTTTTAGTCTGTGAAAATAAATATTGTGCAAACTCTTTCATTAATTAATGACTCGTGCAACACATGACCTCAACAGATGCTTGCTCTCGTGGGCAGAAATTGCACCCCCCTCCTCTTATGATTAGCCATTTGAAGCAACAAGTCAAGCGGTTAGATGCATATGGCAGCAGGAGGAACAGTGCGCTGACTCTTCACTCGTTGCTCTCCTTACGCATGAGTGCTATTAGACAGAAAGCGCTGTGCCTTTTATCCATTGTGCTGCTCGGCAGAGCCTGCATTAGATTTAGTGATGATTCAAGCACTGTCTGCACTAGACCCCACAAACAACTGTCAGACGCACACTGTCCTGGCTGGTAATTACCCTGCACAGCAACCTGCCATTACTTACCCTCTATTTTTGGATTACTGTATAATCAGCTATATGGAAATAAAGGGGCTTAGCTGGCTGATAATATGTCTAAAGCTACAAATTAGAGTCAGTTATGACTGGTTCAGGGGGTTGGGTTTTTGAGGGAGTGTCGCGGCGTGATTGTCTGTTGCCATGAAGCATAACAATATGGCAAGACAATGAACTCAAAACCTAGGGGTGAAAACTGTTTTATTTTATTTTACTTAATTTTTGTCTGCAGAACAAATTGCGGTGCTTTTAATAACTTTGTTCAATACTTTTCTAAGGACTTGTAAGTAGTTTATTTTTATTTAATTTTTAGGACTTGGATTTTAAGAAGGTATCTGTAAAAATGTTATCGCATTAAATCATGATTTAATTTGGCTCTGATGTTTTCGCAAATTACAGTATAGGCCTGTTTAAATTTAAGGTGAGTCAGATGTCTGGTATTGTTCTCTGCCCATCAGTTTTTATGTTCTGCTCGCATAAAGTGAAAATAACTTTTTATTTTGACATTGCATGTCCTATAATGGAATAAGCTCTCCTTGTTTAAGCTTTCCCAGAAACCCTTTCCAAAATCAATAGTTCTCAACAGCCATTCAATAAAATCTGTTTCGCAATCAATAAAATCCCGATTGAAGATCCAAGGATGCAGCATAAATGAGTTTAAAGGAAGGAGAGAGTTATGTCTAGACCACTTGGGTTTTCAAAGCTGACATCGTCTGTCTCCTGCTGATTCTGAGACAGAAGGTAAGAGTCAGGATGTGTAATCAGCAGCTTCCTGTTGAGTTCGGCTGCAGCTAAAGGAATTTTTGGTTTTAGACTATTACTAAATGTTTAGCCAACTTGCTACTAACTTGGTAAGTTAAATCTGAATCGAAAAACTGCAAACTAAAGGGAATTTAAACGTCTATGCGCACACAGGCTGCATTTATTTGATTGGAAATACAACAGTATTATAATGAAACGGTTTTAAAATAGAAACATTAATTGGGACAATGTGATAAAAAAAAACAAAAACAGAATTTTAGTAGCAAGTCAAAAATACTAATATGCTGATGTTGTGCTCAAAATTAAAAATGTAAAATCCAGGTTTGTTCTTGTTGATGTGAAATAGTCATATTCAGTGAAAGGAAGTCTTTATATGACCGCACACATTGTTTGAATGTTTGATGATGTGAAGGAAGTAACTCTTTCAGTCATAGTTATTTTCAGTCTATCGTTTCCATCAAGCCAGCCTCCTGTCTGCTTTCTGTCCCCTGGATCTGAAGCGTGTAATATGGTTAGTGATGGGCTGTGGTGTCCCTCTGCAGAGGACTATCTCTGATCTGTCCAGTTTGGGGACTCGTGCAGTTTTGCTCGCTCTTATTGAACTAATCTTTCAAGCAGCGGCCTGCTTGAAGTTCATGTATTTCACAATGACAGACTCCACGATCTATCAGTTTCAGCTCCCTTTCTCCTAAAAGACCATTTTATAAAGATTTTGTCTGAAGGATTCTGCTGTCATTTGTGTTTTTGTCAGTCCCCTTAGTATGACGGTGTATCAGAACATCGCTTTAATGAGCAGATGTGACCAAGGTTGTCAAGCAAACACCTGTACTTCTTGTAAGGTCCTGCAGGCTTCTCATCAATATGGCCAGTCTCATTCTATACAAACTCTACTGGACAGCTACAGAATAAAAAAAAACAACGAAAAGCTGGATTTTGTTGTTAGACATTCTCAGAGGCAAACTCAGTGGCATGACAAGGGCTCCCAGAACTTAAGTGTCAAATCAGTGACGTCAAATCAATAGAAGGGGACACTGTGTCCTGATGTTGACCGCTTAAGACATGGACATACTAGCTAGTTCATGGCCACTGGCTCAGAATGTTCCTGCGTATTTTCAGACCTTTGTACATGCACCCAGAGACCAGGACCTGTGTTTCAAGAACAATGGTTATTGTAGGAATCTCCTGAAAACACTCACATGTTTATATTTGAGCACTGCTTGACTAGGCTTCATGTAAAACCTGGATTTTCTAAGAACATGTGGTTTGCATTGTGATAAATGCTTGTGTTGTCCTCTGATGCACATTTTCATGCCTGAGAAAATAAATTCAGTTATTTGTGGATAACAAAAACAGCATTGCATTTGCTAGATTTTATTTCCTTAAATTTTCACTTGTCATGCAAAGAGCGTCAACGGGAGGTCATACAGGGTGATCGTAATGGCATGAGAAATCATTGCTGCTGAGTACTATTAAGTTTTATTGTGCAGAGACACACGCACAGCCCCAACCGCAGTCAAACAGATGTTTACTACTATGTGTCTGATTTGTGAAACTACTCTCTGAAATTGATTCTGTCAGCACTATAGATTTTAAATGGACAGCTCTGCTTTAAGACTTCTGAAACATAAGCAGGCTTTCTAAACATTTTGGTTTACAAGCCAGATAACTTTTGTTCACTGACAGACTTTAGCACTGTTAGAGTGATTTAAGGCATCTGTGAAGGTAAAGTTAGACGCCAGATTCATTTGGGTAACTGAGTTGTGTTAAGTGGGACTGACAGCTCTCTCAATAATTCAGCATACAAGCGTGTAGATCTGCCGGGCGAGCAGTGGGGCCATGGCACACAGAGTCCTCGCTCATGGTGGGCAGGTGGGGTCAGCTCGACCTCCGCAGCCTTCCAGGCATGGCCAGATGGAAGGTGTGCACAACTGTGTGTCTGTGCATGCATGTGAGCTGCCCAGCAGGAAGCTAGCAGGTCTTTTGTTTGTTCCGCTGACATTCCAGATCATCCTTCACCTGGAGACGCATACATTCCTCAAGATGAAAGACTACAGCTGGGAAACACGCTCATCACTTCATTTTACTGTTAGACTTTGCTCTGCTTGTTAACCTGCTCCTGTTTCTTTAAACTCTTGAATAGAGCACACAGGCTTATCCGATCTTTGACACCTGATTGGTGAGACATAATTGCTTCTTTCATGTGATTGGACGAGTTGTAGTATGGGGTGTCAAGAAAGCTGGATTTAGGAGATTGTTGCAGAAAGGAACTTGCACAATCTTCATCTCCAACCAGACTCGTCTTCTTTAGATGCCTTGCCCTTCTGAGAGAGACACTTAGGAAGAGGTGGAAAGTCAACTGCAGGCGGTGCAAGTGCTTTTTGAGCCTGATGCATTTTTGATGATTAGAGCCTCTCAGGCATTTTAGAAGGCGTGTTGAGTGTCTGATGCTTTATTCAACTTTTCTTTAGCCTTTCAAAGCGCTCTCATATCATGCGCAGGGTGCATCAAAGATCGGAGGACGATGTAAACAGTTCTTTCGTCTAATTGCTCATTTTTCTTATAGGTTCTCTGGCATCTGGATATCTTCCGGCGAAGTTTCCGGCAGCTCACCATGCACAAGTGTATGGAGGACTCATGCATCTTCTGTGCTCTGAAGGTAAAGCTATGAGCCCATCAGGGTTTGACTTTATTCATCATGCATCAAATTCATTGAGCTGACAGATCTCTGCTCCATCATAGCTTTTCTAATTCAGTACTTTCCCTTTTTTGTATGAAAGCTAATGTGTTTCTGCCATCTGTATATACTTCAAGATTCTGAAATGTTATCAAATATTAAATAGTGAACTTTATTGTAGAAGTGGACATAATTGGCTTGACCCACTTTATACACAGATAAAAGTAAATTTTTAGTTTAAAGGCATAGATCACCCACAGATTAAAATTCTGCCATCATTTACTCATCATCATTTCGTTCCAAACCTCTTTGAATATCTTTCATCTGTGGAACATCAGAAGTCAGTGGTCACCAAAACTTGTTTTTTTTTATGTTGGGTCTACTAATATATGGCTTCGTTTGATAAGTCTATAAAGAACTGCACCCAGCTACTACTGTGTATCCATAAGGATAATAACTTGTTTTATCTTTTGTTTGCACAACTTTATGTAACAGCTATTCATTCTGAAGTGAGAAACAAAAACTGTAATTCACTTTTTGTTAGTACCCTATAATTACCAGTTTACCTGTCTGTTCTAATTATTATTTAGGCCTAGTTATTTTGTCAAAAAGCCTAAAGGAAACCAGTTCTGGATAACATTTGTCTGATACCAAAAAAAAAAAAGGTTTTGACTTTGTTTCATTTTGTCTGCTTCCAAGAATTGTTAGACAGTCTTGTCTGCCAATGTATGTTGACATACTATGAAAACATCATATAGATGCCATTGAAAGAAATAGATATGCATAAGAAATCTCATGTTTAACTAGAGCTGTGTGGCAAGCAGTGTTGTGTGTATTCTGCTCTTGCTGTGCTATTTTTTTTCATCCTGTTTCTTTTCAGTCCCTCCCTTACACTCATTTTATATTAGATTCCTTCTAATGTTCAGGATTGCCATTGGCACTTTCCATCAAAAGTTCAATAACTCAGCTGGAAATTAGAGATCTCTCTCCTGAGCCCTGTGCCATCTCAGTAGGGGCTGCCTGTCTGCTCTCACACACATGACTGGGACAATATGTCTGTCAGCCTGTCCGCACGCTCTCATGGGTCTGATACTGCCTCTGTAATCAGCTCTCTCTGTTTTTCTGACTTTACTCCAGTATGTTGCACGAGCACTGACAAGTGCAGTGGCTTTCCTCTTTTCGACCTCTCATAGTTTTCAGCATTCAAAGTAAAGAAGTTAATCCTCTAATAACTCTGTTTACTGAGGAGTTTCTTAATTCAGGACAGACGACTTGCAGAAAGGCATGTTGCATAACAGCATGGGAAATCTTAGATGTGTTCATGTACACCAGGAAAAACTTAATTATTTTGTGTTTAAATGTGGCTTAAGATGGAAGAGAACTACCTTTAATAGGATAGTTCACCCAAAAATGAAAGTTCATGCCTTACTCACCGTTGTATCATCTGTATTACTTTTTTCATTCATAAAAAAACACTCTTTAAAAACCTTGTTGCTTGTCATGCTACTTGTTTTAATATAAAAAAAGAAGTTGTACTTATTGGCTACATTAAACGTAAAATGTATTCTTACACATGTTTGAGCTGGTGTTTATGTATTATTAAATGTTAAAACCTGTGATTGTTTTTCAGAGCATCTTTGCGCAGTTCCAGTTCAGCAGTGAGAAGGTGCTGCCTTCTGATGCTCTCCGCTGCGCACTGGCCAAAACCTTCCAGGATGAGCAGCGATTCCAGCTCGGCATTATGGACGACGCAGCTGAGTGCTTTGTAAGGGGTCTTGACTCTTCACTGTCACCCTTTAGCTTTCCTCTCCTATAGAGCATTACAGCTTTCCCTGCTGTTCTTCTCCATGCACTTGCTTTTACCATACACTTTAGTATTCTTTCTCAAGAGGTAGATTTTCTTGAAGAGGAAATTGTGCAGTCTGACATTACTTGTGAATATTGTAAGCTCAGCTCCACCAGTGCAAGTAGAAGAAAGGTATTTGATAATAATTTTTATCTCATGTCTCTCTGGAGGATGCTTGATAGTACAGAAATGTAAACCTTCTCGTTGGACTCTTAAGTAATCTCATTGGCACACATCCTATTTTGTGCAGTGATTAATTTCCTCATAATGGCTCATTTTAAAGGCCATAGCATCATAACATATAAGATAAAGAATGGCTTCCTGTCTCTGCCTCTTTCTACTGCTGGTTTAGCAACATCGTACAATGTGCTGACCAGTTAGAACTGTGACCACAAGTTGCAAATGTTCATTTTTTTTCTCCCTATAACCGCTATTGTTGTCTGGTCATTATGCAAGACTGGAGACACTGGTTAAGGGCAGTTGCTTTGTGAACTTTTCAAGATCTCCCTACAGAACACAAGCCTTTTCCCAACCTGCATTCACAGCTATATCCAAAAGAGCTGAGAATGCTGTTATTCAAAGACTCAGTACACACCCACCGGACAGCAAGAGTCAATTAACATGAGACATGCAGGACAGATTGTATGCTGTGTCTCTTCAGTGAAATTTTGATTCTAGCACAATGATTGGTAATAATTAAGCAATAAGTCTCTATCACAGGAGAATATCCTCATGAGGATCCACTTTCACATCTCTGATGAGACCAAGGAGGACATCTGCACAGCCAAACACTGCATACCTCACCAGAAGTTTGCTATGACACTCTTTGAGCAGGTGAGGCCTCTTTATTAAGAAGTAGCATTATGTAACATTATGTAATCCTTTTGGAATGCATTTAACTTTCATAAAAGCACATATCCGAACACCACACATTTGTTGGTAAAAATTTTCAAACAGTATATTACACATCAGGATTTAATTGGATCATGGTCTGACCTGTTTACATTTGCACACGTCAGTAAATGTTTTTATAAGTGATCGTTGATCATTGCTCTTTTATAACGACATGCATTGATGTATCGTTACCTTGAAACCAATGCCTCTTTGTAAGTGATATCCTTGTAAATACATTTTTTTAGAAATGTTATTCTGGCCATCACATTCATATATGTCTTCAGAATTTATGAAATTAATTGCCAAATTTGTCAATTCCTTCATTCGTGTTGTAGCAGAAATTTTGGCAACCCTAATACGCCTAGTTTTTAATATAAAAAAAGTTTACCACTCTTTCCATTTGTATAGAAAAGCTTGTTTAACAGATTTTGCTCTTTGTTCTCATTTAGTGTGTGTGCAGCAACTGTGGAGCCTCCTCAGACCCCCTGCCTTTCATTCAGATGGTCCACTATATCTCTACCACCTCTCTGTGGTGAGCAAAATCATCCCTGTAGCATATACACAAAAATGAGTGATGCTAAAGAATGAGGTCATTTTGAAAGCTGGGACCGAAAAGGGCCACTCTGTGCACAGCACAGAAAACATCATGTCCTATACTCTTCTCCAGCTGAGCAAATGAGCTCTCTGCCACATCAAACACAGTGAAATCAATCAGAACAGAGAGAGATTCCCTCAATGGACAAGAGCACATGGCAACAGCCAGCTGAAATATTACTTTAGGTCTCCTGGACAGCAGTGCCACTGCTTTTAATCATGGGTGAAGAGCGGCCAGATACAAAGCTTAGCCTCATGTTAGAGCACCTCCCCTTGAACTCTGCAGTCAAATGTTGTCAGCATCTGCCTTTAGAGCTGCGCATTTGCGGTCGCAAAGTGGATTACTGCATTCAGCCTGCCAGCAGAGCAGATACTTAGCATTATGAACAAACATTCGTAGGCATAACAGCGATGAAAGGACTTCATGAATATTCCAGCATGCAGCTCTGTGATTAAGGGCGCTTTTTATGATAATAGCTGACATTTTCTGCACAAGGACATTGACTCCCTGTGTCTTTGTCGTTTTTCCACTGAAAGTTTTACAGCTAATGGATTAATAAATGATTACAATAATAATACAATTGTTTAGCTAAGCAGTATAGTTTATCACTAATGATAGTGTAGTTTTATTTTATTTAACTATATTTAAAACTATAATTTAATACTATTAAACCTAGCGATCAGCGTCACAGTCTATTTAGGCAGGAAATTAGTTAGACAAAAAGTGCTGGCTCAAATGACTTAAAACACATGCAACACAAAAGGAATTATTCAATATTCTGATAAGAATAAATATACTTTACACCGATTTTAAGAAAAAAGCAGTCAGGAATACCTTCTCTAATTGTTTGGGAAAACAGTTTTTCCTTAACTTTTGGGACTGACTTTATGATCAGGCTTGTGATACCTTAGAAAGCTGCCTACAGATTCAGTTCAGATGCCTTTGAAACGGTTTATTAGCCTTAATGTAGGCTGCTTATCAATACCAGTGAAGTTAGCAGCTTGGCCCGTTAATATAAAATTCAAATGATGTTCTCTCAAAGATGTAAGCATAACAGCTTCAAACATGGCCCACAACCAGACAACATTTCTGAGCTAAAAGATTTTAGACTCTTTTATAATAATATATTTGATGAATGTTAATGTCAGGGAATGACGGAGGATGAGGTGCCTGTCCAGGAAACATTGTGACATTGGCACGGCTGTCTGAAATCTGCCTAAGCTGCGATGTTTGCTGCAGGCACGCAGTGTCTTTGAGATGCAGTGACCTCTGCTGCAACAATAAGATCAGACCGGACTGCAGGGTGACCTCTCTGAACACCCTTCTGAATACAAAAAAACACTGTACACAAACACACCTTAAACGCTTGAGTCAGTATTTATAGGCTGTTTACATGTTTACTAAATCAAAGCCAACAAATACAAACACTTTATCCATAATTACAGATATGAGCGCTGCAGTGCATTGCTTGTGCTATCTTAATGTGTGACATGTGTTGGTTATGCTACAGCAACCAGGCAGTGCGGATGCTGGAATGCCGGGAGAAGCCCACCCCAGACATGTTTGGAGAGCTGCTGAGGAACGCCAGCACTGTGGGAGACCTGCGCAACTGCCCGGTTAGCATTACCACACTCGGCTCTATCAAATCAAGTGCTAATAAGGCATAATGAAGCCTGGGACTCTGTGTGTGGCTGTGGTGCTCGTCTGGGTTTGAATAGGATTGTGGCCATTAAGTAATCGCTGGGTCAAAACAGGACGCAATCAGTGGAATGTTAATTTGTCTCATGGCCCTGAGAACTTCTTACGCAAAACACGCACATTTGTTTTCACGTTAGATCAGGATATCATTGGATAAGGGATGACGGCATAACACAATGCAAAAAATAATTTTCTTAATCAGTATTTTTGTCGTTTTCCAGCAAACATATCTAAACATCCTTGAAACAAGGTATATTTACTTCAGAGGCAAAATGACATAGTCGATAGTGTTGTTGTTTTTTTTTGTTTTTTTTTACAAAATGAACGCTTGAGAAGTAAGAATAGAGATTTATCACGTTGCAACTTACAAGAGGTTTCTTTTTCAAATAAATTGAGTTTTTTTTTATAAAAAAATATAATCTTTTTTCAGCATTGAAAAGGTCATGTCACACTGAACACTGGAGTAAAGCCAGCTGAAAATTCAGCTTTGACATCAAGGGGATTAATTGCATTTCAAAATATATGAAAACACAAACCAGTTTCTAAATTGTATTAATATTTTTCACCTTACCAGACTTCTTATTCATGTTTTTTTTAAATCATATTGTCAAACATATTTTTCTAAATCAAGCAAACTTAAATTTTGACTTCTCTGAGACATTCTTACAATAATGATTCATAAAATTGTTAGATGATTTGCTTTTATGTTTTTCACCAGTATTAATGGAAATAAACGTGTTTTGATATTTTACACTATGGCAAGATTTCCCTTTGAATTGAACAGCATGTTATCTTGACCCTCATATGTGCTTCACATACAACCTAAACCAAAATATGGGTGTTCATCTGTGATTTATGATCTGTATAAGGGTGATTGTGTAATTTTGGGCAGGGGAGTGGGAATTAATTATAATGACTGAGTGTGTGTCTGTGTATATGTGTGTGTGTTTCATTAAGCTCCCCTTTTTACAAAAAAAATTCTTCTCTACAGGGCAACTGTGGAGAGAAGCTCCGTATTCGACGTGTCCTGATGAACTCCCCAGAGATCATTACCATTGGCCTGGTGTGGGACTCAGACCATTCTGACCTGGCAGAAGATGTCATTCATAGCCTGGGCACCGTCCTGCGGCTCGGAGATGTAAGACATACACCCTGCCAGTAGTTAAAATATCCCACCAACTGCAGTCGACTCCAAACAGCAGTGCTGCAGCTCTGAGATCACTGATGCACATGGGAATAACAGGCAGAACTTGTCAAACTTGTTGCGTCAATGACAATGAGTCACACATAAAAGTAACTCTCTGCCACTGATTTCACACTTGCTTAGCACACAGAGCGGGCACAGGGTGTCCTTATTGGGTTTGCATTTCACAAAGTGCTGGGTGCACGTTTCAGTGTGAAATATAAACCGTTTTAAAAGGCCTAAACAAATGATTCTTTTAAACTGAAAGTTTTGATAAACTCACTCACAGATGTTTTAATGTCTTTGAAAGATCTCATCGTCACTTAAAATAGATAATCTTTGTAATGGTTTGTTTGTGAGGATCTGCTCTTATGTTTTGTATGCGAATGTGTTTGCATTTATGACTAATAAGCGACCTCTTGTCCTTCGTTTCACCCATAGCTGTTCTACCGAGTGACAGAGGACAAGGCCAAACAGGCGGAGCTCTACCTTGTGGGCGTGGTCTGTTACTATGGAAAACACTACTCTACTTTCTTCTTCCAAACCAAAATCCGCAAGTGGATTTACTTCGATGATGCTCATGTGAAAGAGGTAATCATCTGGGCTTTGTGTATCCAGTGAATGTGAAAAATGCAGCCCTTAGCTTGCCGGTTTGCCAGGTTTGTTTGTAGGGCTTTATTTATACATGGCCTGATCTAATGTTCCTTGCTTGCTCTGTCCACAGGGAGTTTGTGTAGAATCATTAACTGGGATAGACCAATGTGTTGGCTCGTTATTTAGCAGTGCCCCACAGGCTCCCAGCATGTGGTGGGTGGGTGGGTGAATGTATGCGTGTGTGTGCTGTTTTACATAATTCGACAGCTTGTTGACTCACCACTTAGGAGTCTGTGTTTGTTTGTGCAGGTATATGCGCACATGCCAGTAACTCAGTGTATGTCAATAGTCATTAGTGCGTATTCTGTATATTGTCATAACATAAAGACAGGAATGGCACAACATTTATAGCAAGTGAATGACATTAAGTTATTATACACAAATCTGGCACATGCCAGCGATATAAAATAGCATTCAAATCTTTTATTCAGCCTGGATACGTTAAATCAGGGGTCGCCAAGTTTGGTCCTGGAGGGCCGGTGTTCCTGCTGAGTTTAGCTTCAACCCTCAAACACCTGAAGCAGCTAATTAAGTTCTTATTAGATATTCTTGAATATTCCAGGTAGGGCTGGGCGATATATATCGACGATATATTATGCGCATCTCGTCAGTAAAGCCGGTTCTTTGATTAGTGGTAAAAATCCATCAGCTGTTTTCAAAAGGAACGCCAGCTTAAACACAGAGCCGTAGATCGCTGAGAAGCTGCGCCATTGAATCACCTGCAAAACTCAACCCGTAGCTTGTCAGTGATTGACTGTCAATTAAATAACACTGTTTTCATTCAACAATTCTTAGTCTCTGTGTCTCTCCACATCACAGTAGCACCATTTTGGAGAATATCCACTCGACGCAAATAGCATACGCGGTTCTATGTCAGCTGCACAACAATTATATAATGTTTTTGTTAAAATCAAAACATAGAAATTGATATTAATTTAGAGAATTTATCAATTCATTTTTTTTATAAACTTTTAGCAGGAGTTAGATGGCCCCAAGGATAATCTGAGTAGAAAAATAGAAAAAAAATGAGAATTCTCAATTTAATGCTCATTATCAGCTGATACTAGTCTCTAATATTGTTAGATGACTTTTGTGGTACCAATATATTGGTACATGCCTACTTTTTACAGTGATACATCTACTGTGTAATTCCAGTATTAAAGCTGCTTGGAAAAACAAATAATGTGTGTTATGTCACTCAGAGTGTTGTGTCATTCCCTTAGTTCTGAACTTGCAGAATTTTATCTTCATAAAAGCAGTGCAGGGCTGTGGATCCTAGACAGTTGCAAACGAAGCAGCTTTTTCTTTGGGGTTTGGCAAGCCTATGCTGACCTGCACGTGAGCTGCGCAGAGCTCCTATAAAAGCCCTCTAAAAACAAGGATATCCCACTATTGTTTACAACCCCAGCTGGACAGTGGCAAGGCGTGGCCTACATACAGAAACCGCCATGATAGTCCACCGCAAACAAACACACACACACTAAAGCTCGCTGTCCCGCTAACACTTTTTGTGCATCCTTGTCTGTTACTGCGGCTCGCTCAGGCGTCCTGTCTGTTTATGGAAGGAGCATAGAGAAAGTTGGAGTCTTGGGGGTAAGATCTGTGTGAAAATGTCGGGCTTGTGTTTTAGTCGCAGCTTTGTTATTCAGGGTATCCAAAACCTTTCAAGTGGTCTTTATTTTGTTTTTCACTTGGTGAGAGTAATATTTTCTTGGACTTTTTAGGGATTCATTTTGGAAAATCTGTCAAATGTACTATTTAAACTGCTTTGAAACTATACACTCTCAATCTTGCTCATATTTCCTGACTCACAGATTGGGCCGAAGTGGAAGGATGTGGTGTCCCGCTGTATAAAGGGGCATTACCAGCCGCTGTTGCTGCTCTATGCTGACCCCCGAGGAACACCAGTGTCAGCTCAGGATTTGGCTTCTCGCCTAGACCTACATCACTACACTAAAGCATACTATGACAGTGAGGATTCAGGTACTTGGACACCAGCATAAGCCCGGTTTACTGGCTCCGGAATCAGTTTATTTCTCAGAATTTCCTCGGTGCACCTTTAGGAGAGAGTTTTTTGTAGAAAGCAAATGTTTCAATTCATAACAAAATGAGTAACATTTCACTATTATGATAATTATATCTATGCATTGCTTTATAAAAAACTTTTTAGTGGAGTTTGCTAAAACTGTCAGTGTAAAAAAAATAGAATCCACGGTTTTAAATTAGCGGTAAAGAATCAGCAGCTTTAATATCCATATTTCATTACAAGTCTCCTTTTTACCTTAAAATATTCCAATAACCACAATGATAATATAGGTTATATTAGAGTTCATCATAAGTAGCCTGTCCATAAAACATAGCCAGTAGTCATGGATAAATGGTGCATAGGGTAATACACACAAAGACAAAACAAATCTGTGTAGCATACCAGACACTTAAATAAACTTTGACATTAATAAAACATAATCCTAATCATGCATTACGTATTAAAAATATATATAAAAAGCTATTTAAATAAAATGTATTTATGTGTGATGTGACACGCAGGGACTTTATTTTATTGTTTTAATAAATTATAAGTTTTACAGTAATTCATAATTGTAACCTGCAAAAATCATAAATTACCTATAAACAGTACGTACTGTACAATTACATGTAGTGCACTGTTAAATCATTTACAGGTTTTCATGGTAAGCAGTAAGGTAATTGACAGTTAACAAGTTAAACATTACAACACATTTACAAACATTGCAAACTATTACTAGCAGTCCCCTGTCACCTTTTTGGCAGTCACAGCTTTTGGTTGAAAATGCTAGAATCTAGTTTTTAAAGCAATATGTGTTCCCCAGTTGGTAGCCTTAGTGATAAGCACCTGATCTTGTGTTTGTTTTTTCAGGCCGTGAGCCATCAATTTCCAGCGACACACGGACAGACTCCTCCACAGACAGCTACAGCTACAAGCACTCACGCTCCCACCACGAGTCTATGGCTTCCCACTTCTCCTCTGACTCCCAGGGAACTGTCATCTGCAACCCGGACAACGACTCTGCCTCCCACAGCAGCTTGGAAACCACAGGTATGTCAGTTTGTACACTCACACTAGAATCAAAGACACCATATTAGTTATGAGTTAATATTAGATATGAGTTGTGAAGTGTATGTTGTTGGCATCCTTCTGTCTTCGAGAGACAATGGTTTAGAATCTGCACCCAGGTCAGTCTGTGGTTTTGTTGCAGACTCTGCTATGACTGTAGAGTCCGACACGGGAGCAACAGCACCGCTGGCACTTGCTACAGGTGTAAGCAGCTGGGGGGTCAGTGGATGCAGGCTGAACGCTTTCCTGCCAGCGGGTTCTCTTCTCCTCCCACTGCATTCCTCTTTTTCCTTCGGCTAGAAGAACACTAGCCGAACACTAGTCTTGCCGGTGGATCGCCGATTCTCGCAGTCCAATGTCACTGCCTCCAAATCAGCTGGGCAGATGCTACATGCTTTCAAGTGATTGCTGGAGTGATGCTGACATCTTGAGCCAATATGTTGGTTTTCTTGAGGCTGATGGCAAGGCCAAACTCTGTGCATGCATCTGCAAAGCAAGTGATGAGTTGCTGGAGGGCACCCTCAGTGTGTGCAACAAGAGCAGCGTCATCCGCAAACAGCATCTCCCATATGAGTACCCTGCGGACCTTAGTCTTTGCTCTGAGGCGGGCAAAGTTGGAGTTCCCATCACTCCTAGTGTGGAGGAAGATCCGGTCTTTGGAGTTGCAGAAGGCATAGCGCAGGAGCAGGGAGAAGAACATGCCAAAGAGTGTCAGGACACACCCTTGCTTCACACCACACCTGATTGGGAAGGGGTCTGAGGATGACTCGCCATACTGGACTGCACCCACCATGTTCTCATGAAATGATGTAATCAGCTTCAGGAGCTTGGGGGGATATCCAATCCTGTGTAGGAGAGGCGAAGAACAGGGGACGTCTCTGCTCACGGCACTTCTTCTGTAGCTGCCGAAGGGTGAACACCATGTCAATTGTTGACTCCTCCGGATACACACGATCGGCGAGCAGTTGAAGGCGGTTAAGGATGACACGTGCAAAGGCTTTCCCCACAACACTGAGGAGGGAGATCCCACGATAATTATTGCTGTCACTACGATCACCCTTGTTCTTATAGAGCGTGACAATCTTAGCGTCCCGCATATCTTGGGGTATGATGCCTCCTTCCCAGCATTTGAGCTGGAGGTTTTGGAGGTGGCCGAAAAGAGGGCTCACTTTTCCTGCCTTGATGATCTCTGGTGGAATTCCATCACTGCCTGGTGCTTTCCCACTGGCGAGTAAATCGATAGTCTTCCCAAGTTCCTCAATGGTGGGTGGCGAGTCAAGCTCCTCTATGGCGGGCAGAGGCATGGTATTTCTGATGGCTGTGTCAGTAACAGTGTTCTCTCTTGAGTACAGTTCCTGGTAGTGCTCAGCCCATCTCTCCATCTGCTTACTGCGATCTGTAATGATCTTGTCGGAAGTGGATTTTAGGGGAGTCTTGATGGCGCTGGGACCAAACGCTTTCTTCATGCCCTCTTACATGACTCGGATATTACCACATTCTGCAGAAGTCTGAATATCGCTGCACAACTTCAACCGGTAAGCATTCGTGCACTTTCAGGCAATCCTTTTGGTGTTATTACGTGCTTCTCTTAAGGCAGCCATTGTCCTTGCAGAAGGCTGTCTCTTGTGCTCAAGGAGAGCGGCATGTTTTGCAGTGATGGCAGGCTCCAGCACCTCGATCCCTGCCTCCAACCAATCTTCACTCTTTTTCACTTTCTTCCCGAAGGTGTCTGAGGGGACTTTGTACACAGTGTCACGGATGTGCTCCCATCGCATCTTAACACTGTCTACAGGGCAGTCCTCCAGGGCCTCATCAATGGCCCTGGCGAAGCGTTCCCGCAGCTCTGGCACTGATGTTCTTGCCGTGTTGATGCGAGGACGGCCCTTCTGCTTCAAGCGCTAAAAATTTGCAAGGGTCCCGATGAGGTTGCGAGATGGAGGGAGAGGATATGCTCAGTGCCCTGAGAAGGAGGTTCCGCTGATGGCAAGAGAAAATTTCGCACTTCAAAGCCGACCCCATAGACTCGGCGCTTGTCTTTCTGTGTGTAAAGTGTAATTTCTCTCCTTTAGATTCCACTGGATTGAAGACGTGTCTCTTAAAGGGCGGCAACATCAATGTTGAGCCTTAACAGCTCGTGGTTGATGATAGCGTTTTTTCTAGCTTCGTCAACTTGCTAAAGGTCTTCACAGAAGCCAGGGCACAATGTTCTGACGTTCCAAGTTGCCAGCCGCAGGGCTAGTGGCTTTTTAGTCTTTTGGTTATTTCCTGGTGCTGGGTTTTACAACCAGCCTGTCGTTTTTGTCTAAGCTCCATGCACCCAATGAAGCAAGGAGGTTGTGGTGGGGTAGTACCTAACTGCCCGGGGGCTGCCCGGGTTAAGGCTGGCCATAACGACCCAGTGGAACACGATGGTTGCTCCCACCGTCGGGAGCAACCCCTAGCGCCCGGCTCAACGACAAATGAGCCATGAATTTATCACTGGTAGACTGCTGCTCCCCGTGTTGTTTCTGCACTAAAACAGTGCAGCTGGAGTGACCTCTCCAGGTGCAGGCCTGGGTTAATGATATGGAGATCCTGGATTGCCCAGACATCGAGACTCCCCTCTCGGCTTTGCTGGCAGAGTCTGACAGAAAGGCGAGCCAATACAGTCAGTGTCAGCGCAGCTGCAGGAGTTGCCGGACGGTGACATATTCCTTCACCATCTGCCTAAGGGGCTCCACTCCTGATTTTCTGTTGGGGTTTACTCTCTTAGCCTTTGCCTCCCCAGGAGCTAACCACATGGCAGTGGCTCACAAGGGTTTCTGTACAGAGTTTTCCTTCTCTGCAATGGTATGATGGTACATCCCTTGGGTACATCCCTTGGGTCGCTCTTTGTCTGGAACCTCCCCCTCGACCTTACCGCCATGGCTGGCCCTACCAGGAGCTAAAGCTCCAGACGGCATTGCTCTCAGGTTCATTGGAACACGCAAGGCTCTCCACCACAACAAGGTGTCAACCCAAGGAGAGCAAAGTGTATGTACATAGTAACAAATAACATACAGGGCTGTACTTAACAGTCGTACATGCATGGTTATAAGTTTGTACATACAGACAAGTGTGGGTAAGAATTGTCACTTACAGGTAGTGCCCATACATGGTAACTAACTAACTAACACTTTACTGTACTTACTAATGTAAGATGTAATACTTACAGACAAGAGGGTAAATTAGAGGGTATTATGTGGCAAAACTTGGTATACACATGGTAAATATGTAGTACTTACAAACAAATGTGTGTAAATGCTAAATTGTTTTCCACAACAGTGCTTGCAAAGTTTGAAGAACTGGTAATTCCTGTAAAATTTTTATGTAACATGGTTCACTTTATTTTACAGTCATATTTAAATATACCTACAATGTACCATCTCCCATCAATTGCTCAATAAGTACCATGGTCCATGTTTTTCTCCCCCCCCCCCCCCAACTTGAGTACTGCATAACTTACTCTATACATTAACTCATGGGTACATACACCAGTACGTACATAGTAAGTATATGGAAATGGTAAGAACCTTGTGTTACCAAATGTTACACATTTGCTTGTAGGTGCAAGATATTTATGTTTTTACTAGGAAAGTATACATACTGTAAAATAAAATGCTACCGCTATACACAAATGGTTGTTGCTCATTTGTGAAGGTCCAGACAGCGATCAAGTGCAGCGCCACACTCTCAGAAAAGACGGAGTCTCCGACAGAAAAGGAGGAGTTTTGGACCGGAAACGAAGTGCCAGTAGACCACGAAAATTTGAGGCCCGGGGTGATTCAAGGAGTCGTTGCTCTAAAACAGATGAGGTGTTGTCTGCCGGCTACCACAGCGAAGGTATGCACTTAAACAATATAATGCTGTCACCATCATACCACAATACAAACATTGCTTTGTTACTTTAATGGAAACCTGGTTAATATTCCGTAACTGTGGTCAGTTGATTGATGCTCCAACAGCTCATTAGTGGATCGAGTAGCATGTTGGACAATAAATGTGAGCTGTATTAGTCATCGCTGTTGCTTGTACTGGCTGTGTACAGTAATATTAGGTTATGTAAAAATAACATTTCTCCTTCCTCTTTTTGTTTTTAAATGATTTCCTCTGCCTCTCTTTTACAGGCGAGACTTTAAAAGAGCAGCAGGTTCCTCGTTCCCTACCTAAACCTAGCTCCAGTCGACTGCGAGATTTTAAGGAGACTATGAGCAACATTATCCATAACCGTCCGCTCTCTGCTTCATCTTCGGGATCCGTTGGGCCACCAGACTCCATCTCTAAAGCCAGAGACTGGGAAGCTGACAGCACCAGCAGTGAATCTAAGTCCAGCTCCTCTGGAGGGCGATATCGTCCGCCCTGGAAGCCTCGCCGTGAGGCCCTCAACATCGACAGCATCTTTAGCAGGGAACGCCGCAAGCAGGCCGGGTACAGTCCGTTAGGAGCTCTCTTGTCTGAAGACACTGGGCCTCAGGGGGACTTGGCGGCATCATCAGAACAGACCACCTTTCGAGACCTACCGGGACCCCTGAGACGAGGATCAGAGCAGCCCCCACGGCTTATCCAGAGGATGGAGAGTGGCTATGAGAGCAGTGAGAGGAACAGCAACAGCCCTATTAGCCTGGACATTCCTGTTTGCGAAGGCACCAGTAATGGCACACATAGGTATAATGGAAAAAGTTTGTCAAAGCTGAAAAAGATCTTTGTTAGCACATCATTCATTTTTCTCTGTCTCTCTGCATTTTCCAGCATACAAGAGGCAGGAATGAAAAAACCTCCACCTGATGTCAGCCCCTCATGGAAGACTGTCGCCAAATCCAAGAGCAGCAGTGCCCTACTCCAGGATGTCAAAGCATCAGTCAAGGGCAGCAGTCACATGAGTTTAGGTGTGTTCGGTATGAGCTTGTGTTTATAGTCGTCATACAGTCAACATGTGGGCGATTTCACCTGATTTTTACCTTACGATATGAATCATACATGTCACATGCTTTATTTGCTGTTTCAGTATATGAACTTTATATTATAAGCAAGCAGTACTGAGCAGAATCAGCTAAAAAATACACCCTGTTCCTTTCTGTGAAATGTTATCTTTGTATATCTGTTATGTAAACTGAGGAACATGAGTCTGCCCTGGAGAGCTATCAACTGTTATATCTGTTTGTGCTTCTTCGTGTGACCAGAATAGATGTGTTTGGTCACTGCCTACTGTTTGTTATATAGAATTTTGTGCATATTACAACTGTGTGCCTTTTAAGCTGACATCACACTGCAATGCTCAGTGCACCAATATAATATTTTGACATGTTTTTTCTTTTTCTGTCTATTTGTATGTGCTAATAATAATTGCACAATATTAGATTAGATTATTAGATTGGGTTTGGACAGCAGCTGTCTAAACCATGTGACAATAATGAAAGATTCAGAATTAAGAAGGGAATCAGATACAAAGGTTTTTATGCAAGCGATCTAAGATTAGTCTTAATTGTGTTGTATTGAGTAATATTTTTATATATATATATTTTTTATATATCTTTTTTGCTTTTGCCTTTCATTCATTTTTAGATATATATTATATTAAACTTTCATTTATATTTTAGTTTCAGTAGTTTTAGTACTTCAGCTTAGCCTTATTTCAGTTAGTTGGCAAAATGTTACATTTTTGTTCGTTAACAGTTTTTAATTGAATATTTTATTACAGCTTTGGAATAAAATTACCAAAGTTATTGTTAATAGAATTTGTTTTAGTTAACTGTAACAATGTTACATGTAGGTCAGATGACATTTGAACGTTTATTGACAAAAAAGTTTGCTCTCTCTCCCTCTCCATTGCTTCTTTCCCTATTTCAAAGCGATCTGATATGTGTTCAGTGTGTCAGCAGAAAAACAAAAATGGTTGAATGTGTAAATGCAGCAATAGATTATCCAATAGATCATCCATTCTGTTTGCTTTATATTTTCATATTGTTTGTGTGTAGCAGGTGAGGGCCGCAGTGAACTGGATGAGCTACAGGAGGAAGTAGCTCGCCGGGCCAAGGAGCAAGAGTTACAGAGGCGAAAGGAAAAGGAGAAAGAGGCGGCCATGGGCTTTAATCCCAGACCCAGCAAGTTCATGGATCTGGATGAGCTCCAGAGCCAAGGTGAGTCCTCAGCATGCCACGCAAGGGCAAAGGGAGTGGCTCTGTCTTTGTATGCATTTCCTTGGGTTTCTGCTGTGGCTTATCCTTTGGAGCTTGGGGCTGCGTGTGTGTGTGTGTGTGTGTGTGTGTGTGTGAAACGCAGGTTTGCTGGTTTCCTTGCTGAAAAGCACTGTGCTATGATGTTTGTTACCTGCAGGGAAAGGGGAAGGCTTTGAAAGGTGTGTGTTGGAGGCAGAATCTCTGTTAGACCAATCTCTGAGGTTGGAACAGGCAGGAGAGGTGGCCGCTGCTCTGTCTGTGGTTAACGAAGCAATGTGTAAGTAACCCTGCCCTTAGCCTGCCCCTGCTAGCACTACTGCCATGTGTTTGTCTGTCTGTACATTCCTGTGTTTGAGTGGGTTTGTCTCTGTTCCATATAAAGCCTCTCACTAATATACCAGATATACTTTTTACTGTCTGCCTTCAGACAGTGTCATGGTTTAAGTCTGCATATACATGGACCTACATGCCTACTTCTTCTAAATATTCTCAGAATATATTTTTTGACTGTGAGGTCATAATGATACAGGCTGATTTACCTGTAACCATAAAAACCCACCAGCAGCCCTAAAGAAGTGCAACCTTGGCATAGTGCTATGTTAACCTTAATGAATGTAGTGGATGTACACTAAGCTTTAAGGTCTGCTCTGTATTTTAAATGGATTTGATGCTAGTTGAGATCTGCATCAGCCAATCACCATTGGATAATAAACAAAATTTGTTTACCTTTATCACATCCAGATCTTATTTACATAATCATCATTTTATTCTGCAGTTTAAAATTGTTTTAATAAATTTGATCTTTAATAATTTATGACATTAAAAGATTAGCGGTCAAACTATTTATTTTTTTTAAATGTTGATCTTTTTGAATTCTTGAAAATTATTTTCTTAAAAACCATCATGTATACTAGTAATACGTCAAATTGGAAGCTGGTTTGAATTATATAATTTTGACATAATTTGTAATTTGGCAGCTTTCAATACATGCAAAGATTTTCTCGTGGACAGTTCATTTGTGAATTATTATTATTATTTTTTGTGACATCGGCTCATAATGGTTAATCAAAACAAAAGACATCTTTGTGATGAAGGATGCTGGACTTAAGAAACTTCTTAACTTCTTTCGTTAATTGTGAATTCAGCTCTTGGAAGAAAACTATCAGATTTTATGAATGTCAATAAAATGCTTTCTGTATCTTTCTGTCTGTGGTTGATGTAGAAGGCTTTTGCTTACCAATGTCAATCAGTCTTTTGTATGTTATACCCGAGCTTTGCCACTTATGGGGTACCACACACACCCACACACACACAAACTCTTTCCATGGCCTGGCCTTTGTTTCTTACCTATACCTCTACCCCCCCCATCCCCCCCCCCCCTCACGGTTTCCAGAGCCGTGGTAGGGTTGAGTAGATTGCAGCTCATGTGACAAGGAAAGAATTCTCATTCTGTAATTAGTTCTAAACTTATTTAACTGAGATGTGATGTTAGGCTTGTGTTATTTGCTTTATATATTTTTTTAAGTTCAGTGGCTGAACTACAATTCATTTTGATTTAAGTCAACTTCATTATAATTTAATCATTTTGTGCTTGAGAGAATTTAACATTTGTTTAAACTTTAAAGTATTTTACTAGGTTCCCTATTTCCCCTATTTGTGTGACCCTCCCCTCAACCCCTTCCTCATAATTCAGGATTCTTCAAAACCCTTTTCATTTCAGTACTTTGTAACTTGTGTTTGCATGTGCACCATGACTCAGCTCTTTATTTTCTGCATCTGTTTCATTTTTATTTTTGTTGCCTTTTTGTTTTTTTTTTGTTTGTTTTTTTGCGTTGTAGCTAAACTCAGGTATACCTTGCATGAGAACAGCGCTAACGCTCAGGGCAGGATGCAAAAGTGCATGAGGAGAGCACGAGGTCTGCAGCAGCGCATGCAGCAGCAGCAGGAACTGCAGCAGATGCAACAGGAGGAAGAGAAGGAACAGAAACAGCCCCTCAGGTACCTGCTGCTGGCTGCAGTTGTGTATATATGTGTGTGTGCGCTCCAGGAGCCCTGCACACGGGAAGAGGAAACATGCATTGTGCCTTTAAAAATAATGATCAATACTTTTTTTTAACTTGAAGAATTACTAGTCAGGTTAGTGTAAGAGATCGTACTGCAACGAGCTGCTCAGGTAACATTGTTAGAGAGGCTGAAACAAACCTGTATATACTGCATGACATCATCAAGAACTGATTCAAGATACTGACTCAGGTAGGTTCACATTATTTATTATCAAAAACTCATTATTATTTTTCATGTTCTGCATTTAGTGAGCAGTCTGTCCCGGTCCAAATACTTCTGACAAATGTTAAAGAAGAGGATGAGAAGGCAGTTTCAGAAGATGCATTAAGACCACCATCACCTCTCCACACGAAATCTCAATCTACAAATAAACCGATTTCTGAAGCCCCCGGCCCTCCTGTCTCCTCCTACCATAAAGATACACTTTGCCAGCAGCAGGACAATGCAGGGGACAACTCTAGTCCTCTTGCTGTGACAGAGAATGGGCCACACTCACACAGGTGGGGCCCCAGAGACCCTGTAACCACTTCAAACTCTCTTGTACAAAGTGCTAGTATGCGCAGTTCTGCCACTGTGCCTGTGATTGCAGTGAATGGCTGCGAGGCTCCTCTCAAGCCATCGGTTCCTCACAATACACCCTCTAGTCCTTCTCATTTCAGTGCCCGTCAAACACCTTCCAGCTCTGATCACTCCAACTTTTTGGAAGGACTGCAAAACCTGCCTCGTCCTGAGTCTCTCCACGGCCTTACCCACACTCCCCACAGCCATGCTTCTGATGCCTGTCAAAAATCACTCCCGGCACCCTTGCGTAATTGGTCTTGTTGCAGTCTGGAACGTCCTGATGGCCGTCCTACTGTGATGGAGTCCTCCCCATACTCTCCAGCAGACCTCTGCTCCCCCTCTTCCCCCTGTCCTCCGTCCCTGTCTTCACCAGCACGGGATCAGCGTCCAGCCGGCCCTATGCCCGTGGAGCGCTGGGCAGAGAATGTCAATCGATACTACAACTCCCTGAATTGTGCACGGTCGGGACGTGGTTCACCCTGTGAGGAGCTGTCAGAGCTGGACTCACTTTATCAGGCCAGCTTGAAGGCTCCCAGCATGCCCCGAGCCCCGCATCAGCTAGCCAACAGATCAGGTAATCTTGAACAAGATCTCACTGAGATCCCATATAACTTGAAATCCCCCCCACCAGCAAATTTCAGTTATATAATGTATTGAAAATAATGTAACAATATCAAAATCTCACAATGCAGTTTTGCGATATGAAGTCCACGGTACAATATTTATTTTATTGAAGTTAAATTCTTCTATTTAATGCACTTTGAGAGTTATAAAGTAAGAGCTTCAACCCATGGTCTTAACGAAGAAAAATTCGGCTACCTGAAGTTATATTTTGAATTTAGACTGCATTTGAACAACTAGCTTTCAGCAATTCATATTGCACTTTTAAGGATGGAAACACAACGTTTACTTTGAAGGAACTTTTAGTATTTCAGTCTTCAGTCACTTCAAATCTAGTGAAATGCTGGGAACATCAATCTTTTATGCTTAAATTATAATAAAGTTTAAATATATTTTAAAAACTACATTTCTTGCCCAGAGGACCTATCATTTTAAATGGTCATGTGACCAGTTTAGCTATCATGTAATCACGGTATTGATACTATTGTTACTTTCCCAGCATATAGAATTTTATAAATAAGTTGTCCTGTCTGAAACCAGGTTGTATTAACTTATTGTTATTCCAGGTCCCGCTGCTTCTCGTAAGCACAATGCTGGATACTCTGCCACACTTGGTCGTTCTAAAACCCCCACAGCAGAGATCGAGAGGAGTGCCTACAGGACACCAGCATACAGCACTAAATCACTTGAGAGGGTGCGTTGGCATTCCTGAATTATTTTAGTAGTATTTATAGTATTATGTAAAAGATGTGTGTTTAATTGTCAAAACAAAAGTTCAGAGCTTTCTTAATATTCGATAAGGATGTAAAATGCTAATGCACTGTGTCATTATGTGTGTGTGTGCAGCCCGTGTCTGCTGCAGCTTATGATGCACCACCGGGTGAGGATGAATCATACAGTGCCGAGAACCTGCGACGAATTGCTCGGAGTCTGAGTGGAACTGTCATTGGAGGACGGACTGATGTACCCCCATCTCGCAGCTTTGTGGGTGTCTTACAATTTAAAGTCACTTGGTCAAACACTCAAACCTCATATTATGCACTCAGAATACATTAGCATAAGTACTTTTCTCAGTGTGTATGAAATGTTACGTCATGGTTTTAGGCAGTGTGGTCTTGCATGTTTGTGAACTCACTTTCAAAGAGGAATACTGCCACCTGGTGTGGCTGTGGAAAAGACAAAGATTTAAGTACAGCTGCAAAGCTACTTTTTCAGTTATAATGCAATTTACTTAGTTTTTTTTTTTTATCAGTAGATTTTATTTTTTATTTATGTCCTTTGTGCATCTGTTCGTTAATAATGAATTGTCGTGTGTGTGTTAAATTTTTCTGTTCTTGTCATCGTGCTGCTGGGAACTACTATTTTTATGTCTCCTCTTTCATCTTTTCATTCCTTTTTTTTTTTTAAATAAAGGACCCCCATGTCTCCAGGATGTCCAAGCATGTGAATGTGCAACTCCCCACACGTCGCTCCAGCACCTCCCTGCATGTTTTACCCCCTTCTTCCCACAATCCTCCTATATTCCCTCACGAACAGCAGCCCCAATACCTTCACCCAAGTCACCGCCACCACCCCGCCCCTCCATCACACGTGCAACAACAGACACTGAGGCCCTCTCATGGACAAAAAGGTAACCATCTCATCCCACCCACCCTTTCAGCCTCATGCTGCGGACACAGATGCTTTTTTCTCTGTCTGCAAGAGGCTGCCATCTGTGGTGTTGTCTGCGATCGTGCGTTTTAACACTTTTGTTGTTAACTACTCAAAGGACCTTAAACGCTATTGAGGTTGAGCTTGATGATTCATCTGGCAAGATGTATTCAATTTGTCTATTTTTTTTTTTTATAAAAGATAATTCTTTTTATTTGCTATTTTTTAAATATTAATAATAATCACCATAAGATAGAAAATTAAAACAAGAGAAAATCATTTATGTATTTAAATGACAGTCATTGTGCATTGTCAGTTGCTTTAAGCTATATGGAGATTTTGTATTATTATACTTAATCATGCAGCCCTACACAGTATGAATAACTGCTAAAAACAACAATCATAATGTTCTTCACTTCTCTGTGCAGGAGATTGCCAAAAGGCCAACAAGTTTCTGGCTGTGCTTGACAGGGGTGAAACTTTCTCCCGTGAAAACTACCACAATGTCGCAATGAGCTACGGCACTCTTCCACGGGCCCCCCGTAGGTCAGCTTCATCTGGGCCCCCTGTGCACCAATTGAGGTCGGGACCCCCAGCGGGCCAAGGCCCCCGGAACTACCCAGACGCAGCCTACGCCACACTATCCCACCCTCACCGCACAACAGCATCAAATAGGATGATGGATGGCTTTTACCGACAGCCCCACCAACAATCTGCGTCAACTACCCCAATACCACATTACTCCAGCCATCATCACCCACACCTAGAGCCGCCGACCCAACCCCTCCGCCTCGATATGCCCCCAGAGAGGGACTGGAGGGCTGCTAGGGACACTCATGTCTTCCCTAGGACAGAACCACATGGTGGGAAATCCCGTGGCCCTCCTGTTTATATCTGCGCGTTGTGCAAGCAGAACCCAGCCGAGCCCACTAAAAGCTACTGCCAGACCTGCAGAGCCCATATGAACCACTACAGGATGACCAGCTGAGTCATGCAGGAAACGCCTTCTTTAATGCACTCATTCTCTGACTTGGAAGTAAATGTGACAGCCCATGCCAATTCTGTGAAGCTCTTTACACAGCAAAATGCAGAAAGGACTTGTTAGGTGCTTTGGCTGAAGTGAAAGACAAAATGATGTTCAGCTCATACTGTATGTATATGTGGAGTGGTCATTTTCCGAAAGCATATTTTGCTGCATTTAAATGCTAAAAGGAGGACATCCACTCCCTGCGCTCTTGAACATTTCCACTGCTAATCCACTTCCACAGAGTTAGGTTCACTTTAATTGGCCACCATCGGCTTTAAAGAACAGAGCACTTTGCTGCGTGCGCCGCTGCATCTTAACCGATGCAAACACAAAACGCCAAGACTGACAAACTTTGCCTGCTGGTATACAGTGTCTGCTCCGTATGTGCACAAATACGCTTTAGTTTCCAATAAGCATTCCAAGCTAACCTTACTTAGTTCTGTAATTTGTAATTTAACTATGTTAACTCAAGTTTAGTGCACTTCAGAAGTGTTAAGTTAGATGCGTTTCTCTGTTGTAACTTCTCCCATTTTTATGGGAAAACTATGTTTATGTGTAACTACTTCATTTAGAGGGCTGTAACGTCAGTGTGTGCAAGTAATCAGAGGTACATCAGGTACCAACAGTCAACTTTCAACAACCTCATTGGCACTTGTGTCGATATTTTTGTGTACAGTATTGTTCTGCCTGATAGTAGCATCGACACCTGTTGTGATCTTTTTATTTGTAATATTTTGTAGTAGCGGCAGTTTAACTTTATGGTTTATACAGTATATCTTACATTAGCTGTTGAGTGCAAAACTTTTTCAGGCTGTTTTAAGACTTAAGAGATCGAAAACAGAAGGACAGAACATTCTGCAGTGCCTTGGTTTGTGAAAGGCAACATAAATGGGTGTCACTGTCCATTTTATAAATTTTCAGTCATATAATGCTTATTATAATAGTGCTAAATTCAAGAATTGCCGTTTTCAATTTAGATGATTGAAGTTTTTCCCCCACTGGAGAATGAATGCTTTTTATAATTGTTTTATTTAATTTCTTGAACGCTGTTGAGGAGTAACTTGTGGCTTGATATGGTTAATTAGTTTAAGTCTGAAACATTGAAAGTGTTGAGAGTTTCATGGTGCAATGTGCCATTTCATGGATATCACAGTGTTACCTGCTCATCCTAGGGAACACAAGTAGTTTATATTGAAACAGGGCCAAACATTTTTTTTTTCATGCATTTTAGAGCATGTTAAATACCTCAACCAATCACATGCTCTCTTATTTTTATTTCACCAGAACAGTTTTGCATGTATTATGATTTCGTATATCAGGACCTTACGGTGAATCGGAGTGCCTCTGTGTTGAATTCCCACTGGGTGAATTGTCTGAAGCTTTTTCTTTTTTTGTTTGGCCAATATGCAGTGTAACACTGCCCTGGCGTAATTATTGACAGAACAGGGATCTGTGTCTGATTTACCCTTCCTTCATTTTTTTTCTAAGTTAAAATACAAACAGATATGGCAAAAAAGCAAGGCTGTATATATAAGTGTGTAAAAATATTCAGTCTTTGACCTTAAGTTCAGAACGATTCGGATTTGTTGTAAATGCTGTGCTAGAAATCGAACTTGTATTTTTGCAATAAAGTTATATTGAGCTCCAGTCAGGAGCGGAACGCTATACTTTTTTTAGGTCATTTTTCTTTAAAAAAGAAAGGTCCATTTTCTCTCTTTAGGTAGTTTACGGTTTGAACTGTATCTTCGTAATTGTTCATTTGCACAAGTTAAATTAAGTTAGTTTGTTGAAAGCAATAATACCCAACACACATTCTGAAATGTTTTTAAAGTCATGAACAAATGGAAAATCTTTGCCAACCCTTTAAAAAAAAAAGAAAACAAGCATTGTTTTGCTTAAATTAGCCCAAATCTCTGGTATGAAGATGTCAAACTGGGCAAGAATTTATAATAGCATCAGTGTTACAAGAATGTTAGTTTGACATGGAAAAACCAATGACTGTGTGTTCATGTGCCATTAGCCCTCCAGAGAGCATCTTGCACTGCTGTGCTTGTTATCCAGCTTGTTTCCTGCTATCCAGCAATAACCAGAATGTTTGTTAACCTTCACCTTCTCTAAAGATTTCACTTGTACATGAACAATCGCAATTAAGAAGCAAATTTTTTATTTGTATTTTTTATTTTTTGCATAACATTATAACACTAATGAGGTTGTATCAGTTTCTTAGCAACAAGAAAGAACACCAAAAGATAAGCTGGAATGTTGATGGAATGATAGCCTTGGAATGTTTGTTGAATGAAGCATAAATGTATGTTGTATGGAAGGAAGATGCATAAATACCTAAAAAGTAGTGGTGGGCCGTTATCGGCGGTAACGCGAGACTCTTATCGCGCGATAAAAAAAAATCGCCGTTAATCTATTCACAAAGTTGGTTTGGAGTCTATACTACAAGCTTTGGTGACTTTCACCTTTAGCGCGGATGTATAGCCGAATTACACTGTAGCCTTATTCGGACGGGACTAGTTTTCTAAA
>JAUCMU010000024.1:7186869-7221797 GCA_032275025.1 Enteromius treurensis
AACCCAGAGTTACCCTTATTTCAGGGTTAACTAACTCTGAGTTTTCACTTAACCTCCTTTGAGAAACAGGCCCCTGATGAATTCATAAATGAAACTTAATCAAAGCCATTTTAAAATTACTTTGACCGCACATGCTCTGCTTTATTTCATTGCTGTGACTGTACATTTATATTGAGAAAGCATTTGCAGCTTGCCTGCAATGAGTCTGCAAATAAAATAAAATAAAATTTTCAATAAATTAGGTAAATATTAATTGCATCCAAAATAAACATGTAATATACGTAATGTATAGGTGTGTGTTGTGTATATTTACTATGTATATAAAAAGGCAAACAGATGCATGTATATATTTAAGAATGTTATGTTTGTATAATAAATATATCAAATATACACTTACTGGCCACTTTATTAGGCGCAACTGTCCAACTGCTCATTGACGCAAATACTGATCAGCCAATTATATGATGGCAACTCCATGAATTTAGGCTTGTTGTCATGGTCAAGATGAACAGCTGCTGTTAAAACCGAGCTTCAGAATGGGGTAGAAAGTTGATTTTAGTGACTTTGAACGTGGCATGGTTGTTGGTGCCAGTCGGGCTGGTCTGAGTATTTCAGAAACTGCTGATCTTCTTGGATTGTCACGCAAAACCACCTCTTGGGTTTACAGAGAATTGTCCGAAAAATAGAAAACATCCAGTGAGCTGCAGTTCTGTGGAGGAAAATTCTTTGTTGATGCCAGAGGTCAGAGGAAAATGGCCAGAGTGGTTCGAGCTGATAGAAAGGCAACAGTAACTCAAATAACCACTTGTTACAACAAAAGTATGCAGAAGAGCATCTCTGAAGGCACAACAGGTCGAACATTGAGACAGATGGGCTACAGCAGCAGAAGACCACACCGGGTGCCACTCCTGTCCGCTTAGAACAGGAAACTGAGGCTACAATTCGCACAGACTCACCGAAATTGGACAATAGAAGATTGGAAAAATGTTGCCTGGTCTGATGAGTCTCGATTTCTGCTGCAACATTTGGATGGTTGAGTAGAGAAGAGAATATGGTAGAAAATTTGGCATCAACAACATGAAAGCATGGATCCATCCTGCCTGGTATCAACGGTTCAGGCTGGTGGTGTTGATGTAATGGTGTGGGGGATATTTTCTTGGCACACGTTGGGCCCCTTAGTACTAATTGATCATCGTTGCAACACCACAGCCTACCTATTGTTGAGTATTGTTGCTGACTATGTCCATACCTTTATGACCACAGTGTACCCATCCTCTAATGGCTACTTCCAGCAGGATAATGTGCCATGTCATAAAGCTTGAATCATCTCAGACTGGTTTCTTGAACATTACAATGAGTTCACTTTACTCAAATGGCCTCCACAGTCACCAGATCTCAATCCAATAGAGCACCCCTTGGAATGTGGGGGAACGGGAGATTTGCATCATGGATGTGCAGCCGACAAATCTGCAGCAACTGCGTGATGCTATCATGTCAATATGGACCAATATCTCTGAGGAATGTTTCCAGTTCCTTGTTGAATCTATGCCAACAAGGATTAAGGCAGTTCTGAAGGCAAAACGGGGGTCCAACCCCAAATACTAGCAAGGTGTACCTAATAAAGTGGCCAGTGAATGTACTGTAAAATGTTTCTTACATGTTTGTAATGCGTCTGGCAGTGAGGATTGTGTGTTTAAATATCTTTGTGCACTAGGTCAAACATGTACACGTAACACTTGGAGTCAATTGAGTCCAAATGGAGCCCACTGAGAATCACCCATTATATCTTTCAAGGATATTCATGAAAGCCTGCATAGAATTGTTGCATGTGCAAAGGTGCTTGGAATCTTTTCATGTGTGTGAAAAGTAGGTTTACATATTATATACTTACATTTCATGATCATAATGATCATAATAGTGCAAACCATGCTTTGCGGTTCTTTACATCACATAAAAGGGCTTCCCTGTATCCTTTCAGAGTTATTATGCCGCAAAACTTAACATTACAATGTACATTTAGTAATTCCTCAGATATATTGATTCTGACATTATTGTGACTTGCGATAAGTGTTCTGTTCTGTGATAGAAGTAGTCTTGCCCTAATCCTTGCCGTGTGAATACTGGCTCTGTGAGCCTTCCCGTGTGTCATCAGATAAGTGGGATTATTGTGAATATGTGATGAAACTGTGAATGTGCTTCAGCTTCACTGCTGTGATTGCTTGTCTGATCTGGTGCTTTATTACAGTTATGACTTTACTGTTAATATACCACCAATATTTAGCTGGGCTTTATGCATGCATGTGGGCAGTTCAAATACTTACAATTAGCTTTAAAGATCTCAGTGAGACTGTTCATCACTGCTCGGCCATTCATACAGTAACAATTTAGGAGAGACCATGTGTTTGTGTCAGTAAGAGAAATTGTTTTATTTATCATTTGTGTTGCATATGTTATTTTGTAATTATTTTACTTTTAGTATTTATTTCTTCAAGCAACATTTTGTTGAGAGAAGCTTAACCACAAATGTCCACTGATGGGGAAAAAATGGGAGTCTGGTTTTGAATAGAGATGCAATTCAGTGACGCAAATGCCGACATTTATCTCCTTATTAGGAATTAGGTTTATTTTAGTATATAGCCTAAATATTCATTTAGAATGCCATACTTTTTGTTAAAGTTTGGAGTTTCGTTTGGAGATAACGTATCTTTTTTTAAAGAAGATATACAGAATCACTGATGCTATCATCAGCACTTGGGGCTTTTGGCAAGATTGATGTTCTGCATACAACGAACTCTGACTGATTCTGGCCTATCGGTAAGAATGATTCAGAGGAAAGTGATTTGACCCCTGCAGGGGTTGTGTTGACCGATGAGGGGATTTTGAACTGCCATTTACCTTCTTAGGTTCAGGTGTGTGTGAGGCCAGGCATTCTAAGATCAAGCTGAGACCATTTTTCGTGAACTGGAAATCAATGTCTGGTTTCTTTTCCATATCTCTTGTAAAAGTTGCACCAACTTCTTTTGAAATGTTCTTGTTGGCCTACTTAATGTTAAAGCAATAGCCCGGAAATGACAATTCATCATCATTTACACATCCACATGTTGTTCTAAAAATGTTTGACTCAACCAGATTTGGTGGCCGTTGATTTTGTTCGACTTTGCAGGTGCATAGAGAAAAACTACAGTGGAAGTCATTGCTCACTTTTCTTACCAACGCTTTTCAAAATATCCTTTACATGCTCCACAGAAGAAAGAAAGTTTAAAAGGACATTAGGCCACAGTGAGTAAACAATGACAGAATTATTTTTGAGTGCACTAGCAAATAATTATTCTAGAATGAAGCAAAATAAAGATCTTACCACGTGCCTCAAGTTTTTGAACCCCCTGTATGGCCGTGTGAAGCAACATCTGTGTTTCATATTAATTTGATGTAGAAATTGACACAAAAATGACCATTTAATCCCGTATTACGTCATACTGATACCTTTACATGCTTGAGCAATTGTCTACTCGGGGTATTTAAGGTCATGTCACTATGCTGCTCTAATTTCATACTGTAACAATCGGCTTTTTGTGTGTGTATGATATAAAGGTGTGCGAGGCTGTAACAGGACTATAAGGGCGCGCGCTGACACAGATTTTCTGCCACGCGTTCGCATACTGAACAGAATCTGACATCTGTACAGCCCTCGCTCTAATCGCGTTTAACGCCTTTATCTCCGGCTGAAAAGTCTTCTGGCGTGCGGCTCTCTGCCAGACACGCGAGTGATGAGCGGCGCCGTGCGCTCAGTGAGGAAGGGCATCTCGTGTCCGACGCTAGACCCGAACTGCACGCGCATCGTGGAGAGCCTCTCCTCGTGGAGCAACCCAGCGGGTACAGAGCCTCTCCTCGTGGAGCGACCCAGCGCGTACAGGCTGCTGGATTTACCCCCCACGACCACATCTGTGAGTCAAACATGGTTCTCCTAGTTATTTCTTTCAGTCTTTTTCCTCTTTTCTTTTCCAGATGTTCAGTGAAAAAATTTGGCCAAACGCAAAATGTTTATCTTGCTGTTTAAATAGATTTTTACGTTATCAACATGTTGATATGTTTGCTATGTGCAGATGCTGGATAGCTTATTGTTGTGATTTTGACTAGGCAGAACTAATAGCTTGGACCAAACATATATGCAATATAAAGATGCATAAAAAGTTTAACTCTGCATAATTATGGTAATCTAAAGCTGGACAGATATATGGAGATTTTGTAGGATAATCCTCTGTCTTTGAGATTTCTTTCTTGCTGGTACATCCATCTTAAATGTAAAACAATTTTTAATATAATTTCTGTGTGACATTTAAACAGTTTAAGCTTATTAACAGTTTAAATATTGCAGTTATGAAATTTATTTCTATGCTGCAAATGTGTTTTTCTGTAAAATCCGTCCAACAGGTGTGCCCTTAACCAGAGTTTAAAACATGGTAACTGGTTTATCACTGGTCTAAAGGGCATTTTTAGAGTTTACCAGTCTTAACCAGCTTGCTCAAATTATTAACAGGTTGATACTGACCCCACCATCCAGTAATTCTTCTGGTCTAGATCAGCTTGAAAAAAAAAAGTTTTCATCAGAAGGGAATTTACAAAAATATCTTAAGATTTTGACATTTAACCTTTTCTTATAAAATATCTTGTTTCAACGGTCTTAAATCCATACTTAGATTTTAGACTGTCTTCTAGCTTCCAAGCCAGATCAGGTGCATTGCATTTTTCTCATGTGAAATCTGAATTCTTAAACACAGATGACTGAAACTGTCCTTAGCTAGTAGTCTCCTAATTTTACCATTTATGCCTTTGTTCTGTGGTTTGAGCCTAAAGATGTATTTGTGAGGTCCTTCACTGTTGGGATAATTATTAAACACTGAGCTATGAGAGGATTTGTGAAGGCATGTCAGTGCCACAGAGGAGTTCCACTGAATTACGTATTTATGCTAATTAGGCATGTCTTGGGGCTGTTTATCATTTTTCTTTCCATCCTTAAACCAAGTGACTGCTACTGTACTGATGGGTGTCTCTGCCCACACTACACACTACGTGCTAGATTTGTACATGCCTTCATTTAACCAATAAATACAGTCAGGGCGGTGCTGTGTTTTTCTCCTGTATCTGAATTTGAGTGAAATGTGGGGGACCTTAAAAACAGCCCCAAAGCTGTAATGAATTACAATTTTAGCTCTCTGAAATTATTTTATGTAACTCTGAGTCTTGTTTAGGAGGATTCATTTTTTGGGGCAAGTGGGATTTATTAGGCGATGAACCAAATTTGCATAAATCATACACGCGCATTTGTTCTTGTGACCCGTCGGTAATAAAATGTGACCCAGAAACCCAGTGACAGCCCAGGCTGATAAGATGCACATATTTCCAAGCCAGAGTCTATCAATAACTTTAATGGGGTGTTTAGCGTCATCTTATGCGTTTGTCTCAAACTGACAGCAAGTCAGAAAAATCAGCTTCACTGACCATGAGGGATTAGGATAAAAAGATGCACCATAATCATGCGATTATGATATAATCATATTCAGGTCCATGCTCACATATTGACCTCTCAATGTGTTCTTTTCCTCCTGTTGATTAAAATAATGTATCTGTGAGCAGAAACAAAGCGTGGACTGTTTTGTAGATGTGGGACAGTTTGTTTGCTTCAGGAGACTTTGTTGAGTTTGGGATCTTGTGCATAATATCAATTTGTGTGGGTGTACAAGTGTTTATTATGATGAAAACTGTTATTATTATGAAAACATTCTGCAAGTACTATTATTTTGACTCATAGGAATTAATTTACCATTAAGAAAACACATTAATTGGCTGATATTCTGGCACTGTAACAACCAAAACAAGCTTATCTGCCAACTCTGGAGGAAAATGTGCTTGTCTTTTACAGTGTTTCTCATGGAAATGCAGCATTCTCTCTCTGATTTGAGGAGAAAACAGAACACAGTGGAAGCATCTCTGGGCAGTGTAGAGGAAAAACTGTTGCAGATGAAAGAGTGAAAGGTATTGGCAGTGCGTGTGTTCAGCGGAGATCAGGCAGCTTTGCTTTCTAACTGAGCTAAGTAATCATGGTAATGCGGTCAAACAAGTGCAGTAGCATCTGGAGCGCAAGAGAACCTATTTATGAAGGACAGCTGTGAACATCCTGCGAATTACAGTACGTTCATATCTCAGTTATTTGGATCAAGGATGTTGCAATCATGCGCAGTTATGTGCATTAAAAAGACGTACATTTTTGTATTTTTAAATAACATGATGTATCAGTAAAACAACATTTTCATTATCACATATCAAATGAATGTGAACCTGAAGGTTTAGAGTAAGGCTGTTAAAGTCCTAATTCTGTCATTTACTCACCCTCCACTTGTTCCAAACCTTCAGTTTAATTTTTTCTGCTGCACACAAAAGATATATTGAAGCATACAGTTGAGTGTAGCCATTGTTTTCTATAGTAGTTATCTCATGCAGCTTTTCATTATTGGCTGATATATCCCTTTAAATACATAATCTGAAATACCATAACAGATTATTAAAGTCCTCTAGTTGTAATGTTATAGGACATGAAGGGCTTCTGTTTTCCTTCACATTTGCTTAAAATAGCGACACAGTAAAAAACAATGTTTTTGTAACAGGAGGATCAAGGATCAATTTATTTGGGTCTATTCATTTGAAGGTAGGTATTCTTTAATAATTATTTTAATAATATTTGCTCAGAACAGGTCACTAATTACTGATTCACTTCATTTATTTGAGCTGCAAAATTAATTAGATTTTTTAATTTTAATGTTATTTTGTAGAAAAGATACTGGATAAAGTAAATCTATTTACACTGACATTAGGTTGTATTTGTCTTTAGGAGTTGAAAATATGATGGTTAAAATTGAATAAAAAATAATTTTCTTCTTTGCCCTGTTTCCACAGCAAATGTTTTCACAAGGAGTTATCCCATCTGCAGTAAATTAAAAAATGCCCTTAAACCACCTTTCTTCTCTAGAATAACTACATGGTTTTGAAGAGGCTGGTTCACTTTGAAACATCTTCAAAAATCCCACCCGAAATGCCTTAACACAGTTACTGTCATATTACTCTGAGTGAAAAACAGATGTGGGACTCAAACGGTATCTATTTCATTAGAATCCTTCTCATTCCGGAGAAATAAGACAGTCTTATCTCAGCCCTCAAAGTTTTTCATGGCTTAGATCTTCATTTGACCCCGAACTCAGAAGTAATGAATGAAAACACACAGAAATGGCTACTGCTATATTTAAAAAAAAAAAACCTTTAGAACAAATAAATTCACCCTTTGAGCTCAAGATGGAGGCAGTTTAACAAATGTTTTGATGGCACAAAATGGCCCATGTCTGTTGAAGTTTATGAGACACATGATTTGTATTCATTTAATTTGGATGTTTGTAAAAGGAACCATGTTTCGAAAGTTTTAATCTTTATTTGAACATGATTTTTTTTATCAGCTATGCTCTTGGAGTTCAAAATATTATTTGCCATCCTTGGAAGAAGCAAAGAAACAAAACAATATTTGTCTGCACAGTAGTTCTCAACAGCTTGCTTGTTTTAATTAAATAGAAGTACTAGTGCTCAATAGAAAAAAAAAAAAAACCTAAAAAAAATAATAATAATAAATATACTTTTTTTTTCTTCTTAATTTACCGTGTCCCTAAAATTCATTTTCCACCTTGTTAAGATGTGCTTCCTCACTTTCCTAAATATACTACAATTCCACTGAAATCTTTTTTAAATAAGTGATATTGTTAACTGTACAAATGGAGGTAAATGTCACCTCTCACCTTTTTATTTATTTATTTTTTTTTTTTACATTTTTTAAATGTTCTCCTTGTTGTCCCACTCTTAAAGTTCCACCCTGTTAGGCTATATTATGGAGAATGTTTGTCCGATCAAAAAAACAAAACAAAACATCAAGAGCTAAATGTTGATCATTGAAAAAACTACAACTAATTTAGCTCAAAATGTTCCACCCTGTTAGGTTTTTATAGACTGTGGGATGTGAAACTACTGGTGGAAATTCCAATAGAATACAGAGTTTGGCCAGTGTGTGTTTCTTGTATCTAAAAGTGTCACTATTTTGGTAAAATGCTAAAAATATCAGAAATATAACTTTTGTTCCAACAATTATGTGGCCAAAATGTTACCGGATGCCAGGAATGGCCCATATATTTATAATCATAGTATAAGGACAGCAAAATGCATCAAAGCAGAGAGAAACGATTCCCATGTATTGTGTTTTGCTGTTGATGTCAAAGGCTGTGTGTCCAAACAAGTTTGGTTCAAACTCATCACTCATTTAGGGGAAACTGGCCAAATTAGAAAGACTGCGTGACATCCTCGAGAACATGAACACATCGACGCAAAACAAGACATGACCCAGAAAACAAATGCATGGTTGTGTTATAACTGACTCTGTGTTTTACATAACAAATATGATGATTTTGACAGTTTGTTGGTAAAGAGTTGTCTCTGCATCATCACTTGACACGTACCGAAGGCAGTGACTGAATCTGCTTTGTCATATTTCCTCCATCGTGACCACATGGTTACACTCATCTGCCTTGAAATGACTTTTCCGGCAGTCCTTGTCCTGCATACAGCCATCTCATTTGCCCAAAGCCGTGGCACTTAAAGGTCTGTTCATTAAAGCTCTTCCTAAGGGAAATTGCAGTCAACAAGTATCTGATAACCCAAATGTTTGCATTTAATTGCGATTGTCCTTTTGTATTCCTTCTTACATTGTACCATGCCAAGCAAAATAAAAGAGCTTGCAAAATATAAATGACCTTTAACTGAAATCTTTCTTACATTAAAGATTTGTTTATGTAGTATGCATGCAATAACTTCCCAGGATGTGATTGAATGGATTGTTGTGAGAGATCACGGCCTCAAAAACAATCCCTTTGCCATAGTAAGATTTCTTAAGTCTTGTATCTATTTCAGTTTATTTAAAAGGATTTACTGCTCAAAGTGACAAAAACTTTCTTGCCTCGGTTTTAGATTAACATCGATATTGCTGTTCTAATTGATCTGTCATTTAGAGTTTATTAAAATAATTCAGCTATACACATTCACACTCTACTGTAGCTCATACCTGCTAAATCTCTCAGTACACACAAGACAGAAGCAGATATTTATATGAACAGATTAAATGTCCTGATTTAGACATGATTCTGCAATTAAAAGCATAAAGAAATAATCATTTAGGCCTGCTTAAATCCCTCTAAGATTGAAATAGGCTGCAAATAATTTTCCACATTGTGTTTCATACAGTCAATAAATCAATCAAACAGTATAACCAGACCTGAAAATGGCTGTATTGTTCTAGTGAATAAAGAATGGTTTACTGGAAATATATGATGCAAGAAAATATATCTGAAGCCTATTGTTTGCGAAAACAGATTATATATGTCTGTAAACACTATTTTCAGTACTTTGTAATATATTGCAAATTCCCATTTGGAAGATACTAGATAAAACAGAATGAGTGATGAAAATCTAGCATTCAGTCCAATATGGAAAACATCTTCTATATGCCTGCATTGTTTATATTTCTTCTCCTTTCCAATATAATGAATTAATGTCTTGGTGTGAGGTGAGCCCTGAGCTAATAGTGTTTCTTAAACAGATTGCACACACTTTGATGCAAAGGTCATTATAAAACAGCAAGTGCTGCTTTTCATTTGAGCTATTAATTAATGTGCGCTCCTGTGTCTTCAAGGTTGCCATGGTGGAAGAATCTGTTTACCCTTTCCCAACAGTGGACGTGCCTGATCATGCTCATTACACTATCGGTGTTGTCATTCTTGCAGTTGGCATTACCGGCATGTTGGGCAACTTCCTGGTCATCTATGCATTCAGCAGGTGAGGAAATAAAAGAAGTTGAACACTTCTGAAAACTGTATAAATGTTTACTGTTCATTATCAAAAGAAGCTAAACTGTAGCAATGGAACTTTGAATTGATGTTGATTTTCTCAAAGACATTATAATATAAACTACTAAATAAACAGAGGAATTAACAACTTGTTGTTGTGTGTGTAGGAGCCGAACCCTGAGGACACCTGCCAACTTGTTCATAATAAACCTTGCCATTACAGACTTCCTCATGTGTGCTACCCAGGCACCCATCTTTTTCACCACCAGCATGCACAAAAGATGGATCTTTGGGGAAAAAGGTACAAAGAAATGTACATGTATGGTTATAGATACTGATTGGTCGATTTCATTTAAAGCAGTTCTTGTGAGCTTTAAATGCTACAAAAGTGGCACTTAGTAGCAAAGAATAAATTAACACTTTCATTCAGAGAAATGCGTAAAGATCAACAAGTGGGCAGACCGTATGCTAATGTTTAATTTTCGACTTTTTCTTTTGAGAGACTATAACTTTATATACCGTGCACTTTCAGATTTTAAACTTTGAAGTATGTTTTGATTCACTTAGAGCTGCATGAAAGCTTATTTTTTAAAAATCCATAATAGGGGCACTTTAAGAGCTCAAACAGGACAGGTCAAATGTACACACACACAGTCAAATATATAGACTTATCTTTTAAAGATGGATCATTAGTTAATGCATAGGCAGTGTCTGAAATAAAACATGCACGTCCATGATTTATTGTAATCTACTATACTTTTTGAATTGTAATGAATGGATTTAAATTTAAAGAACAAAATGAATCACTTCTCAGGTTGAATGGGTTTAAATGAAGGAGAGGTTGCCCTTGGAGACGGCCTTCGTCTCTTAGTGCTTACAAAGATTCAGAACGATCTTTCTTTATGCTTTTGCTGCTAAGAATGATGAATGTCTTTTAGATATACGTTTAACCATTTCTAGTAAAGCTGTTTCTTTTTTTTGTCAGTTGCCAAATTTTAATAACTCTCAAAAAACTGCACAGCAAGGCTTTACTTGTTGATTTTCACATTAGCTAGTCATTTTGCTCAGCTGTGAAATGCTCTGTTTGTCACATTATATGATTGAAGACTCTATTTTCCCTGAGGTGTTTTAAATGTCAGTTCCTATCAGGGCTAAATCTTAATTGCCTTCATCAGCCTTGACTGGATTTTGTTGGAGTCTTCTGCTTGCTGACGTTTGCTATGAGATCAGGAGCTCTGTGATTGTGATTACTGTAGTGATTGCTGCAGATCTTTTGTGTTCAGGGATTTTATTGGGCAGCCTTGAAACTGTTGTCCGTTCTTTCCTCTGTGACAGGAAATCAGGTCACCCAAGCAGAAAACTACTAAAAATCAAGATATTACCTTTACCAACTGTCTTTAAAAAATCTAGATATAAGAGGAAGCCTAATCATGGTTTCAAACACCTGTTGTAGTTTTTAAGATTTTCATTTTCACCATTCTGACCTAAAAGTGATGAGACAGACCAAACCAAGGTTTAGAGAGCTAAAACTTTGAGGGATAGTGTCCATTCCGTCTACAACTACACTAAGGCACATCTCGGTGACCTTTGGGTCATGATGAACAAAACACATAGAACAGATTCGGCCACCATCCTGGCAAAATTTTTTGTTATATTGGATTTAAAAATATATATATATATTTGTGAACTAGTCATAGTGCTATAATTCAATCCTGCCTGTAACAAAAAAAAAGGTAATTAAATAAAAAAATTAAGAAAGAAAAAAAAAATCCATTTATTTTATAATTTCCACTCAAAGCAGTTTTTTTAGCATATTGAAGGCATTTGCTCCATTGACTTCCATTCTAACAGAACAGCATCTAGTCTCCCTGTTGGGATCCTGACGCATCACGCTTTTCCAAGCAGAGTTTGAAGCCTTCCTCCTGGAGGAGGGACTCTGACCCACTTTCATTTTGTGGAAACTGTTAAAAGATGTGTTTTTTGCTTCTGTCAGCTCTCACTGCTCTACTAAACAAGGTATACATATGACCACCCGTTAATTCGACCGTGAAGACTGTGTGCTTGATCCCCCTGAAAGCTTTCTCAATCAATCAGATACAACTCACAAAAATGCTCTTTTCCAGGATTAACCTGAAAGCATAAACTACCTGACAAGGTGTGAGAGAACAGATCCTGATGTGTGAGAGGATTATCTTCAATAACAGATGCCCTCTTTTTGTAATTATTAAAGTGCATCTAGTAAATGCGTCACAAATGAGCAGGAATCAGAGTGAATACAGTTCTACTCATTGTGGATGTCGAGGAAGTGCCAGACTATATGTGTGTGGAGTAATCATGTGAAATCATCTATTTCTTCACTCTTCTGTTTGACCTGTTTTCTTGATGACATGATGTATTATGTGAAATCAGACAGACCCAAACTAGCTCTATCTCTGTATGTGTGTGTGTTTATTTAATGCAGGATGCTCTTAGAACAGTAGTGTTACCAAGGAGACCAAGATGTGTGTTTGGATATGCGGGGTGGACAAAGTTCATTTAAAACAGTGGTTTTCAATTAGGGAGTCAGGCCCACGTTAGTCCTCAATATTTCATCTGGTTGAAATTATGTAATGTTCCAAAAAAAAAGTATGTCCCGTAAATCAAATAGTACAATAGGGGGAGAACCACTCATTTAAAAAAATAAATACAATTTGAATAAGAATGATTTCGCCGTTTAAAATGTACATAATACTACAACTGCATGGTTTGTTTTGAATATGTTTTCCAATTCTTTAGCAGTACACTAACCTTAGCATGTATAGCATGTAACACATACAAATCTGTTTAGCAACAGATGGAGAATGACGGCTATCACTGCTAAGAAAAAAAAAAAAAAACATTGTAAGTTTTTCAGAGGAGATTATTTTAATGAACCGCCGCCACAGATGTCGGTCCTCTAATGAAGCCAGCGGCAGTCTTTGTTCCTGCCAGCCAAGAGTCTCCAGGCCTAAAAACTGGTTCACACTGCCCCAACAAACAGCAGCAAATATTTTAAGACAACAATCACCAACACTGCTCCAACAAAACTGCTAGAAGTTAGCACAAAAATATCAATTCTGTATAAGCTGTGCTCGGTTACAAACTAACCTAATTCTGTTCCTCCTGTCTCTCCAGGTTGTGAGTTGTATGCATTCTGTGGGGCTTTATTTGGCATCTGCTCCATGATCACGCTCATGGTCATCGCTGTGGATCGATACTTCGTGATCACGCGGCCACTAGCCTCCATTGGTGTGTTGTCTCAGAAGAGAGCTCTGCTGATCCTTCTTATAGCTTGGGCTTATTCACTTGGCTGGAGCCTGCCACCCTTCTTTGGCTGGAGTAAGTGTAGTATACTTATTGTTTTAACATTTTAAACTTGTTAAACGTTGTGAAATGTTTTAATTGAAAGTGTTCTCGGGCTTTTTTTGTTTTTGAGTAAAGCCACTGACATTTTTATCTAACAAGCCTTTAAAGGCATTCATACATGATTAAATGCAGCTCGAAGGGATAGTTCACCCAAAAATCTAAATGATGTCATCATTTACTCACCCTCATTTTTTTATAAAACGGTATGACTTTCTTTCTTCTGTAGAACACAAAGAGGATATTTTGAGCAATGTTCGTAACTAAATAGTTCTGATGACCCTAGACTTCAACAAAAACACTCTTTGAGACATTGCATGAATAAATAATGACATAATTTTAATTTTGAGTGAACTATCGCTTAAAGTATAACATCATATCCACTGCATGCACTTCAATAGAAAGCCAATAGAATTGAATTCCAGCAAATGTTGCTCCAACTACTCAAACAACAGAGAATTTTTTATATAGAACAATATTGGAATATTAGGGGGTTCATGAAGTTCCAGCATGCACTGCATCATTAATAAATTATATGGCTACTGTTCTAAATGTATTGTTTTGTTGTTTATTTTGTTGTTCATTTGTTGATCGCCATTGATCTAAATATCTGAATGCATCATGTTGGCTTGCACTTTAGGTGCGTATGAGCAATATTCATTGTCTTTCAATGCTCTTTTTTTTTTAAAGTATTTCTACAAACAAAATTAATACAGAATAAGAAAAAAAGGGCAATAATGCAAAATTAGAAAACAGTCATTCTTTGTAAACAAAAAAGACATAGGCCTGTAGGTGACCTGATCTACACATCCATCAAATAAATGTATGAATATCACTGAATAAGGTTACAAAACCAAACCAAATGTTTTTTTATTTTAAGCCAGACGTCAACATGTCATGCGTTTGCAGGTGTTTAAGTGCTGGTCCTGTATTAATGGAGTTGAGTTTACCTTTGATGCTGTTTTCACAGGATGCGTCAGTCTTTTACGAGCACAGGTCTTTCGAGACAAGTAGGCTGAGCATTCTGGGTCATCCATGTGTGTGCGCACACGCATGAGAGTTGTTAGCCAATAGCTTTACAAATAGTGAGCTGTTGGACTCTGATCTGTGTCGCATAAAGGTGGTCTCTGAGGACCAAGGCTTTCAGCTTAAGAGGGATAGACTGGTAAAGCCTGGTGCTTTTGGCTCTCCAGCACTTTCTATCTCTGGTTTACAGGCGACCTGTTCTTCACACGAAGAGTGTCTGTCTCCTTTAATGGTCCTGACAGCTTCCAACCTCAAACCTCAGAGAACTGATGATAGGGGCACATATGCATAAAAGCCAGACTATGATTGGTGGCGATAAGAAATACTGTGATTATAGCGTATTTCTTAAATATCCTCAGCTGTGTGTGCATTGGGTTGTATTTCACTGCGTTTGCCCAGCAGCCAGACAGTACTCATAAATCCTTTTTCTTTGTGAGTATGTTCCAGTTTTGACAATATTTTTTTCCGGGAAAGGCTTAGATGCTGCCTATCCTTAACCTTCCTTCAGTACTGCTGTTATTTTGTAGTTTTATGTTCTCTGTCTTTGTTTTGCAGGTGCTTACGTTCCTGAAGGGCTGTTGACCTCTTGCACCTGGGATTATATGACCTTCACACCCTCTGTGCGAGCTTACACTATGCTCCTCTTCATCTTCGTCTTCTTCATTCCACTTATCGTCATCATCTATTGCTATTTCTTTATTTTCCGATCCATTCGCAGCACTAATGAGTGAGTTCTTTGATACAGATCTTACAGATCAGCAGCATTTCAAAGCTGTTAAATGTCTTTTGTTTTTAAAAATGGAAGTTGTATTGGAGAAATGTCAGTAAAATGTAACACTTAAGTACTTCCATACTTTTCATCTGCATTTTAATTAATCTTGAGGTGTGACCTATTGAAAATAGATACGCTTTTGATGGCAGTAAACCAATATTGGAAAATTAGTGTTGTTTAACTGTTGCTTTGTTTTTGTCTTTGGAAGAGCTGTGGGCAAAATTAATGGCGATAATAAGAGAGACTCAATTAAACGATTTCAGCGGCTGAAAAATGAATGGAAGATGGCGAAAATTGCTCTTATTGTCATTCTGATGTATGTCATCTCCTGGTCTCCGTATTCGACTGTGGCACTGACAGCTTTTGCTGGGTAAATGAATACCAACCCTGACAACACAATATAATATAAAATATACATGAATATTTAAAAATGTAGTGTCAGAAAAAAATGTGTCTTTTAGGAAATGATTACCTTTATTCGCAAAAGACACATTAAATTGATCAAAACTGACAGTAAAGACATTAAAATGTTCTTTTGGATGCTTTTTCATTTAAAAATACTAGCAAAAAAAAGATATCACTGTTTTAACAACAACAAAAAAGCAACGGTTTTTACAATTGATAATAATAATAATAATGTTTCTTGAGCAGCAAATCAGCATATTAGAATCATTTCTGAAGTATCTGAAGACTGGAGTAATGGCTGCTTTGCCATTAGGAATAAATTACATTAAAATATATTAAAATACAAATAAGTCCAAACATTTTTCACAATATTACTGTTTTTACTGTATAATATAATACAATATCATATAATATCATTTAATAATTACGTTATTTTTATTTATTGTCATTATGTAGACTAACATGTTAATTAATCTATTCACTCTGTTTCAGGTATTCTGAAATGCTCACACCGTATATGAATTCAGTACCTGCTGTGATAGCCAAAGCATCAGCAATCCACAATCCCATCATATACGCCATCACACACCCCAAATACAGGTACTGCAGGAGTCTCATTGCGAATATGACAGTTCATTATACTTTTGAAACTAGACTGATTTCGTTTTGAGTGGTAATGAAAACATTAATGGCACTGTAAGTGGTAATGTTTGACATTGTCCCTTTCCATTAACAAAGAACTGGGGTCAGAGATTAGATTACCTGGTATGGCCCTGTTAGGACTAAACACCTGAGACAAATTATGATTGTTTTCATTTTTCCTAGTTTCTGGCTCACTGAGCCATTCAATCGCAAATTGATCAGAAATATGCATCGCTTCTGGGTTAAAGTGTGGAATTCCATTTTGATTGATTTCATTAACCTGAATATCCATTTGAGCATAAGGAATAGTTAATCCTGCAGAGCTTCCTGACGTTATGGTGCCATGTGTAAGGCCTGCTGGGTCAAAAAAAAAATGTATGATCATTTTTAAAAGCGTACCATTTAAAAATCTAACTAAATTATGTACCTAATCTAAAGCTCTGAAGTCATTGCATATATTCTGACCAAAAAAAGTTTTTTTGTTGTTTTTTTATTTTATTTTGCCTATTGGTATTGCTGCCTTAAAAAACAGGTTTCACTTCTACTGAATCTGTGTATATCTTTTTTTAGATAACTATGCACAATAATTTAGATTTTCCTTATTTTAGTAATTTTGAGACATGCTTTTACTTTTTCTTAAACTTTACTTGTACTAATTAGTACCAGCCAAGTAACCACTTTTAATGTTTGCATTTTGTTTCCTTTCAGTTGTATTTTAATTGTTGAAAATGTTTGATTTTCTGTAAAATTTGATTCTAATGAATTGATCAAGCAATATGTCTACCAGTGATTTCACATTAGTATAATTGATGTTGAAATGCTGTATACAGTAAACACTGTATGTATTGTTACGGCCTTAATGTAGGTCTAGGGTTGACCGCAACAGAAATAAATGTTTGGTGGTGGGACGGTGTACAGTGGCAGAGAAAATGCCAGGATATACCATCTAGCCACCACCAACAGCTGGTCTGAGGGTAGCTGCTGTTTAAATACTCTCTCTCCTCTCATATCATCCAATCACAGCAGAACTCTAATCATCAGCATCAGGTGGAGACACTGGTTCTGCAGGGAGACAGAGAGAGAGAGAGAACGCAGCAACAACAACAAAATCCTACGGCTCTGGACGTAACAGTATCCACAATGTTTACAGTGTCTCATGCCTGTGTCTCATCCGTGTCTTTGTCAGGTTGGCCATAGCGAAATACATTCCGTGTCTTCGTTTGCTGTTGTGTGTCCCCAAGCGTGACCTCCACTCGCTCCACAGCAGCTTTATGTCCACACGTCGTTCCACCGTCACAAGCCAGTCCTCTGATATGTCTGGACAGTTTCGCAGAACCAGCACCGGCAAGTCCCGGCTCTCCTCAGCTTCCGACAGCGAATCTGTGAGGATCTCTAGATTTGATGATTTGTCTTCTCATGGGCAGGGGTGATTGTAATGGATGTATTTTATGACCTGTTTCTACTCTTCAGGGCTGGACAGATACTGAGGCCGATCTCTCGAGCATGAGCTCCAGGCCTGCCAGTCGGCAAGTGTCTTGTGACATCAGCAAGGACACTGCGGAGATGCCAGACTTCAAACCTTGTACCTCATCCAGCTTCAAGTCAAAGCTCAAAAGCCATGACTCGGGCATATTTGAAAAGGTGACCTCACAGGCTGAATGTCTTACATATGTGGCAAGTATCAAATGAGTGTTATGTATATTTATCAAAACAATCTCAAGGTAGTTCTCTATATAGTGAATTAAAGTTTGTTTTACACAAACATCTGTTGGTCATGAATCAAGTTAAATGTGCAATGGCAGGCACAAAAACACTTTGTAGTTTGTGAAAATGGACAGTTAAACATCAAACACAATACAAGTATATCCAACTCCAAAATCATTTTTTCACAGTTAAACCTATTATTTGCTCATTAGCATGCATATTACTAGAATATTAGCCATTTATTAGTGCTAATAAACCACAAAATAATGCCTTATTCTACATGAGCTTCTATATCCCTAATCCTACCCAATAGCTAAACTCAACAACTACCTTACTAACTATTAATACGCATCAAATTAAGAGTTTATTGAGGGAAAAGTCAATGGTTAACAAGTTAATAGTTAACTAGACCCTAGAAGTTTTGGATTATTATCGTGATTCTCTCTTTTCTGACCTAGAGTTCCTCTGATGTGGAAGATGTGTCTGTGGTTGGACTCATTCAGCAGGAACGTGCTAACCCTTTAGCTGTAAGTCTGTTTGAGTTCACTATGTAACAATCAAGCTTTTGTAGGATCCTAAAGAGGGCATGGTTCATAAAATGTGTTGATGTCAGAAACATATTATTCTGGTGTGACTGGCAGAGAAACTCGCCCAGGCATTCAAATTCATACATGAAAAATCTGAAACCACATTCAAATAGCCAGAATGCTGTTTGATAAATCGCAGTGTGCTTTTGAAAAAAATGTAATTAGTTAATGAATTTGTATTCTGATTACAGAAAAAAGCATGGATAGAAATTACTCTCTCATTTGTTGATTAAATGCCTTTTTCTGCAGGAGAAATATGTCCCTTTGAAAGAATAATCCTAATCATACATCTTTCATACATGAATGCCTAGTAATTAAACCAAGAATTCTGCTGTCAGTGTTTAGTTCCAGAGGTCATCTTGAGCTTGATTGCTGCAGTGTTATCTCCAGTAAAAAGTTTGTTTGATTTCTGATTTAATGCACAATAAAGGCTGATAATTGAATTTCTCCAAACCTTCCTCTGTGCTGTTTTCAGGCTGGTGACGGTACAGACATGCGGATTCCCAGTATTGTCATCACCTCAGAGTCTAGCTCTTTCCTGCCCTCGGTACGGCCCAGCTACAGAAGCAGCCGCTCAAGTGCAAATCCACCCAGGAGAGACTCTCGTGGAGGAGTCCAGCAGGGGGCAGTGCTTCTGTCCACTGCTACTGAAACACCTGAGTCCGCTCACTTATTGGACAACCCTCGTCCTCAGTAAAAAAAAAAAAGAAAAACGAAATAAATAAAAAACTCACCCTCACTATCTCTAGTGCTTAAACCTCATCCCTCGCAGTCTGAATCTAACCTTCAAGCTTTGTGTTGGGGTTTAGTGTTTTTGTGCGTTATCCTGTTCTGTGGTTTAGACTTTTACTAAGGGCAACTTGAAATTAAGACAAACCCTGAGAGATTGATCAGTGCTCTGTATCACAGAATGTAAAGAATGTCTTTTACATGTGATGACCTCAACTCTTACACATGTCCAGCATCTTTGTTTTTTCTTTTTTTAATACAGTGACTGTGCTTTAAATCAGGCAAAGATGGAGAGAAGGGGCATCTCATATTATTTTAGTCTGTCATCAATGTCAAATGACATGTACAGGTAATATCAGCTTACTTAAGAATTCTTTGTGTTTGCTTTAGTATTATGCTTTAAATCTTGGTGTTTCTTGTACATTATAAATGTTTTTTTTTTATTATGTCATTTTATCTGATTAGTATTTTACTATCTTCACTCAAAGCAAGACTCAAGCTGAATGATTTGCTTAAGAGGATCATCTTAAGACTGTGGTATGTATGTTTTGCTCATGAGACACTAAAATGCTTGCTTCCACAGAACTTCAAGGTGTGCCAAATGAAGCCAGGATCCTGTTTTATTGTTAAGTCATTGAGGGGATCTCATTTTGAATATGAAACTTATCAGATATTCAGACTTAAAGCTACACTGTGTAATTTTTATATAACACTAAACAAAACAAGCAAATTGTTATCGAAGGGAGTGTAAAGAAATGCATCTTCCGAGCTCTTTACCTCAAAACACTTTGCTAAAACTTTAATACTAATTTATACAAATTTAATCGTATAGGCTACATGTGTTATTCCTGTGCTTGTCTTGCCATATCTGTACACAAAGTAAACTAGTTCTGATGTTGTAAGCGTTTTTGGTGAAGCATGTAGCTAAAAGTTTGCTGTCCGTGCAAATAAGACTAATTAAAGACATAGAACTTAAAAAACAGTATTAAAAACAAAGAAACTTGTTCATCTGCTCTGGTAAGAAACACTGTTTCCGTGTGTACACCAGTGCCTAAAATTATCTTCATTCGCGCAGAGGCACAATCTTTTTACTCGTGCAGTTTTACTTTGTAACCGCTAGAGGGCCAGTTATTTAGAGCTTGTCCAAAGGACAGGCGTAACCCTAACCGTGAGATTTTCCGACCAGTGCTTACTGCGCATGCGCATATTTTTTCTCACCCTTAACAACAATATTTAATGTATGTTCATTACTGTAAGGGTAGGTTTAGGGTTGAGGTAGGTGTAGACATAAATAAAACACATAATTTGTCGTTTTTAATTTGTAATACCTACTTTTTAATGGGAGGTAGGAAAATCTCACAGGGTGGCACAAATTGTTAGAACACCGGAATTAACTTACTTTTTCCTCTAAAATGCCAATAGTGTAGCTATTTAAGATAGGAAGCTTTTGCAAACTAACTCTTCCTCCTGAAGCAGTATGATCAGTTGTGTGAGTGTGCGGGTTTATGTGGTTTATGAGGACACAAATTTGTATAATGACATGGGAATGACATAGGTATTACAATATGTAGGTGTTTTATGAGGACACCTTCAGTGTCCCCGAAATTCAAAAACATACTAAATTGTGTTTTTTGGAAAATCTTAAAATGCACACAGTTTCCTGTAAGGGGTAGGTTTAGGTGTAGGGTCAGTGTAGGACAATACCACATACAGTCTGTACAGTAGAAACACCATTACACCTATGGAGACCAACAAGTGTGTGTGTGTGTAAAATTCTTGTAATATTACTAATGGCCTCTGAAATAACAGTCTGGTGCAATAGAACCCTAAGAACGTCAGCGTTAAGAATGTGGAATTGAATTTGTTGTCATAGTTTGCAAATACCTCAATTCACTGTAAAGCATCTGTTTAACTGATGTAATCTAGTGATTGGAGGGATAAAAGATTTTTTTATTGCCTGGAGCAGGTACACATCATTATCTCCTTAAATCACACCAACAAAGAATGCACAACTTATGTCATACATGCTGTTTGTGTTTCTATCAATCTCTATCATCAAGATGAATGACAGATGAATATCACATGCTCACATGTGCATCCTCTTCTACAGCCGTGTTGTTTTTGCTATTCTTCATGTTTTTGATTACCATTGTTTGAATATTCACTTTAGAGCACACAAGCAAATTATATTCAACTATTAAGGATTTGAACAATTATGTTGCCTTTTTACTCAGTGACTGAATGAAACACAACTGTGATGGTGGCTGCTCTTCTAGATAGTTCTGGAAGACACAGTTTAGCATATAAACATTGTGGCGCTCTTTAGAGTTAAAGTGTTAGCTTGTTCTTGAGTGGTTTGTTTGTAAAAAGGAATCATTTATTTGTCCAGATGACATGTTATTAAATATAATCTCAAATCATATTAGAATATTTATTTGTTAATGTGTATCCATTCACACGAAAGGCACAGTTATGTATCCAACACCAAGGAGGACATTATTGTATATTTGTAATGCTCTTACCTGATTGTTCCTATTTATTTTTTTAAATAAACCTGCAGTTCAACACATTGTTTCTATACTCTGTGGAGAGGAGCAAGTACTTTTATATTCAAATTAGCAAAAATATATTTGAATTTTTCCTTCATAAAATATCACTGTCAAGTGACTTTACTAAGTAATAATAAAAAAAGCTGGTCTATTTATAGAGATGTTTCTCTAGCCTTCGGACATCGCTTTTTCTTTACTAACACATGCTGTCAGTAATGATTTGACATCATTTTTCTCAACCACAACTTTCAGGGTATTTGATTAGCATTCAGAGAATCACAGCAAAAGTTCCCTACATTTCCAGGATAAATGCTTCTGAGCATGAAGGAGCTTTTGGGTAACAAGAATCCCGTTCTTAAACTCAGCGATAAAGGTGGGATACAGAAATGGTAGTTGTTTACAAGGTATTTTTTTCTTTTAGTGGTTCTGAAAGTCATTATAAGTTAATTGTACCCAAAGGCTAAACACATCTGCCCCCCTCTGGCTACATTTTGAACTGCATGTTTCTTTGGGACTGACTTAATAACACTATTACTGTATATAGTAAAGTGTTGTAAAGACGACAAACAAATACAGACTGATGTACAATACTGTTAAAAATGGTATCAGTAAGACTTAAAATAATAAAAATAATAATAATTTGATTCACCCAGGATGCATTCAGCTGGTTAAATTACATTTAAAATTGAAAAGTGACAAGAAAAACTTTTCGATTTTTTCAAGAACAGTTACATTTTAAATGACTGCTGTTTTTAATTTTATTTTCATATTTGTTAAGGAATATTGAGAAATATGTATCGAAATAAAAACAGGTGTTTTACCTTTAATGTTAAACAGTAATAATATTTTTACTAGGCATATATTTATGATCAAATGAATGCAGCTGTGAGCATAAGAGTGAGCATAAAAACCAACCCCAAACATTTGAACAACACTGCACAGTCTGGAATTAGTAAAGACTGGAAATATTGGGCATGTGAATGTAAAATGTGTGGATTTCAATCTCAGTCATGCCACCTTCTCAAAGGTACCTGAGAACATTATTCATATAATCATGTATGTGTGCACGGCACACAGTGATACGTGGTTCAATAGTCGTAAACCCTACACTGCAACTATGACATAGGTTGTCATTTTACACAATGCCCTCCTGTGGGCAATGTGCCATTTGCCAATTCAGCAGTGGCTCTTGAAAAAACACATATGACATTAAACATTACAGCAAGACATGTTTGCACACATCCGCACAATATTCCTTTATGGGTTGGGAAAGTAACACAAGTGTGTATTTTAGCACTCTTTTCTCTTTGAGCAAAGGTTTCTCATGCCTAAAATGTAATATTAAAGGTTAGTTAAAAAAAAAAAATCTGTCATTAATTACTCTCCCTCATGTCGTTCCAAACCCACACACAAATTAAGATATTTTTGATGACATCAGAGCCATCTGTCCCTCTATAGACAGCAATACAACTGAAAAATCCCAGGTCCAGAAACGTGGTTAAAAAAACACTGGTAAAAAAGTCCATGTGACATCAGTGGCAACTTGATGTCTGGGAGAATACTTTTTAGCTCAAAGAAAACATCATATACTCAACCATTTAGAGAACATTACTGCGTAAGCGTGCGCTTTCTTCTAGGTGCAAACAGCCGCAGACTACACATGTGCAAAAGGTTGATCCACTGATGTCACATGGACTGTTTTACCAATGTTTTTGCTACGTTTGTTTGGATCTGGGATCACTTCAGTTGTATTGCTGTCTATGGAGGGTCAGATCTCTGATATCTTCAAAAATATCTTAATTTGTGTTCTGAAGATGAACAAAGGTCTTATGCGTTTGGAGTGACATGAGGGTGAGTAATTAATGACAAATTTTTGGTTGAGCTAACCCATCAAATAATTCATCTAGTGTTACACATTTACATCAGTGTGTCAATATGATTCATGGACAAATCTGATTGTAGTAATATATATTATATGTGAACATGAAAAATTAAGAATATATGTTTCCCAACTCTTACTGGCTGATGTGCTCCAGGGAGGCAAGATCTGCATCATAACCTGATGTGGCATGCAACACCTCCTCAACTGTGTCACTAACAGCAGTTATTCTTTCAGTCACTGTGACTGACTTGTCCTCTGGGGTCCACTGTTCTCCCCAAACCTCTAAACGGCGTCACCTGTACATCAGGAGATATAAATAACATTCATTCATTACATTTAGCTCTCAGTTATGCTTCACTGCTTTTTAGGGGACCCTTCAGCTCGCTACATTTGTGTTTTGCTTTGCAGACCAGCTAGACCAGTTTAAAGAGCAGCAAACATGCTTATGCTGGTTTAAGATGTTTTTTTCGGTTTTAAATAGGGATGAGAATTAAGTTTAGTGAGTTAAATATAGGGCCCTGCAGAATTTTAAGGCTTTTTATAACCACAAACAGTTAACAAGGGCGACCGAGGTGTGACTGTCTCTTTAATAATTCCTCTCTTATGAAAATCCCTCTTTCTTCCCGTCCCGTGTGGGAAATTACGAATCCTACTATGGGGAAAATGCTTTACTCATTAATATGTATCAGGTCATACTGTGTTGCTTGGTAACTCACTAACAAGTCACAAATGCTAATTAATATTTATGAGCCAAACGCTCACCATATGATGATTCGTTAATTCGACAGGTGATTAGCACGGCTACTGCGTTCCAGCGAATCAGGGAGGTCTACGGGGGAACGCCACATTCCGTAATTAATATTCATGAGCTAATCCTTCAGCATAGTATGATTGGTCAATTTGCGTCCCGTGCGCTCACGTACACCGGGGGTTCCATGGATCTTGTGAGTGACAGAGCTCGCCTTTGGAGGAAACGGAGCGACTCCAAACTGCAAGGCTCGCGGCTGTCAGTGTAAAGCAACTTTAAACATGCAATGTAGGTTGAAGCAAAACTTTGAGAAGTTGTTTGTCGTTAAATGGAAATGGAGGCAACAGGCTTGACACTGAACTCGAGACGCTCAGTGGCTGCAGTCGCGTGAAAACCTTTCTATAAGCTTCGTCTCTCAGTTAACGTTACAGCTTCATTCATAGTTTTCCCATTGTTCCATACCTACCGATATATTACTATATATTACTAAGTAGTCTAAATGTAGACTATTATGCAGTCAATGGCTTTTCTGTTATCGTTCTGTATTTGTTGTCAGGCGGCGCATGCGTCTTGTTTTGGTTTCTTGCAACACTGATTGAGTGATGCTCAAACTCTTTGAATTGTTTTTATTTTCTTTCTTTATGTGTGTAGTTTTGCAAGGGACATTATTTACTTGTTTTCCATGTTTCTATCCGGTCAAAGATGGATCAGTTATATTTGTTTATACTGTAGTAGCTGCATGTACAGTAATTCACTACTGTGCATGTAAAAACAGGTAGTGTTCCTATTGAGGTGGGATAAAACAGCTGTTGGATGCTGCTCCAGTTAGCTTTGTTGTGATTTTCTTTTTCATTCAGAGTAATTTTATTGGGAATCCTTTCTGCAAAATAAATGTTTATAAAAGTAATTTGTTGTTACAGGCAATAAATAGACATGAGGACATTACATAAGGACTATTGTCTGGATGCATACACTTGACCAAATCATTGTAAATCAACTAGTGCAATGTCCTATTGCATTGTGTTTTTGTGTAGATTCATATTTGGTGGTTCAAAAACAGTATTCAGTATTCAGAGATAATGTGGTCTATCTCTAAATTATTATGGACATAAAATCAATGTGATGCATACATAATTTAACTGTATGTATTTACGTGTGTACAATATATATAAATATATGTGTGTGTGTATCTATCTATCTATATATATATAAACATATACATACATTACACACACACATATATGCAGCATCTACAGATAAATGTATTGTAGGACAAAATATACAGTAGGGTTAGAAAAGATACATGAATCAGAAAATTACTTTCAGAAAAACCCAATGCACCTTTTTACAATAATAGTAGACTATGTTGTCTTTGCCAAGGCTCACAATGACTAGCACTGTATCAGTTATCAAAACAATGTCACAAACGGTCCAGGACTCTTGTTCCCTGAAATGCCGTCTATAAAGGCCTGATTGTTGAACATTCATGTACAGTATTACTTCAAATTCTTCCATTGACAAAGAGTGCTAAACTTAGCTGCAAACTAGAGGTCTCCCAAATTAGGCTGGGCGAACAGGCAGGTCCTCAGTGGTTATCTTTCCTCCGATGTCTCGGTGCGGAGCTTGTGATGTGCTGGTGCACGAGAGGTCCTCTTATCTTGGTTCTCTGAGAGCAATAAGAGCATATCAGGCTTTTCTCACTGCCACTCGTTCTTTGTTTAAAGCTGCTCATAAAGAACCTCCAGATGCCTCTGAATGCTTGGGATAACATTATATCGTGTAGATGCCATTCAAGGTTTGTTTGCAGTAAAGAATAAACATACTGCATTATGATTACAATGCCAATGGAATATTTTTAAATGTTGATGGATTGCATCCGAAGATAATGTATTTATAAAGATACAGTACACTTCAAAAATTTGGGTTGGTAAGACCTTTTTACGGATTTTTAAAGAAGTCTTTAATGGTCACCAGGGCTGCATTTATTCAAAGATGAAATATTACTATGATTTAGATACATGCTTAAATATATATTGTTATGTAATTTATTGCTATAATGGCAAAACAAAATTTTCACCATACATGACCCCGGTCTTCAGTGTCACACGATCCACCAGAAATCATTCTAAAATGCTGATTTGCATGCTTTAAAATTTGAAAATGTTTATTTTTAAAAATCTTTTGTTACATTGTAAATGCTTACAGAAGTTTAAGTGTTTTACAGACTCGATAGAGAATGAAGAAATATCAGTGTATTTAGGATGATGACAGACTCTTTACTTAAACAGGAGACAGTTCAATCCCAGAATGCACTGTGAATGAATGAGATAAGCTTGTTTGTGTCCGTAGGGGCTACCAATTAACTCTATTGATATTTTTCAGAATCAGCCAGCTTGCACTTGCAAGGAGTTAAGTCTAACTCTAACCCTAACCCAAACCAAAACTAGTCCAGTACCCAGATAGATGAGGCACCCTAGAAGAAAGGAGTCTAGAAAAATCTTTTAGCCTAAGAGGGGGCTATATTAGCTCTGTGAATCATGGGAGGCCTGGCATTCTGGGTGTCCCCTTACATGCCATATAAGTAACCCTTCCTCCCCCCTCCCCACAATGCCACAGTGCTATCGCTCTCGGCAGAGAGGCAGCTATTCTTAGGCTGTCTGTCCAGCTCATCTGAACAGGCAAGAATCCTCCTCCTGGCTCATAGCTCTTCTCTGTTGCTCCAGTTATTTTGCATTAGTTACAGTTTGGCTGGGCCTGAATTCCTTGCTTAAAGCTGTTACTTTGACCCTTTAGGCCTGCAGTGTTTTGTTTTTTTTATCGAGAGGTTTGAGTGTAACTTTCTTTTGACACTTTTTTCCCCCCCTTCTTCTTCCAGAGGCTGTTTGGCACGTGCCCCGCCCCCCTCCAAATCCATTTTCCCCATCCATTTGGAGAAATTCTGTTGCTTAAACAATACACAGGCTTTTCTGAACAATGAGTTCATACAACGTTTCACTCGCTGGACCTTCGCCTTGGGGCTTCCGGTTGCAAGGAGGCAAGGACTTCAACATGCCCCTCACCGTTTCCAGGGTAAGACCCCCAAATCTTGGCCAAACAGTGATTCATTAGTTCAGCATGCGTTTACTTGAATGTACATTGAGTCTAATCGACCTCATTAAAATTTTCTAGAGTGCTGTGTAAGTAAAAAGAGGTGTTTCACTCAAATTTCAATTCAGTTAAATTCAGTTTCAGTTCAGTTTAGGTTTTCCCAATTCTCTTATTATGAGGCTCAAAATATGATCCATCATTTTACTACAGTGTGACTTGATTTATAGTTCCTTCATTCATTCATTATCTTGCTGATCTGTGGTTGATCCAGAGTTGCTTGTTATGTATAGTAATGACATTATTCATCAAATGATTATAATGATTATGCTTCTCTTATATAATAATACTGTATTATGATTATGCTATATCCTTCTTGATTTGGAATCTTATTGGGCATGTGCATTTTGTGCCTCGTAGAAGTGATTGATATCTTGGTGTAAAGTTTGTGTAGATATTGTGAAATGTTTTTTCTGAATTATTCAGTAGTCTTTATGCATTGCTGCTTTAATGTGGAATCTTGTTAATCCATATGTGCAAAGCAGATGTACAGTATTGATCGTAATATATGCTGTAAGTTCATTGCACTCGAGTCGATTCATCCTTGTTCTGCTGTTATTCTTGGGTGTGACATGAAGTCATGATGGCTGATGCTTCTCTTGAACAGCTAGTTCTGTGAAATTGTAGTTCGATATATACGAGGAAGTCAGGATGAATGAGTGCAGAAGGGTGTTTATGAGGGCTTTATTGTAAGAAAGGAAGGTCAGATATCACAGAAAGGAGAGTACTCATTGTACTGTAACAATTCTAGCTGATTCAAACATGCATAGCTGACCTAGTGGAAAGATTTTAGTTCTTCAAATCATAATGAAAACATACTAGAGAATGTTATGTTGTCGGCGTGAGTGCGTTTCACTATGAATGTATCTGTTGTAAATTTATATTAATATATCTGTGTGATTGTGAAGTGTGTTCAAATGAGAGCACAGTCCACATGCACCTATTCTCAGATGTCTAGTGAGGACAGATTCACTGCCTCAATATGTTGCTGGCATAAGAGCGTCTTGAAAAAATAGGTCAGGAAGAATTTCTGTCCCGCCACTATCCTAGGTGGTCCATAGTGTTAGTCGTATTATAGTGACGTATATACCTTCAACATTATCGTAATGCAGATTGGAATCTTCTGACGCTTTTCTAAGCTTTTTTATTTCTAACATTTGACATTTGGTTACTAAGAATATCTAAATCAAGAGGTGTGTGGCAGGTCTGTTTGTCTAGTACAGGAAAAGACCAGTAGCACTGGGCCTAGTCAGTCACTGTGGAGTGACAGGTGGTACCCAATACGTTTGTTCTGGCTGCCGCTTGGCTCGACAGGGGGCTTTTCTATAAAAGTACCTCACAGGTGTGCAGGCCTACAGGAAAGGAGGCAAGAAGTGTTCTGTTATTCTGCATTTGAATCAAGACATAGATTTGCATGTGTTGTGAGTATCACATTAGAAGGTCTGAGGAGGATCCGTGTAACTTAAGAGGATGAATATTATTCACCAGCCCACTGGAGACAGACGGCCTGGGTGCTATTTACTGATCAGCTAGTGAGAATTCCAGTTCAGTGCTGGAGACTTTGTTCTGAGTGTTAAAACATACAATAATGAACGGTTCTGGACTTGTTTATGAGCTGTTGAGATTAAAGAAATGACAATGACTTTGTTATTAAAATTATATATTTTTACATTTTAAATAAATACTGTGCTTTTGAACTTTTTGTATTCATCCTGAAAACTGTATTTAACCAAAAAATAAATGATGATAATGAGAAATGGTTCTTGAGCACCAAATCAAAATATAAGAATGATTTCTGTAATATCACATGACACTGAAGACTGGAGTAATGGTTGCAAAATTATTAATTAAATAATTTGTTTTTGTTATAATATTCTACAATATCACAATTTTTCCTATATATATATACTGGCCTTCTGAATTGGGTGAAATATTGTTGGCAAATGCTGTGAGTGCTCCTATTCAGCACTAGGTGCTGAAATGAGGGTTTCTCTTGGCTGAGAGCAGCTCAGACTGTAACAGATGGCACACAGAAAGCATGAACTTGCAATTCAGTTCAAACTGAAAGCAGCAGATGAGGGATATAAATACCTCTGGGTGGTTTGGATGAAAAGGAACTTCTAAGGAAAATAATACTTTTATCTGGATAATGCATTAGGCCTAGATAGTAATTAAGTAACAGCAACAAAAGGATAAAACATTTTTTTAGCTACTAAATTAAACTGAAACTTGACTATGAACTCACTACTGTAAATGCATAGTTTTTACTTTTTTACTTTATAAAATCTATGTGTGGAAGTTCAGATCCAAGCTGGTTACAGCCATTGTGTTGTCACTAGCATGTATAGAATAGTATAGATGAGAAAATAATTTATCCTAGTGAACTGAGTGGTGGTAGGAGCAAAGGGGGGTTGGGACCTCCGATGTAAAAGAGGAAAGTTATGGGGTTACCCAGCACTAAATCACCATATCTTTACACTAATGTCCTGTGACATTTCATTTGACACTGTGGTCATTAGAAATGTGTTTGCCTCTGAAAAGATGTTACAGTTAAATGTCAACAGGGATCCACTCTTTAGCATCTGCCAAATAGTTTCAGGATGTTTCATCCGGTGAAGGGCATTTGCTGTAGCCTAATATTATAAAACTCAGCATAATATTATTGTGGTCTCTCTTTGACGTACCTTGATGCGCCAACTGGTGTAATAGTGTTTCACCTTTGCGAAGTGATATTAGTGTGTTCAAATATGGACGTTTCAAATTAAGAGCTACTCTCATTCATATGGTATTCACTGAGCATCCAGTTAAAGCTTGTGAAGATTGAGTTTTATGGTAGGCTTGAATTTGATGTGCATTAATACTATCAGCGTGTTGGGTTAATGACACAAATGTAGCTGTTTTCTCACTTGGACCACATTCAGAGTTGTAGTTGTTGTTTTTTTTTGTTTGTTTTTTTCAAGTTCTTCAAATAGCACAACACCCCTGATGAGAGCGTTCCCGACAGAGTGGATTTTCATTGTGACTTTCCAGTGCTGGACTGCTTATATGACATCTCTCCGCATGCCTATTCTCTAATGAGCTGAGGGAAGTTGATAATTCCAGTCAGTCTTCAGGAAGATTGATACTGGCAAATGAACACAAACCTACTTCGTTTTAAAGCTGATTCCTATTAACTAGTTGGAAGAAAAAAAGGAGCTTTAGTAGCTATTTCAGGCTTTTGTTGTTGCTTGATTTTCGTGTTATGTATATCTCACTATTATCTCAAATATTATATAAAATATATTTTCACTGGTCCTATTGCAATTTACAATTTATATGATTTAACAACATACAAGTGAATATTTCTTTTAAAAAATGGCACTGTTATTGAGCATTCAGTTCATTATTGACAATACACATGTATGATCTTTCAAATAAATGCTATTGTTTTATTTTATCTAAGGAATCCTGGTCAAATAAACTTTGTAAGCATGAGAGACATTCAAAAAACAAACTTATTTTCACCCCAAAGCTTTGAATGGTAGTGTATACTATATGCATGAGATAATCTCTCTAAAATGAATTATTTGTGAAAGGATGTCTTATTGATTTTTGATTTTGCATCATCACACTGGTTACCCTTTTGTGAAATGTTAAAATATTGCCCCATTAGCTGTACATTAAACATTTAGTATCTTCTGATTGACTGATTTTGGGTCACATTGCATTACGTTAAGAGATGATGGCATTCAGTTGTGGTCCATCAGACTAACCTTATGATTTATACACACATCATAAAGCATGCAATTTATTTAGTTTGATATATTTAACTAATTAACGTGATGTACGGAGTCAATGTTATGTCAATAATGTTATTATATAATGCTAGTCCCAAACCAGTAGGCAGCAAGTACCAGTCTTGGTGTTTGCCGTGTGAGCCTGAAGCTGGTGCTGCTGACAGGCAGAGCTGTTTTTAGATGGCTGCTGAAGGTCAGGTCAGTCCTGCTGGGGAAGACTCTTAGAGCTATTATATACCAACATCCAGCAAAATGACACGCTTCCTTTCAGAAGTACAGAAATGTTTGATGTGTTTAAGCAAAGCTGGTTCTCAGATATTTTAACAGGTTGGCTTTGGTGTGCTGTGATGGACTCTTGGTCTTTTTCACATGTGTTTTATTCATTTGGTGTCAGGCAGGTTTACTCAGCTCTTATATGAGGGGTGCTACAGCAGGAGAGGATCAGGTCACATTGCATTCATATGGTGTCGGATTCTTTTCGTTCTTGTTAGCATAAATGAGCCCATCTGGTTAAGTGCTCAGGCCTCAATCATGGGCAAGTCTTCGCCATTTCAGGTATTTTGACACCATGACTGTTCATTCAAATCATGATTGGTACATGAAATGCAGAGGCGTCATGTCCCCTAAGATTTGTGAGCAAAGTGGATTTTCTTTATATTTAGATTCTGTTGAGCTTATGAATACAATGATGACCAATCAGAGGTGTTCAGATAAGCCATCGCTGAAATGCCGCTGCTTTGATCACTTGCTTGCTGAATTCTGCTCTCTGACTAATTTTCTTATCAGAAACCACTGCAGATGTGCTTATGATGTAAGTATAATAATTTCACAGGGTTTTTTAGAGTGCTTAAAAATTCTTGGATAACTTAAATGTTCTTGGCTTTCTTTCTGTATAATGAAAGTGTTATAATTGTCACGGTTGCGGCACGCAGAGATCGCGCTCTCGCTTCCCTCGTGTGCTAGGCACGGCTGACAGGCAGAACTTGGAGACTGAATGAAAATAAACTGGGTTTTTAATAAAACAAGAAAACACGGGAACGCGCGAAGAGCTTCGCAGAGCTCACGCACAGGACAAACACGTAACTTCAACAACGCATGACATGAACAGAAAAAGACACGGTTTAAATACACAACACTAATGACAAGAATAAACAACACCTGGGGAGACAATTACACATAAAGGACCTGGGCGGGGTTACAGAATGACAGGAGCACACGAGGGAGATTGAATAAAAACAAAAACACAGATCACGAAGACATGGAATGCCTGGAGGGCGTGACAGATGCGATTTCTCCTTTCTGTAATTATTTGTCCTGTTTTTTTTTAGTGTACCTGGCCTGTACCACTACACACTCGCTATATTTAAAGCACGCACTCCTTTTCCTTCTTTCATATATTGGTATGATTCTAGTGGTTCCTCCAATGTGATTAGCCGTATGGTGTTCCCAAATGAAGCCCGCCCCCTTACAGCAGAAGAGTCGGCTCCTCCTGACGAGAGTCGGCTCTTCTCGTTCGTTACAAAGAATCGGCTCTTAGAGCCGGCTCGTTCACAAACGGCACATCACTGCTGCACGGGACTTTTCTCTAGAATAAAATTGAACTACGAGAGAACGCCGTTCATGAACGCCAGATTGAGCGCGTTCACGTTCACGTTCATCAGGAAGATATACAGCACGTTCAGTTCACGTTCACCCAGAATATGAACTCGTTCAGGCACAACACTGGTAGTAACAGGGTAAGTGTAGTTGCAAGGTGCTTGTTACCCCCTTGTTCTGTGTAGTTACAGGGTAAGTGTAGTTTCAAGGTGCTTGTTACCCCCTTGTTCTGTGTAGTTACAGGGTAAGTGTAAGTCTTGCGGGCTGTAAATTAAAGTGGTGCTTGTTACCTTCTTGTTCTATGTAGTTACAAGGTAAGTGTAAGCGAAAGACTCTTATTACTGGGTTATTATTGGGTTTGTGATCATGTAAAGCCCTTTGAATATTTATTGAAACTGGCTTTTTAATCTTCAATCGCGCTTTATGATGGTGCCAGCCGCTAAAACCAAGAAGAATAGATTATCCGCGCATGACCTTTTCAACAAGATTGTGTAATGGTTCCGCATTGCAGAGCTGAGCATTTGTTGTAAAAATATGTATAGTGCATATTTTTAAGAAAGTGGTCGATCGATATAGGCTAGATATAAGACCCTTATTAGGCTGGTATCATGTAGAGCCCTTTGAAACAGTATTTTTACTCCGCTGGGGACCAAAAATCCAATGTAAAAAATACTGGAATGTTTTCCTCAAAAAACAAAATAAAAAACATTTATTTGCCAATGAATAAAGTCATGAACATCACGGATGACAAAGGGGTGAGTAAGTTATCAGGAAATATTTAATTTGTGTTTGTCATAAAATGAGAACAAATAAAGCAACACTATAAGTTTAGATTATTGCATAGAGACTCTTTTCATCCATTTACAGGATTTTTTTTTAAGTATTCCTAAATCTGTAAAAATGCTAAATGTGCAACATTGCTGAAGAAGTTTTAAAAAAAATTTACACAACCACAACTGTTTTGTGGTACACATGGAATAACTATAGTAACAATTTATTTGTTTATTTGTATGGTATTAACCTGATTAATGTGAGTTGGTGATCATCAAAGTGGAGCTGACTGTCACCTACTTCCCTTACTACTTTTGTTAATATGCTCTATTTTATTTTACTATTAAGTTCTTGTTTGTTATTTTCTAGTTTCCTGTAAAAGTTTTGAGTCCTTTATATTATAATTTTTTTGCTTTACCGCATCACAATGTTGGCAACTCTTTTTTTTGGCTTGAAACATTGCTGTGGAACTTAGTCATCACAGCACAGAAGTCTTTTTTTTTATTATTTGGTTAAATATAAACATAAACACTTTACATTATGCAAACTTGGCATGTATAAAAAAATTTACATTATTTATTTTTAATTTTTTTGCAATTCATTTTTTTTTTAATTGTGATCACAGGTGAAAACGGCATCTGCAAAAGTTACAATTTAGTTAAATAATAAAAATAGAAGGGTCCTTAGGGTCTTTGGACCTTGCATTTAACTATGTAATACAGTTAATGAACAACTTTGAAACATATCTATTGTAGCGTGACGTAAATTGTTTAATGTCACAATTGCACTGCAACTACACGTAACAAGGGTTACAAGGGTTTGTATTTTTGCATAGTAGTTGCCTCAAACCAGATACACACGAACAGCACTGCAGCTATTAACAAACATCAACTATACAGTAAATATACATGTGTGGTGTATTATGATGTTATATATGTTTAATGTGGGATCAACAGGTGGAAACAGGTCATCTAATTTTCAACTGTACTGAAGATGATGCTGACTGCCTCACTATTGAGATGACCACATGCAATGCTCTTTCATCAGGTACATTTTCAAAAGGAAATTTCTAAACCAAATCATAGCAGAAATGTACAGTAAAACATTATTCCACGTATTTTGGTAATCTCCATGATCACTGAAACAGTACATGGTATAAACTGGTAAAATTGTATAAAGACTGGTGGTTTTTAACTATAACTACTAGGGATACAGTGAGCCCACGGTTCGGTTTGTATCACGGTTTTCTGGCCACGGTAACGGTTCGGTTTCGATACATCAATATTA
>JAUCMU010000024.1:7240045-7251110 GCA_032275025.1 Enteromius treurensis
AATCATCGTAATATTATATTTTTGCCATATTGCCCACCCCTAGCTCTGTAATTTAAATAGTATTAAAAAACCAACTTGAAAAAGAATTGTGATAAAAAAAACGTGATTTCCCCAGAAAAAATCATATGATATTTTTTCCATATCGCCCACCCCTAGGACACTGTGTAGGGACCATGTCGATCGGAACACAGCTCATGCACGGAGCTCTCTTCTAATGAGCTGATTATCAGAAGAGAGACATGCAAAATATGCGGAGCAGGGGGCGCAAGGACCAGGGTTGAGAACCACTGGTCTAAAACATTTAAAAAGCAGCAAATTAAGAATTTATATTGGGATAAGAGGCAGTAATAGTGAAAAGTGTTCCCTATTCTAAAGTGTTACTAAAAGTTTTTTTTTTTTTTTTTTAGCAACCGTAAAAGAAATGGCAAACCATGCAGTTGGCACTTTGAAACCATTTTGGTGTAATTAGTTCAGTTATAAAGCACAATGGTCAAATCTGTTTAGTGTTTCACAGATGAGCTGTTCTGATTTTAGTCTGTTGAGCTGAGTTTCTTAACTTCTCAGCCAAAATCTGCTCAAATTTTGGGGGCTTTGTTCTAGAAATGGTGTCTCAACCCATTACCCCTCCAGAGGAATCTGGCCAAAGGAGCTCATATTGCACCCAAGTGCTCTACAGATTAACTTTTGTTCTTCTACTGCGATCCACTGCTGTGTCACCAGTCTTGTGCTACCTTTAAAGTCTATGCTTGACTGAGTCTCTGTGGTGCAGCAGCTTGACAGTGATTGGTGTTGTGTCAGGAAGAGATGTGGGACTTTGGTGAGGATGAGAAGAAGAGAGGATGAAGGAAGAGAGAGAGTTGGTCGTGGGGCACATCTCAATGTGCCTAAGTATTCTTATGCTAATCCTTTCCCGGGATGAGGCGCAAAGCAGCCAAGCAAACAATGGCAGCGGAGCCAGAAAGTCTGCCTTCAGTCTAGCAGGCCTTGAAAGGCATGTTGGGCATAGCGCCGACACTGAGGGAAGGCAGCCTCCAGTACTGGGAGCCCTGCTGTAAGGAGAGGCCCCAGGAGGGTCCAGAGACCCGGGCCAAAGCAGGCCAAGAGAGCGGGGGCGAGGGGGAGACAAACACCAGACCCCTCTGCTCGTCATGCAGGCTGTAGTTAGAAGTGATAAGAAAGGCAAGATGAGATTTATTTCACAGATATGTCTATTTCATAATATTATGAAACATTGGCTTTTACCTCTAGTTGTAACCCCCACCCGGACTGTCATTTATGTTGGGTTGTTGACTTTAGGGAACTCTTGAATTATGTTTTGCACATTAGAAAGGTCAGATATGGTTCCCTCTTCAGGGATTGAGAGAGATTCATGGTGAAGCATAAAGCCTAAAAGTATACTTGGGATGACTGCATTCCATGCACCGTGTGATGTAATTTTTGGTGTCAGTGTGTACAACAGCATACACAGGCAAGGTGAAATGTTTAGACAGAAGAGTGCCAAACTCATCCATCTGCGCCTATCCAGTACTTTTTAAAAGCTATGCAGAAAATGAAGCAAAGCCAGGCCTTAAGGTTGACTCCAAAGGTGGAGTCCCCATACAATACCCCTATTCATTCAGCCTTCTAACATAAATTTATGGCGCCATCAAAGCCTTTCAGAGGGCAAAGCTCCAGGAGTGTCTGATGAAACACTGAAACATAGTGTGCCTGAATATATTGCTTTTAAAGATCTGTGATACTTTTGAAGCAATGATAGTGATAGATGTCCATTTAAGACACATGACTGCTGGTCTCCAAGGTATAGCAGTAATTTAATCTGTCTAATATTAAAAGTGTAGTAAGCTTTTTTTCAGGGGTGTCTTTCTCTTCACACTTTGTGTATGTGTGTGGATCCAAGATTTGTCTTCAAGTCAGGACATGATCCAACTTGTTCAGCCATTCATGTATAAAACAGCAGAATAAAAGTTTTTTTTAATTGCAGAATGAGAGTAATTGCTTTTATTTTATTGGCTTTTAGGTTGTTATTTTGAACTTTCTATTTATTCAAAAATCCTAAAAACATCACCTTTGCAACAACTGTTTTTAAACATGGATAACATGGAGTACCAAATCAACATATTACAACAGTTTCTAAAGGATCATGTGACTCTGAAGACAGGGTCTTTCAAAACTGGTGCCTGATACCTGTAAACAGCCTCCTGTTTTGTGTTTCTTCTCTTCCCACTCTTTCACCCTTGCATGTTGTGGACATATCTGTGCACAGTTATAAGTTTAACATAGCTCTGTTCTTTTTTCTAATGTGTTTGAAAGTGATGCCACCTGGTAAGTTGTGAGGCATCATCTTGGCAGCAGGCCTCAAAGCTAGCCTCAGTCTCTTGTCTCTGTGAGTAAGTGCCTACACAGTTATCTTGTCCTCTTACTTTGCAGAGGCTAGCTTTGTTCCCTTGTTATCCGGTCAGGGATGTGTGAAAGTGGGGCACAGGTCGGGGCTCTTTGTCCCCCTTGGGCAAATCAGAAGTGACAGACATCGGCCCACTCCGCCACTTAATTTGTCCACCCCCCTTCAGGACAGACTTCACTCAGGGCCACTAATTGCAGCGAGACGCACAGGCCTACAAGGGAACAGACACATCACGTTATTAACGCTGGAAGGGGCCAACGGGGTAATTGCGGAACATCCTTCATCAAATTATTTGGGCATGTTTCAGCATTCAAGAGTAGCGCCGGCCTGACGGGTTGAGGGGTCAAGCTCAGAAAAAACAAGGGGGCAATGATGTTCAGTGCTACCAAGAAATATTACAGCACTGCATAATGAAGTCTGTTTTTTTTTCTTGCAATATTGAGTAATTACTAAGCCATAGATGATTTTAGACTTTTATTGTGTGTTTGTAGACAGTGTGTCTAGAAAGATGCATTGATACGTGCATGATCTGCTCATCACATATTCTTTGTTTCTTTTATTATTTTAGTGCCGTGGACCCCGTGAGGAGGGATCTCTGAGTTTCTAGTGCCATCAGCATCCCCCAGCTCTTCCTCTCATTCTCTGCACCTCTTCAGCCATAATCTCTTCAGTTCCACCTGTATGTTAGAATTTACTGGGATTTCAGGAGCATAAGCAGCCGTCATCACTGATCTCATCCTCAACCTAAAGGTTACGACAACGCTCTTTGAAGATGGCACAGCTTTTATACCTCACTGTGGTTTTGGCTGAAGTCTGCCTGCTTCTGAGGCTCTGTACTGGAGGTAAGGGCGTTTTCTTGACTTCACACCTACGTCCTTCTCTTCGTCTTTCATTTACAGTGCCGTTATCTTGTATTCGTGCTCTTCACGTGAACCAAGCATAGTCATGTAAGTGAGCAGAGATTTCATAGAAAAAGGCTTGACAAACACCTTGATTGAATGCCAAAGAATTGTTATATATGAACACTTCACATAAATGTGATCTCCAGAGCTATTGTGAGAGCTCACCTCAAAAGCATTTTAGTGTTTAGTTCTGAAAGGAGAGTTTATTTAAAACGTATCTAATGCACAGGCAGTAATTATCACGCAATATCACACAGAATGGCTGTGACATAACTATAGTCTCATGCTACAGGTAATTTAACTTCCACTTAATTTTACAAAAAATAAGAATGCATTGCTTTGTTTCATGAAGAAACTGAATGCGATGTAATGTTGTAAATTGTTCTATTTTCATTTGAACACAATGTTTTTGTGATTTAAAGTTGGTTTAGGGAGTTTGACATTCTCTTGCATCTTTGATGTGATTGCAGTAAACCAGGGCAGGAATCATATGTGCCCGTCTGAACGTTTCCATATGCTCAATAACGTGATGTTTACTGATGTCAAAGAAAACTGATACCTCTGTTTATAAAAAACGCCCTTCCCGAGACAAACCGATGGTTGCCTGTGGACAATCAATGAGCTGTGAAGGCAAACAGCAACAGCCCATTACTCTGAAAACAGCACAGAAAAAAAACGGAAAAGCATACTGCTTTATGTTTTTACTCAGATTGTTTGTTACCATACTTTAACTCTGAACTTCAGCGTAAAACAATACTTTGTGCTCTGGGTTCAAACACCCTCTGATATCTCTGAGGTATGTTTACTCATGCCAGTGAGTTCAAAAGACATCTTTCCCATTGTGACTCGCTCCTGAACCACGGGCCTCTCAGAGGCCCCCCACTAAAGGAAGCTGTTGAAGTGATTGTTGCCGCTCTCTCTTCCTTTTTTAGCACATTAACCATTTCCTCTATGGCACTTCACAATTGCCAGTTGGTAAGAACTATTCCAAACACACTGTGTTATCCGGAAATACTTGGGCCTTCATTTACTGTTGATGTTTAGATTTAAGCCCCTATTTAGTAGATTTTAGATATTACAAGAGGCTTGCTTGCTTTCTGTTCCACACTGACTATAGAACTTTTTTCATTAGGCTACATTGTATTTAATTTTTTTACTTGTTTTATTACAAAGAAATTCACCTTCATTCTTGAATAAACAAATGAAGTGTTTGTTTTAATCTGTATGTTTAAGAAGTTTTGAATTAATCCTATTTAGTCCACACTTAAATTCAACACATGCCACTGCAGATGAACTCTGTTTTTGAATAGCTTAGTTAGAGAGAATGAAAAGCGGTCTCATAACATGCAGAGTAGTCAGATTTTCAAACAGCTCAGTTTTCCTTTAGAGTTCGTATTATATCAAGCATCAGACTAATGTCCTTGTCAGTGTATTTTTGTACAGATGCAGCAGAAGAGCAGGAGATGGTTGAAACCAGAGATGCAACATGAAGGCCAGGACATTTGACTTCTGTTTCTCTTAGTGTTACAGTTGTCTAACGGCTAGTTAAATACCTCTATAGTATATCTTACCTTGCTCATCAGATGCACCCTTGAGATGCAATTTCAGGCAGGTGTCTGCACCGCTGAAACATAATCTAAAAGAAAAAGAGGTGACATTGGCGACTGAAAGCCCTCAATTGCCTCCCATAGTGCAACAGACTTGTTTTTCCTCAAGAGCTTGTGCACTTGTACCTGGACTGAATAGTGAATGACGTTAGCACTCCTCCTAGGGGAAAAGAAAATATGTTTTAAATGCAGGCAGGCATTTTATTTGCTGAGGTGAACATTTAAATTGCCCTAGAAATAACACAGACAATTTATTTCAGTATACTGACTTAATTTAGCTATGTTTAATGCACAGTTCTCTTCCAAGTACTATTGTAAGTGGCATGTGTGAGGATTAATGTGAAGTGGGATATCGTCAATGAATCAATGCATTGCTGTGAAGAGAAACCGTGTAACTCAGCTTTGCTGTAGAATGAAATCTATTTTTTTTTGCTATCCTTTCCTTTTGCTCTTTTTCTCAAGTGAGAGAGAGAGGGTAATGGTGTGTATCTGCTGGAGTCTCATTATGGGGAGATGATCTGCCAGACCTCAGACTCCACTGTAACTGGCGGCAAATTTAGGCACACATGTGAATGTGGAGGCTCTAATGGGCCCCCTATGACACATCAGTCATCGCCCACAACCAGTCACAGGCCTGCAGTGGGCAGAGGTTCTTTGCCCAGTCAGAAGGACTGCTTTACAGCTATTTTGAAGAGTTTTGAAATCCTAACATTGCCATGAAAGATTTTTTCATGGAAGAAGTTACAGTAAGAAACAGATTTAAGATCCTTCAATCCCAAAGTAATTTCTCACGAACTGACCCGGGGCGGAGAAAACGAGAAGAGGAGTAAAGAGTGATGGAAAGGAATACCTGGGTTCCTCTTTGTGGCTTTGCCCATTTGATCCTTGTCCAGCTATCCTTCCCCTAATGCAAAATTTTCATCCTTGGTCTGCGTATCAGGATCTGCCGTTATAAAGGGGGACTGTCTCCCTTAGCCTGCATGGGCTCAAGGCCACACAACCTCTTACATTTGCTTTATGAGTGGCTCAAGTACTAAAATGACCTCACTGAAATCCCCTGCGAGTAGTTAAATGAGATTAAGTCTAGACAGTGTAATTCTCTTTAAGAGTTGATTTTTTTTATTGTTTAGTATAGCAACCTTAGACAGTGTTTGATCCACTTAAGAAGTAAGAAAGATATGGAGTCTGTCCGCACCCTGAACCAGAGCACTTGAGAGGCTAAGTGCGTCATTTAGTTTGCGGTCTAGAATCGTTCTGATAGACTGAGCGTATCAAAGGCAGCATCTCGCAGGTTCACGGGTGTTATCTGGACATTTAACTGCACTGCCTCCATCAGCTCTGTTTTCTCAGGGTGTTTCTCCAGCAGTCTTGTTTGTTTTGTGATCAACGGTTTTGTTAATGTTTCTAGCTGTCTCGCATTTCGTTTTTGACTCCCATAATTTCTTCTTTCCACACCATCCAGATTTAATGTAAATATTATAAAGTAAATATGATACATTTTTTCCGAATCTGCTGCTTGAACTAGAGTGGTTATATAAACAACAGTAATGACTGTAACAATTTCTGTCTCCAGAACCACATTGCATAATATGGATTGTGGAATGTTAAATGGATATTTCGCCCAAAAATGAAAGCTTTAAATCACCCTCATGTCATTCCAAGCCAAAAACAACATTGGAACCCAATGACTTTTTATAGTCTGAACGAACAACACATTTTTCGAAAATTTGGCAGAGGAGAAAATAAGTTATACAGGTTTGGGGCAACACAAGGACAAGACAGCTATAACAGAATTTTCATTTTGGTGTGAACGATCTCTTCAAGCACCCACAGAATGGTAAAAATCCATTTTAAAGCATCACGTTTATTCAGTATCACAGTTTTGTTTTGCCGGGTGGACATTCAACAGTTGCAAAGCAAACTGCTGTGATATGCTTACACATGTTAGTAATGATGATAGCATATTTCTTATAGCATTTCTTTCAGGCTGCCTATTTTGTTAGGCTCGTAGTGTGTTTATATTGAGTTGTACATACTCATTAATCACATTTTCAGTGTATGTACGTTGTAGGTGATCCATTGAACTATGCAGTGAATCGAAGAGCAACAGAAGCTCATTTATCGAGCCCAGCTCTCTATTTAATCACGGAGTCCTAATAGAATTAGTCCAAGAGGAAAGTCCATTCTAATTGTAGGATCAGTAGCACACGGGAGGCTGTGTGAGACAGACTAGTAATGGGATCTGAGGATGGAATGCAGCTGATAAAGAGAGCGCCATGTCGCCCTGCCGCCCAATCTCTCAAACTGCTGCTTTGTGAGTGATTAGCTGTCTTACCGAAAGTCTTGACTGGATTGGAGTCATGCTCAACAGAAAGCTACAGCAATACATGCTCATGCACTGTGACATGATGATAAGACCGTGAGATCAGTAGTGACATGTCTCAGAGGCTTTTATTGAACTGAAATTCAAATGAAAAGGTAAATAAATGGTTGTGAGGGTGTGAAAAAGAAAGAGGCATACACGGGGTTGAATGTGGTAGTTGGGTAGGAGGAGCGAAGGATGGTAAATTACTTTTTTTTTCTTTTTTTTTTAAAGTAGCTTTTAACATTGATGTACTGTTCAAAGTTTGGGGTTTGTTTGTTGTGGTTTTTGAAAGAATTCTCTTGTGCTCACCATCGCTATTAATAGATTTTAAAATGTAACTTATTCCTGATGGCAAAGCTGAATTTTCTGCATAATTGCTGTGGTCTGGTTATCATTCTAATATGCTGATTTGCTGCTAAAGAAACATTTCTTCTTGTTATAATTGTATAAATATTAGGGGTGGGCGATATGGAAAATGGCAGATATTTAGGCCAAAATGAGCAAAGATAAAAATTGTTGTCATTTTATCTTTGTTATTCAAATAGATACTTATTACTAATAAACATAATATAAACAAACAGTGCTTTTATTTTCAGGAAGAGTAGGTGTATTCAGCAGTATTGAATTAACAAACATGAAAAGTGAAACACTATACACTTCTACACTACATACATAATTTACTCTCTCTCAGCTCGTTTTTATCTGAATGAGTTTCTTTTTTCTGTTGAACATTGTATTAGATTCAATGAGGACCAGCTACTGTTTGGTTACTCAAAATATCTAATTTTGTGTTTAGCACAAGAAAAAAAACTAATACGGGTTTGAGACAACATGTAAGTGAGTAAATAATGACACAATTATAATATTTGAGTGAACTATCCCTTTAATGACAAGCGGCGGCGTGTTTAGTTCTGTTTAGAGCTGCATGCACTGGCACGTTTTTCTCTTGATTGTTCACTTTCACTTCAGACACAAGCACCTGTGTTTAACTCTGTGTTTTTGATAGCATTACCACAATCGCATGTGATAAATATCTTAGCTCAGTAATTAGGCGCTATTTGACAGGGTTGTAGTGCGTGTGCGCTTCAGGTGTATGCGCTGGAAAAGCTCATCCGGTCAGCACACATATCAAATATTTAATCAGCAAGACTTCAAAGTGAATAATCTACTTATTTGATTGTGAATAAGTGCTGTGTCCGGTGAGTGTAATTCTACCACTGAGTTAACACTGACGTGAATGTGTGTCGCGTTGTGCAGCATATTGAGACAGAGATGATAAAATGGCACGATCCTACGATATTCCTTAAAAAGCAGATCGTGGAGACATTTTTATCGTCCACGAACAAAAATCATCATATCGCCCATCCCTAAAATGAGTATTCTCCAAAAACATGTTTTACAAGTGAAATCTCAGCAGCAAGTATAAACCTATCTTTTCCCTTAAATAAAGGAAAGAATTGCATAGCATTAGCATGAATGGCAGAGCTTCAGAATATAAAAAAAACTAACATTGCGATCATTCGATTGTTTTTTTTGGCAAAAATATTACAAATTTATAACCAAACATGTTTTTCCAGCAATACGTTAGATGGACCAAAGTTGCAACAGCAAGCTAAAAGCTTGCTCCAGTCCTCAAAATATTAACTTATAAATGCTTAGAAATAGAAGTAGGCAGGCCTGGAACCAACAGACTTCACACTGATATGAAATGCAGCTTAATGCGTGGTCTGGAGAGCTCACTCATACCTGTCAAGTGCTAACAGCATTTGGATGGGAATATTTTGCTTTAAGGAGTGACAGGTGAGATGAGAGCGCTGCCCTCTGCTTTTCCATCCTGTCAAAAATAAGCCTGAGGAAATAAAACCACAAAAACACTGGAAACCTACAACTGCTGCAAAGCTGGACTCTTTATTTAAAGCGTTACTTTACATTGAATTCATCAAATGAGTTTGCTTAAATGAGCGCCAAGCCTTTTAACCCTAACTGCAAGCTCCAAAATCAAAAGCTTATATCCTAATAAGCTTTGCAAGGTCCTTGAGACGGACATAGATATAATTCAGCGGTAACCTTGGTGACCAGCATCACACTTGCTGTGTAAGCACAATAATCTCAGGCACTTCCCACAGAATACCTGTGCTGACTTCAAGAGCCTTTCACAAGCTGATTGATTGAAAACACCGGCTTCTCTTGTTAGCGTTACAGCAAAATGTCATTCGATGCAAATTCGCCGGAGCTCAGGGACAGCGGCAGAGTTGCAGAGTTGGCGTTAAAACTTGGCAGACCGTACAAGCGGCTGACTGCTGGGAATTGATGCATGGTGCAGGATCATTTACTATCCTTTGGTCGCAATGGATCACGGACTGACTTTCCAAAAAAGATCCAAAGTATTTCAACACAAAAGACACTTGGGCGACACTTCAAGGTTGTCAACTTTCACATTTTGTGAGGAGACCAGCGCTGCCATCTGGACACTGGATCAGGGGTCATTTTTCTTTTATGAAGGCATGATGAAACCAATGAAATTGTGTATGACTGCTGCCACGATGCACAGCTGCCATCACCTAAGACTTTCAGCCAGCCTTGGAAAGACAAATTGAAAGCAATGGTTTTCAAACTTTTTAGATCTCCAAAATACTTTAAGTATAAATACAGTCATATGCTTTTGATGAATAAAGACTTGTTTAGACAACAGTAGTGTCACCTACACAATAAATCATATAAGCCCTGATTTACCACTCATCAACAGTTAATGGAGATCTCTGACAAGGACTCAAAATCAGTGTTTGCTCACGTGAGGGCCAATTGCTTTGTGTGCATTTTCAAAAACAGGATCTGACAGAAGCACAGCTGACTGACAGATATTTAGCAGGTTAATCCATCTGCGACCCAAGTCCTGTAGTGTGAAGTGTGTTTTGACTGGAACTGACAAACTCGACAACAGAGTTGTGTAGTGTGAAACAAACAGCAAACTGTTATATACTCTATGGGTGGCATAAGGAATAATTAACGATGGGCATTATTTTCCTAATAACTCAACCGACCGGACTCAGTTATTCTGGTTATACTATGGTTGCCACATCAAGACATCGACCATATGGCATATTTCAAGGTATGTGCCAAGTTTTTGTACTTAAAATGCTATTGAAAGCAGGATTATTTCTTCTCTGCATCTCATCCAACATCCCTGAAAATAACTCCACACCTATCCACAGATTCTAGCATTCAGCAAACCCATAGTACTATATAAAGACAAGCAGGTTATTGGTAAAATTAAACTGATGTATATAAACATAAACAGCCACTACACTAAAGCCAAAAGAAGTGGTTACGTATCTGGAAAATATTAGTTATATCAGCATGAAAGTTGTTGTTTTTTTCAGTAACACTATATTAATGTGTTAGTGTGACATGTTACATTTATTTACTGTAGTAGCAACAGTAAACTAAATAATTGCATTACATAACACAACTGCATTATTACAAGTAACTCTAAATCAAAAGAGTAATAGTGCATGCTGGTAATGATCCTTTTTTTTCTAAGTATGTGTAATTACATTGTAACAAGAAAACGTTCAAATAAGGTGACTTTCAATCCTATACGCACCACTAGATTTCTTACTGTGAGAAATTAGAATGAATTGATCTGCATTAATCATATGATTAACAACTCATCTTATGAGTAACAACTCAAAAACCATTATGAAAGTGTTAATGGTGCCGTAGAATGCATTGAGAGAATATTTTAAATTGTTCTCTGATATGTACATAGAAGGTATGTAGCTTAGGTAAG
>JAUCMU010000024.1:7268217-7279562 GCA_032275025.1 Enteromius treurensis
CTCCCTTTCTGGCCTGCACTTATCTAAACATTGCCTGTTATACGGTATAATGAGCACTTCCTAAGTTGTTGTTTGCCCCTTTAGGACTAATTGCTGCTGTTTTCCCCACCTGTAAGTCGCTTTGGATAAAAGCGTTTGCTAAATGAATAAATGTAAATGTAAATACATATATATTAATGTGTGTGTGTGTGTATATATATATATATATATATATATATATAAAATAAATAAATAAATTCCATTTACATTTATATATTATGTAAATAACAATTTTTTTATATAACTGTGATTAATCTTAATGTCAAATTATTAATTATGATTATTTGCATACATATTTGTGTATACTATGCATACTTATATATAATATCAAATATAAGAAAATACATAAACAAATTTACAGCAAAAATGGGGAAAGAATAAAACACTAACACAGAAACATGAGAAACATTTCTTAATTCAATGTTACAAATAACATGAGGTTTATTTTTATTTGATAATTTTTTTTTTGTCACACCATAGGACACATTTATAAGATACTACACAGATATATGTATATATGTGTGTGCTTATAATAGTTTCAAAACCACTTAAAATAGTTTCAACAGAGCAAGCATAAACACAAAAAGGCTGTAAGAGTGGACTAGAGTAGAGGAGTTGACTAGTTTGGCGTGTTGATGTTTCGGGTTAACCTCTGCAGTCCTGTTTAGAGATTTAGTCCTATGCAGTCAAAAGTCAAAGCAAAGTCTGCTTGGAATATTGCATATAAGATTGAACATACCTCTCCTCTCAGAGTGGTCATGGCCAGCATGACGGCTGTGCTCATAGTCTTCCGTGGGTTCTGCGGCAGTTGGATTCTCTACATCAGGTTGTTGAGCTTCATACAGTGGACCGCCAAACATTTGGTAATCATTCTGTTCTCGGTTCTCCCGAGTTGGTTTATGTCCTAAAGAAAAAGAGAGAGGAAAAAGCAGTAGTGCCAAATCTTATGTGATGTTGTGGTTGTATTGACTGATGATGTCTTTGCCATTACGCAGCTCTTCTTATTTTGTTCCTCGTTGCACAAATGTGACCTGTGCACTTTGACCTGTGCGTTTGAATCTCAGGAAGGCCATTAGTTGGAGTGCTTAGTATCAGATTAATCAGCAGCATGGGAATTTCCAAGTTTGTGTCCAAAGCCTTTGTTTGTGTCCCAACAACCAGCTCAAAGGATTATTTTTAGAGCTGTGGATTTGACGGCCTCCTCGTGCTATTATTCTAACGTGCTCCAGTGGATGTGTGTATTTACCCAAGACCATTTTTGTTTTGTCCATGCTTGGACTGAAGCACGGTCATACACGTTAACACCCTGTGTGGGCTCGCCCCTTGCCTTCAGAATGCTCATACGCCCTTTTCCGTCCTCCCATGTGTGGCAATAACATTCCCATAGCCAACTAATATTTGCACACACTTTTGTCAATTCCTCAGTGTGTCACAGATATATAATCATACATGGCTAGAATGCTGTATTAACCAATTAGCATGCAGTGCTGCAACTATCCATGTTGTATTGGAGATAATTCAATTACAGATTACAAATACGTATTTAAAGATGAAAGAGTTTTTACACTACATACGTCTGTCTGTCGCTTCATGTCTCTCTGAATGTGCTGCGCCTCCCATGCTGGGGTCTTCAGATTCTGAGACGTGGCCATCTGTGACTGAACACAGACAAAAAAAGAAAGTAATGTTGACCAGTTTAGTCGTTCTTAAGTTTTCAAGAGCATATGGCACCCCCCAATGAAAAGCTCCTTTTATAAAAGCCATTTTGCATCTGTTTAGGACAATCTGGTCCAATTTACAGTAGATGAAAGAGCCAAGCTTGGTCATTAGGAGAGGGATGTTCATATAGATTTGGCCAAGCAGTGCATTTAGATGTTTAAGGTTGCTACATGTATTAAAGAGAGGAGATACACCATGTCAAAACGCAAAACGCAAATGGCGATACCAGTGTAGAAGTCAGTCAGGCATGGTATTGCAAGCACTTCTGGTTCTTGGTTCCAGTATCACTTTAACCACCGTTGTGTCAAAGCTCTTCAGTACCTGTGTCTTCACAGTTTTTCCCAGAATGCCCAGGGCAGCATCGCCACAGCAGTGCAGTGTAGATTTTCTCCATCTGTCTATATACTGGCCGAGTGGACAGTTTGTACCTGCATACAAGTTATGTTGCATACCGATTAAGTTACGAGATTACAAAACTTGACATTTTTAATGAGATGAACTACAATCCTATGAATCATTTTGAATGCCATTACTGATTTAACAACATTAAACTATTGATTTAAAGATATTTATTTGGCAGAGTTTATTTCGGTAAGTTTATTTTGACAGTCCACTTTAGGCATTCTTCTAACTATAAGTAACTTCATAACTACAGGTCAATTTGAGATTTGATGATTTCTTTGCAGAATCATGGGTAACAGTTACCCATCACTAATTCCACTGTTGAGCACAATATTTAAAAATAATAATAATAACACAGACAGATGAAACTATTTTTTGCTTCTGGATACCAACTGGGTAAATTTTTTGAAAACAACCATTCTGTTTGGTGCTTCTAGAAGTGCAGAATCTACATTTTCACCCGTTTCATTTTTAAGATATAACGTATTACTTACATGACTAGCTGGCAGTCTGGGGTGCCATTAGGACAGGGACTCTGGGACTTGATGGTGTACTTCTCAGTTCCACAGGCTACTGCTACAGTAGTAGAATGCTTTTGAACAAACGCACACCAATTCCTGGAAAGGAGAGTGAAAGTCAACCACACAACTCTGTAAGAAAACTTTGTAGTTAGGAAACATGGGAAGTATCCAGTTTGGTCAAGGCCAGAGGTTCATTGTACTAATGCACTTAGCAATAATACAGTTATTGCATGCGTTTGTTTAGCTGAACCGTTTTGCTTCTAGTTCTCAGGGTCAATCTAAAGATAATTCATTGTCTACAGGCAAATATTAACCAACAAATGACATGTTAAGCCCTTTAATGTGTTTCTTGGAATGCATCCATGATAATCTCAAATAGGTCTGATGAATCAATGGCCGGATGTTTTCCTCAAAGTTCATGGAATAAACGTCATCAGTAAATATGCTGTGACTCCTGCACTATTCCTGTACATCAAGGCAGCTTTTGAAAAAATTAAATAATAATCAGTGTTTGAGTTTCCCACTGTATATAAAATCTAAAAAAGACTTTAACCCAAGATTCATTTAAATGTGAAAAACCCAACTTTGTATTTGTAAAGTTATTGAAAAAAACAACAACCTTGTTTTTAATAACATTGCAAACATTTGCATTTCTATCAACACAATTTGTCCACCATATCCACTTTATTTTGGCACACAGTTGCTTATTTTCAAACCAGGAACCAAAGAATAGGTGTCTGGGTGCCAACAGTTATGACTCATTAATGATAGTGCTGAGTGCAGGACCTGGCAGTGGGGGAGATGAAAACTTCTCTATTTAATACAATGCTATAATAAACAAAGCCCCCTTCTGACCTGGGCAAGCCCAAACACCCTTTTCCTGCCTTGGCCTGTTGCATATAAATTAGGAGATCAATTAAGATATAAATAAAATGGCAAGGTCATTGCTTCTCAACAAGGTCATAGAAGATCCATTTCATGTCACAAGTTTCGAGAGGCTGGTTGCATGCACTGATTGACGGTGGCTGACCTGAAAGTCTAAACACAGGACTAAGATTTCATAAGGTGCAGCTGTGAGGTCCTTTTCAATGAGGTCACGGCAGAGCTGATGGTGACGAGCCGCAGTCATTTTACATCATTAAAGCTGATCTCTGACACAAGTCTTTGTTACTGATTACGAGTTAACCGGTAATACTGAGCAGAGATCAGAGGTTAGTTGAAGTTAAAGGCTGGACAGATAAGGCTCTGTGGGTAGATGTATTTGGAAATGGTCCTCTGAAGAGGAACTTCATCCTGGAACTGGTTGTTTTAACTTGCTCAATCCTCTTGATGTATGATTCATAGCCCACAAGCAAGACAGGTCAAAACCTCCCTGCCAAATCCATCACATCCACTGCAGAGTTGTGAATTGTTTTGGGTGTAATTGTTCAGTCTTTGGTCAATGGTTAATGCGTTCGGTATGAGCTTGAGAATAAGAAACTCTGTATTGGTCTCTCCATTAATCAAACATGAATGTTGGGCAGATAAGGTCAAAAGGACCGGTACATTTTTAAATAATTTTGATGACTAAATGACTGGGAATATGCCTGGTGTGTGTAACGTATACTGCTCTAAACCAACAGGCCATGATACACTCAACACAGCCAAATGAATGAGTTAAGCAAAGTAAGCCAAAACGCAACACAATCATACTCCTTCCAACACTTTTGGTAAGTAACAGCACTATTTATGGAAGACTTTAGAGAGCTTTACGCAAGGCCTGAGCTGAAACAAAATACAATTGTTTACCATACATGCCACAGTTAGCCTTACATAAACAGCTTTAGTGCTTGTCTCCAAATAGAATAAACTGTGTGACAAAAAAACAAATCACATTTTCAGTATACACAGTGTCAGACAAAGGCAAAACATCCGAGTGGTGATTCTTGTGCAAGACAGTCATTTTTCTGGTTTTCAGGCGTTTGTCTCTGTTGTGTTGGAGTTAACACAAGGAGTGTTTTGAACATTACTTGGTCATTCCTCTGACATTATCTTGTCTTGATAACTAAGCTGACCCTAATGTTCTCATAGGATCTGAAGGTAAAGGGGATTAAAGGTCTCAAGACAAGTTACTTAAAGCACGTGAATCATTATAGTTTACAAGTCTGTGATTTTGCTTTATTCTGGGGCAGACTGGGATTAAAGGATTAAAGGATGGTGCACAACAGACTTGCGTCCCGCTGCCTTCATCTCTGGTTTACGTTAGCTTCTGTAACCGTAAGAAGAGGTTAAATCAAGCTGGATTGGTCTGGAGCAGTATTCTGGCACTCTTGGTCCAGAAAGGAAAACAAATCAGTTTGTTTGTCAGTTCATTTAATTTACTTTTCTATCTACATTTAGTGACTTTACTTTTTCAAAAGAACCTCATTGCAGCACAGACAGAAAGTTCTGTACAAATCTGGGTTTTAAATTTTGGACCATATATACGCCTTTTTCCTCTTCAGCACCTTTCAGGCTTATATAGTTTTATGAACGGACATCTCTGCAAGCACACTGCTTTTGCGCTTTGCAGATTAGTGTCCCCTCACAGGAAGGAAGCGTCTGACACACTGTCCCTCCGGCAAACATCCCTCATCCTGGGATCCTTAACCAAAGAAGATACCCACGGACTTCCACACAAACAGACTGACATGACCTCCAACCTTTAGCCCCTTTGTTTCATACTTTCCGCTGGTTCTATATAATTTTCCAGAGAGTTTACTGCAATAAAATCATTATCTTAATCAGTATTTTGTATTGTTATCAATAGAAAAGACAATATATAGAAGTTTAAAAATTGAACAAGAAATCATTCACTATTGTTCAGGTTTGGGGTCAGCAAGAATTTTTTTGTGTTTTTGAAAGAAGTCTTATGCTCACCAAGGCTGCAAAACAGTAAAAACGGTAATGTTGTGAAATATTTATTAAAAAGTAAAGTTTTCTATTTTAATATTTATTACAATGTAATTTTATTCATCATTACTTTAGTTCTCACATGAGCCTTAAAAAATATTCTTTTTTTCTTCTCATCGAACAGTTTATTACATTTATTTAATGCTAAATATTATTAAGGAAATCGTAATACTTTTTTAGCATTCTTTGATTAATTAAAAGTTATAATGAACAACATTTATACATATTACAAAATATGTAACATTATAAATATTTTACTGTCACTTTTGACCAATTTCATGCATTAATAATAAATAAAACTAAATAAATAAAATCTTTAAGACATACAAATTTTAAATAGTAGTGTTTTCTGAATTAAATGTATTACCGCACTGTAAAATAGAGTTAGAGAGAAACTTGTATACAAATGCCTGTTACAAATCAAAGAGCTTTGACAAGCTGCTTTGATGTTTTTATCAGCAGACATTTATCCTACTGTATACAAAGTTGAAATATTAAGGCACAATATTAGTGGAGGATTTAGTTTGACTAGGCTTTCCAGGCTTCCCATTGCAACTGATAGTTGTACAGCAGCTGCAACAGATAAAACTCTACCCACCCCTGCCATTCCTGGATTCCAGTCCAAGAAATAAAACTCTTTATAAGCAAGAGAAGTGGTGAGTTTATATTGATTTGAGCACAAAAGGAAACAAGGATTTTCTTGTTTCTTTTTGGTTTGACAAACAGACCTCTATTGAGATGGTTGAGACCCAAGAAGTAAATTGTATGCAAAACATTTTTAGGGCCAGGTCGTAAGCTAGATCAGCTTCCTGAGACAGACCCAAGATGAAAGCAGATGAATCAAATCCACATCAGAGAAAGAAGTTTGTGCGAGAGGATTTGAAATACGCATGAGTGTCAAGTCAGAAAATCCACATTCAGATGAATTCAGGGGATTTCAATGACAAAAGACGCGTGTCTTGAAGATTTGACTTTGGAAAAACAAGGTTTTGTTTCATAAGAACATGTAATTTGTTTTGACATTTGATTTGTTGTTTTATTCCAACAGCTGTTTTTGTTCAGAAAGCTTGAGGAACTTTGTGAAGTGAAATTTCTATTTAAATTATTTCAGACCATTTTTATTGAATTTTCCACATAAGTACAAAACATTCTCTTTGTTACCGTGATCAGTGATATTTTCCCCCGGCTCCCTCCAATTTTGTGCACCTGGGCATCAAACTCTCTCTTTGTCGCTCTGTCTATCTTTCTAACTATTCAGAGCTGTCCATGCATGCAAGACATCACATCTCTAAAAAAGGATCTTTTCTTTCATCCACAGGCCGAGACCTCCCCTAAATTCCACCTGTTATCTAAGAATCCTTTTGTGTTACCCTAATCTAGGCTTTAATGATAAACATCAAAATATAAAAGACAAGTTACAAAATAAATGGAAGGATTGCAATTGCAAATTAAGTTAATTAATGACAATCGTATTGGTAATTCATGTGTTCTTCCTTTAATCATAAGGACAACATATTAAATACAAAGTGAGGGTGTTTTCAGAGCCTAAAGCCTGCTCCTATCTGCTCCAGGTAATTAGGCTGAATTATGTGGATTAGCCAGAGTTAAGAGAAAACATATGGGCACTCTTGACACTCGGAGGAGATGTGAGGTTAGAGTAGACCAATAAGCACAGAGTTTTCTTAGTAAAAGGTACCTCTAAATGTTTGCTGGAACACTTTTCCTGTGTTTAGCTTCTACATCAGCCCAACGCGGATTGTAACAGAGATGGGGGCGATAAGAAACTTGAGGAAATGATGGAGAGCAATCTAACTTTCCTTTCGTTTTTACAGCAATTGCTTCACAAGCTGCTCTGCTTCAGCCTAATGTGGGGTATTTTTTACATAATCTTTATTCATATTTATTCAGCTAGAATGTATTAAACTGATCAAAAGTGAAAGTAAAGAAATTGCTTCAAAAATACCTAAGATGGAGAGAAACCCAGCTTCACTTTGTTTTTACAACCTCACAAGCTGCTGCTCTGCTTCAACATGGGTGGCTCTCCAGGATAAATAATGAGCTCTAAAACCATGCACATTTTTTTAATGGCGTGCAATAATGAGCCAGATTATGAGAGAATTACTCTGATGGACAACCCCTTTTTAGCTAAACCTCAATAAATTACATTTTATTTTTGTACAACATGGTCACAATTATGTGTTTGAATCAAATGAAGCATGATGACTGATTAAAGAACAGCAACACTCACCCAGTGCGGGGGAAAGAGCCCCCGGCTGATGGATCTGATGGGTCCCTTGATCCCACATGCATGTCTGGAGAAAGATGTCTAGGAGAGGGATCATGGTGTCTATGACCGAGTGAATGGTGGACAGATCCATACACATCAGGGCTCTGCTTGTTTAGTCCTTGACCATGATGAGGTGCTCCAAACCCAACCGATGGAGCTTTGGGGTCCCATCCACCACCGTCTGACATGTCCTTCAGCTCAACCTCCTCTTCTAGCTCCGGGTCCCTGGCTCTGACTTCACATCGTGCTGCGAGAAGCAGCCCCTGGAGAAGCAAGGCCAACCTCAGCACCACCATATCTGTGTGTTCCTCAATATGCACAGAAACTGCTACAAACACAAGAGAACAAGATGTTGTAAAGCCGCTGCTCTCTGATGCCTTATGGAAACTCTCCGCCCCCCATCTCGAAAATTATCCTCTCCCTCCCTTCTGTAAGTCCACTCCCCTCCGTTCCCTGTGTCCCCCACCTCTATCTGTTCCCCTCCTTCATTTTAATAGTTTCAAAGACCTCCAACAATCCTCGGAAATGCACCCCCCACCCCCCACGTCCAGCTTACTCCCCGTGGTAAGAGCCTGGAACAATGAGGCCCGTCAGCTCTCAGGCTTGACACACAAAGGTGCTGGACACACAAACTTGACTGTATGAGCGAGGAAGCAGTCCATTTCTCTTGGCTGGTCACCAGACGTTTAACACTCTTATCACCTCTTGCTGCTCTTGTCTCCACTCCACACTAAGTAGCTCAGGAAAGGGATGTTAAAGCTGTATGCAAATGTATTACGAGAAGATAACAGTACAATGTTTTTTATACATAAAACTATGGGAAAAAACCTACTCCGTTTTGGAGGAAACTCCAGTAATTCATAACTGTTCTTCTATGTGTTTTCTCTGTTTCTTATATATTGAGTAGCAAATAGCTTGAATGGATAATTCAGCTGAAACATGAAAAAGGCATTGTTCAGAGAAAAGTCTATTTAAAAAAAAAAGCAGCAAAACTATTTTCAACATTTATAATATTAAGAAATGTTGCATCCAATCAGCATATCAGAATGACTTCTGTGATGTGTGTCATGTGACAAGAGAAATTCTGCTTTGATATCAAATTAATACATTTGGTTTTACTATATTAAAATAGTATGCATAGGTATTTTGGTGAGCAAAAGAAACTTTCAAACAAGACCCTAAGCTTTTAATCTACTTGAAACTTAATATGAATATGCATCAGTTAGTGAGACTAGACAAGTTTGATTTAAAAAAACCTCCACTCTTATATTTCTCCAAAGCACGTAACAGTTATTGACACCATTTATGTCCGGATTATTTTGCCTCATTTTTTGCCTCATAAATGTTTGGAAGAGTGTGAAAGTGACGATAGAATTCAAATTTTTGGGTGATCTGTACCTTTAAGAGACATGAATAGCTGGGAGGCCCTCCACTGGCAGCAGTATGTGAGGAAACATGGATTTATGACATTTATTGTTTAGTCAAAGGATGAGTCAGTGTTTCAGTTGAAATAGTATAGTTTCTCTGCTTTACCATACTTACAGAAACAGATGTTTTAGTGGTTCTCTAAACAATGAGCAAGTATTTTGTCTAATTAAAGAAAAAAATAATTTAATACCACAGAGATTTAGCCTAGTAGAAAGATAAGTGTCAAAAAAATAAATAAAACTCCAAGCAGTCTGGAGGGGAATACAGTCATTTGTGTGTTAATTTAGTGTTCAAACATGAGGTCAAAAATAGAGATTGTATTGCTGAGACCTAAATTTGGTCATTTTTGAATCAGGGAATATAAACAACAATGAGTATGTTAGATTATAATGATTAACCCTCATGCAGGACGCTTACTTAGCGTCACCAGAAGATGTCAGTGTTGTAAAACAGAAGTGAAAGCTAGTACAGCATTTTGAATTCCTGAAATACTATTGATATATTGCTTGCCTTGTTGATGAGAACAACTTGCTCATGATCAGACAGCCTTATGTGACACATAATAATCAATAACTGATTAAAGTTCACTGTAGAGCTCACCAAGTGAATATTTAATGACTATATTATGTAGTATTATACTGCCTTCCAACATCATCTGAGAAACAAGTTAATGGAAGCATATAACCATAAAAAAACATTTCAAACATTTTTGTTTTGAAAACTGTTAATATTAATTATTTAAATGCTGACTCACAGCTTGATTAATTATTACCAGTAATGTGCATTTGCAAATGTCAGTAATTTATAACTTATGACATGGCATAATGATCTTAAGCTGTGGGCAAGAAAGACTTGGGCTGTAAAGTGGAGAATATGTTGTGGCTGAGAAGAGCTTCGACTAGAAGTGCATTCGCTCAAGTGCGGTCAGGAACGATGGCTGATGCTATAGTAAGTTATGCACTTACAGACTGTTTTTGTTAGTACAGCTGCCAATAACATGTAGGTATTTGAGCAAGGCTTGTGACTTGTCTTCAACTTAAGTGCCATTTAGCACCATTGTGCAAATTTGGTGGCTTATATTTCAACAACCAATCAGAAAGCACTTCAGCTAGCTTTCCTGTCATAATGAGAATGACCTCTGGTGTTGAACTACCTTTGGCCCACAGCGCTTGAAGAGCTACTCAGAAATATGTAAAGAAAGTGTCTTTCACAGTTCTCACCTCTGAACTAATTTTTGAACCCCAGATTCAATGAGGGGGAAAACAGTTTGTTTCCTGGCAACACAAGCTGTTGCAATGGATTTTCAAAATCACTAAAACAAACCTCTCTCTCACGTGTATTGTGTGCATGTGTGTGAGTTTGTTTGTTTTTCCACCATTACAGCTTCTGGGGCTATTTTCATGGTGGGGAATATTACGGTTGAATTATATCATGTGTTAATCATTTATTTTTGTTAAAAAAAATTATAAAACTGTATTTTATCTCTGTTTTAACTGTAGTTACTCACACTCAACCCATATGAATATATATAAGGGGTGGGCATAGATAATTTTTTTAAATCTAGATTAATCTTTGAGATTAATATTTGAGGTATCTGTGTGTCGGTACTACAATCTTAAAAGTAGGGGTGTGAATCTGGGTTTCACAATTCAATGCAGATTATTATTTATCAACACAATGGCCCAGTTTCACAAAAATGGCTTAATTTAACTAAGGCCTAGGCCTGGTTTAAGCTAAGATATTAATGCATCTTTTACAAAATTTTAAGGTATGTCAGAGCAAGAAATTTTCAGTAGAAGCAGTTCAAACATGCATTTTAGTCTGTGACTATCTTAAGCCTTGTCTGTGAAACCAGGAGAATATCACATTCTTCTTCAATATTACTGCATATGGCTACATTTTAAATCAAATTTATTTTGTGCAAAATTAATTTTTTTAAAAATCATTAAATAAACAGGCTACTCTTTTAAAACTATTACTTATTTTAAAAAGTGCTCTTTGAGTATACAAAAGTTTAC
>JAUCMU010000024.1:7279662-7304895 GCA_032275025.1 Enteromius treurensis
GCTCTGAAAACATAACTGACGGTGTGTTCATCAGTTTTGTATAAAAGCATTAGAAAATGCAAGTGCATTAAACCACAGCCGCTTCAGGACAAACACAAAGCGCGCGTGACTGTCAGTAACAAAGTCTGTCAGTGTGCAGGTTTCCTGCATCTAATACCAATGCATTCTAAACGGTATGTGAAAATCACAGACGACAGGTCATGAGAATCAAAGCTCACAGTAGTTTAGGAAACTAGTCCCGTCCGAATAAGGCTACAGTGTAATTCAGCTATAGTTCCGGAAGTATAATTTTTTTCTCCATATATATATATATATATATATTTATTTATTTTTTCTTCTCCAAAGATTTTTTTTATTTTTTTTTATTTAAGTTTGTAACTAGACTGTCACCATTGACTTCCACAGTAGGGGGAAAATACTATGGAAGTCAATGGTGACCCAAAACAGCATGGTTACAAACTTTCTGAACTTAACTTAAACTGAACTTAGGTTAAAACTGTGTGTGTGTGTGTGTGTGTGTGTGTGTGTGAAAAACAATGGGGTAAGAGAGAGAGAACTATTTCTATTATAATATAATGTAATGTCAAAGTTGGATTTTCAGCAGTCATTATTCAAGTGTCACATGATCCATAACACATCATTTATGCAGATTTGCTGCTCAAGAAACATTCTTATTTTTTTCAATGTTGAAAAAGTTGTGTTGCTTAAAAGTTGTGCTGTGGAAAACATTTGTACTATATGTGCCTATATAAACATAACATGTATTACAACATATACAATTATACATTTAAATATCATATATAACACTTTAAATAATGATTATTTTGAAATGGAATTCAATATTATAAAAAAAAAAAAAAAACAATGAATGACTATGGGACAACTATGTCCAAAGTTTTAGCCTTTAATCTTAAATCAAAGCTCTGTTTGAAAACATGCGAGTGTCACCATAGAGATCTGGGAGAATAAAGTCATTGTTTTTAAGTGTCTTCAAAGGTCTGCCAGTGGCACTATGCAATGCAAAACTCAGTACTTTTGAAGCAAGCCTCACCCTTTCTCCTCAGTGACAGCAGGGATGTGGTATGCAAGATGATCACAAACTGCATATTTCCCTGAATCCCATTCTCAAAGCAGTTCTCAGCCTGCACTGAACCTAGGCACATAATGATGCCAGTTGCTTCTTCACACCCATACAGAAACCTCAGTCAGATGATCTGTTGGGTCAACCCCAATAAACTCCTGCTACAGACAGAAGACTGAACAAGAGGAGGCTTAATGTCAGTAAAATGGAGAGCATAAGCAGAAGCTATGAACATACAGTAGAAAACTGAGGTTCATAATGAATGTTTTTCTTTTGTAGCACTGACGGTAAAAAGCTTTAAGAAGGAGACTTGTGTAAGTTTGCTCCGATGAAGTAAATGAGTACATTCCACATTTTGCTCATTTTTCATGTAGCATCACACTCCAGCTTTTCAGCATAAAATGCCTTTCTGTCCACTGATAAATTCTATTAAATTAGTGCTGAGCTCAAATTGGACAGAATTTTGTTTTGCAAAGTTTGATGTATATGCTTTAGATATGTCTTCTAAGGTGTTTTGAGAACGTTCTGATGAGATATTTCACACTGTTGTGTCATCATGCTGGTGATTAGTTCAGTACTGATCACGCTGTTCTCCCATGGTCTCTATTTTTGCCATGTGATAGACACATATCGACCCAACAGCGTTGAGTTCTGAGCAGCCAGTATTAGATTACATTCTCTCACTGTCCTGGAAAATGCAAGGAGTTATATTTAGACATACAGAGGTGGTCATTTAGTTAGCCTGGGCAGAGCATCATCATGGAGGTGGATAATATAAGGTCACATGGCTACTAACCAGACGCTATTTCTGCTCAGTGAGATTCGTCTGCAACACATCAGCAGCAGTTTTGAATTTATCAGGCACAACTGACAGAATAAGTTACTAGATTTCTGCTAGGATGAATGATGATAAAACCATTGCATTTGTACTTTTATGAACAAGTGAGGTATTAGTATCTCTCTCCTTGACGCACAGTTGCACAAAAAAGTCAGAATACCCTTATTTCATTTATTAAATTTTTACTCCTTTGCATAAAAAAAGCTTACATTAAAATTAGAATGTCCCAATAGCTATTTGAAATTAGGTCCAGTCTCATTATTATCCTGCCCAAACTTATAAACACAGGTAAAAAAAAAACTTTTATCATGTACTTCCTTCTGGTTTTTAACATCATAATGTATCATGCTTGAAGCCTCCTATTTCAGTTTAGAGCGGTGCAGTGGCTCACTAGCCGTACGTTCACAATGCCGCCGGCAAGAGCATCAAACTTTAACATTAATTTGTGTGCAGTCTTATTGAGAAGGCTGTCAAATCAGTGTTGATTTGAGCAAATCAATAGCATTCCTGCTGAAAAACAAGAGTTCTAGCATTTAAATGCTTGGGAACTAATGTGGTCAGAACCTACATTCTCTGAAGCACTATCAAGCAGTGGACTTCTGCATTCCGAACTGTGTCTCAGCTCATTAACATAAAGTTAACCTGATTTCAATTCTTCTCGACGCTCTCGCCATCCATGATGCCCCCCTCTTGCCGCCAGCTTACATTCAAAAGGAATGACTTCTGGCCACTTTGACGCTCTCTCCGTCGGCGGTGGGCATATAAATATATATTATATCATATATAAATATATAAAGAACTATACATCATTTGCCTTGTTCATGTTGGATAAGCCAACAAGCTTACAAGCTTGACAAAAAAACTAATTTTCTTCTCTACTGTGCCCCAGTGTGATTTTATTAAGCTCTTATCAAGATACAGTTTTTGCTATTTATGGAACTGCTTGTATAACATAGAAAGAAAAAGATTATTTATTGAGATTTGTCTTTCATGCAGTGCATGCATAACATAATCCAATTATGGTTATGAGGTTCTTTCTTAACTTCAATGTTGCATATGCAACACAAAGAGGAACCATATTAGATTACAGCAAACATATATTTATACACTCCTTTCAGATTGTAATGATTATTTTATGAATATGACAGGGTCTATGAGCCTGAGGAGTGTTTCCACTGATGCAGAAGCCAGTGCAGCCTGATATGCATATTTAAACACGTAATTTAGCCACATAATGTTAAATTAAAGTTAACTATAATGACCCTTGAGCAAGGCAGCGCTCCCAAAACTGCTCCCGGGCACCGCAGCATTGGCTGCCCACTGCTCTGGGTGTGTGTTCACGGTGTGTGTGGAGTTGTTTTTCACTTCTTACTGCGGTGTGTGTGCACTTCGATGGGTTAAACGCATATCACAAATTCCTAGTATGGGAAACCATACCTGGCCACATGTCACGTCCCTTCCTTTTCTAATACATAAAAAGTATAATAGTATATAAAGTATGCTTAAAAAGCATGTAGGAATCCAAAGTTGGGTTAATGACACTGGTTTTGGCTTGTATGTACAGTATCTGCTATGACAGGATTAAAAAAAGAGGTTGTTTAATAGCTTTATGAAGCTGTGTGCTGCTGCTGGATTTAAGCATTAACAATTTAATCTTCCAGTATGTGAATCTCATTTATTATGGGTGGCTGGAGAAAACAGGCCAAACTGAAAAAGCTTTCTTCTTGTGGAATCCATTTCTCGTCATTCCTCTCACCCACTTGTTATTATACCCCCATCTCTCTCTCTCTCTCTCTCTCCGTGCTTTCTCCCCATCTGCTTGACTACTCCTCTTGTCAAGGGTGTCCCAATCTGTCTGAGCACTGAGTGCCCATCCCACTCTCAAAGGAGCTGCACACACACTCTGGCAAACACACTTACCACACTGGCAGTCTGAGCACACACAGCTCCATCCACCGGTTATAAGACGCGAGACACTTCCAGTTAAAGGACATACAGCTCTGAGCTCCAGTATGGATGCGCTGAAGAAAGGATTCTCCATGGCTAAGGAGGGAGTGGTGGCCGCCGCTGAGAAAACCAAGGCCGGGGTGGAGGAGGCAGCTGCCAAAACCAAAGAGGGGGTCATGTATGTAGGTATGTACAAATTCAACTGCATGGAGAAAAGTGTGAGAATTAAACTAAAAATATGTATGTTTTCCTTTTTCTTCTTAAATAAATTGTAGTGAATATATAAAATGGTATGGTGTTCCATTTACATATTTAAAAACAATGCAGATTACACATTTACAAAACAACTGTAAAATTACAAAAGGCAATTTTACTGTCATCATTTGAATCTATAATATTTAATAATCTAATAAAAAAATGCATATTTATCAATTACATTCATACAAATCCTAACCAAATGTATTCAAGAAAGAAACTTGTTAGTAAGTTATTGAGTTTCCTCTTTTTTATGATACATACTAAAAATTTTATCATTGTCACCATAATCTAAGTAGTAAATTTTTGCTTACAATTAATGATGTAAAAAACTAAATATCACTTTCGTTTTTGTTTTTTGTTGTTTTTTGTCACTTACGATAAGAGTCCTGAAAATGTAAACCAGGGAAATGAAGATTAATGTAGGGGATGAGTCCATTATTACATGTGGCTGTTGTGCTTTGTCACTATTAAGTACAAACCATCGCTATCCACATGTCTGTACTCTTTTATTAGATCACAAATTACTTTGCCTAGATTCAGCTGCTAACTTAACATGCTTACTAGTACCATGGTTGTTAACTCCTGAGCAGTATCTTTCTACACATTTCTACTGTTGGGAATGGGTGGGGAATAAGGAGGGAGATAGACGGAGATAAAGAAAGACAAGGACAAGGAGAAGGAAGGAAGCACTTTGTGTTTGCAATAACTTTAGGATGCAATCAATCAATGAACAGTGAGTGGCAGATACATGATGAAGAGAAGAGCCTAATTGAAGTCCATTCATTGTGTTAGTATTTAACATACTGCCTCTTGATGATAATATTGCAGTCTGATTATGCATGCATGCATGCTAAAATATCTCATTGTATGTAACTGTCATATTGTAGGGATAATTATACTGGCGTGCTATATGGGTGACATTTCACTGCACGGTAAGGTGTTACTGTAAACCACTGATTCTTTTACATGACTTTACAGGCACAAGCAGTATGTGTATCTTTCTGGTTGTGCTACTATACTGACAGGAGCACACTGTACTGTAATCCCATTCCCTTCCGGTCCACTTCACATCCCGGTCCACAGAGACCAGGGTCTGTCTGGGTCAGTACACAATCTCTGATGATTGTAATGGCTCTCGGTGTGTGTACACACCAGTCACAGAAGCCTTTCACTGTGTGCTTTCAGTTTTTTTTTTTTTTAAGAGTATAACCTGTCCTTCACATCAGAAAAGGGAAAGAATAATGTTGGTTGCTATTACAAGGAGCTTTGACGTATATGAGCCAGGATGGAGTGTGTGTGTGTGTGTGTGTAAAAGGTTTCCTCTGCACCACACAGACAATCTACTTTAATCAGAGAAATCTCAAGCCTCTCAAAGAAAAGCGAGGTCACTTTGCACTGAACTGTGACAAATTGGCAACACATACACACCGCCCTTGCCACCCTAGAGACTCAACTACTGTAGAAACACACAGACATCTGTTATACAGTACAGATTATTTATATGCCTGCATGCATCACAATAATATAGATTGATTCTCAAAGCTGTCTTTAATTATCATCTTATTCATTGGCAGTGTTAATTTAGTGATTTTATGTTTGATTGTATATGCAGTTAAGTACTGAGACTTGTAATTTTACTTGCACTTCATTGATCTTTAGTAGATTTTGATTGCTTCCATTGTCCTCATTTGTAAGTCTCACTTTGTATAAAAGCATCTGCTAAATGACAATGTAAACGTAAGTAAGGACTAATTGATTGTTTTAGCTAACATTATAATGTTAAATCAATAAAACATATAATTCTTCAGTGCTATAAGTAGAATTTCTGTACAGGCATTCAGACAAGCTTCCTCTGAAGTTTAAGATGCTCTTTGCATCATCTCACATCGTGCTGGAGAACATGATCATCAGGTTTTACACAAAGTTGTGAAGCTCATGATGTTTGAGTGCTGCTGTCAATACAATAAAACAAAAATAATAAAAGGAAAATTAAAAAGAATTTTTACTAGTGGTCTCAGACCTTTGGAACCCTACTGTAGACCAGACTGAGCTCACATAAAACTGTCACTCTCTGTTCAGTTATATAACTGTGAGAGCACAGTCCAGTTTAATTATTTTAAAGACTTAATTTGATTCAGTCTCATATGGATGTATAAATCTTATGACCCTTATGACTAGTTTAGATCCTGCTAGAATTATCATCATTATATATTAGCATTATTATCTGGAAAAAGTGCTGTGTCCTCAATGTGTTACGGAATTAATAAATATTATCTTAATAATATAATATCTAATATCTTCCCCTATAAATCTATGCACAACTATATTTGGTACAGTATATCTCAGTCTCCTCCTCTTAATTGAAGCAGCAAGCTGCAGCAGTAAAGATGTTTTATGCTTCGTCATGTAATCAGAGATGCTGTGGAAGTGACATCATATTGCAGCAGTGGTCGGGGTGGCAGCAATATTCTCAGTCTTTATTGATTATAAGATGAATAATATAAGATTTCAGGCCTGCGTTTGTGTTTCAAGCAGAGGCTAAGCCATGAATAATGTGCATGTCTTGATAGTAAATCAGCTCTTTGTCCAGTAAAACAAGGACAATGTTACGTCTCTCTTGAGGGGTGTATTTGTTGTGCTGTGCGTGCGCATGTTGAGAAGGAGGAGCGACTTTCACAGACACGTTGCTGTGGGCTTAAAAGTTCTGGGAAAGAAACAGAGCTTTTGCTTGTTCTGCGGGCCATTCGTGTAACGCGGATTCAGTACTAGAGATGCCAGGGCATTTCAGAGGCCGCAGTGGGTTTTTCCACTGTTAACATGCAGGGAGCGTCTCAGTAGAAAGGATGTTTCCCGAACTGTAATGCTTAATAGTGATGCACTTAGTGATGCCAATCAACAGCCTGTGCACTGACTGTGGATCAGAAGCATTTTTACTTGCCATAATTTTGTAGCGTCTCCTGGGTACTGGAGGAAGCTGGACCTTTAGCTGCACTGCCAGAGGAGCCTAAGTGTATGGATCCCAGAACAGAACAGGAGCCAGCGCTGAAAGCATCAATCGTGGATCAGACTCTGCCTAAAAATAAGATGAAATTAGTTACAAGATTGTGGGAAAAGCATTTGTTCACAGGAACATGTCTGGGAGCTTAAAGGCACAGCTCACTTAAGATTCTTTCATTATTAACATAATTTGTTTTTTTGCCTTTCTTCAGTAGAGCACAAAAAAGACAAAGTATTTATTGTACATTGTTTTGGACCACAAATACTTTCACTGTAGCGGAAGAAAAGTGTTCTTTTGTGTTCAACAGAAAAAGTCATACAGGTTTGGTTCTTTTTGAGTGGATTTTGTGCTCCATTATTTTAGTATAAACTTCAATTTTTATTTTTGTGACAGGCACAAAGACAAAGGAAGGTGTTGTGACAAGTGTAAACACAGGTAAAAGAATCAATACAAACAGAAGTGAGTTCACCCAAAAATGAAAATTTTGTCAATTACTCACCCTTGTGTCGTTCCAAACCCATAAGACCTCCGTTCATCTTCGGAACAAAAATTAAGATATCTTTGATGATATTAGAGAGCTATCTGTCCTCCATAGACAGCAATACAACTGAAATGATCCCAGGTCAGCAAAAACATCGGTGAAAAGGGTCATGTGACATCAGTGAATCAACCTCACTTTTTCGATTTTTTGTGCAAATAAAATAAAAATAACATGACTTTATCTTCTTCTAACGTTTTATTTATTTATTAAGGTGGAAACACAAATAAGGACATTGATGTTAATGTAGAAATTGATCTTGGGTCCTATTCACTTCCGTAGGATTTGTTTCTATTATTCGTAGTATTATTTCTTACTAAGTTACTCTGGAGGTGAATAGGACCCAAAATTTGCTTGGTTACAAATATTTTTACATTAATTATTAAATATTTTTTTTATTTTAGCTAACCCCCCTTGGCGCTTTTATCAATAATAATCTTAATCTTAGCAGTAAGTATTATTCATATCTAACAAGAAGCTGCAGTCCTAACGAGCCGTCGCCTCGGAGTCTTCACAGGAGCATCGTTGCTCAACCATTTCTCAGAGAAGGGATGATTTTCCGTGGGTCTGCCATCAACGAAGTGAAAGGAGCAAACGTATGGAAATTTCGGTGGGTTTTTTAAGTTTAAGGCTTTTAACCAAATATGACATGCTTCTTAACCCTTCAGAGGAGGGGCGGGCGTGTGATTCATAGCATGGCCCACATCCACATTCAGCTCTCGTGCGTAAATTATGCTGAAAACAAATTTCTTCCAGGTATTTTTTACTCTTAAGCCAGCTGTTATGACACCCGCTAACTGCACAAAGTAAGCCAGTCTTTCTATGGTCCATATTGAAAGCAAACTATCCTAGAAACTCTACAAAGTGAACACAAAAAAACGGAATCTCAATACAACTACTACTAGCGGAAGTGCTTTACCGGAAATGAAACACATTATAGTTCGAAAATGGCGGTGCCCGCGTTTACGTAAAAGAAAAAATTATATATATATATATATATATATATAATTTTTTTTTACTTTATCGAACATTATTTAACATAAACATAACCATACATGGCCTGGTACAAAATGCATAATCCTTTGATCAGACAACAGTCAAGCATAACACAGAAAAGAAGGAAAGGAGAGAAGAGAGGAAAAAATAAAAATAATAAAATTAAAAATAAAATAAAACTAACTAGGGGTTTTCAGCATGTTCAAGATGTTCTATTAAATTAGAGATTTAAGGCATTCTTTTTCTTAATTTGGTTAAGTGACAGAAAGTAAAGACAGTTCCTTGTGAAATTTGGAAACATTTTCAGTCAAATAAGAGTACATTTTCCTTTGTTGAAGCTTGTAAATTTTCAAATTTAGAAAATAACCAATACTGCAAATCTTCCTAAAAGACACAAGCAAATTTACAATCATAAAAAAGGTGCTCTGTAGTTTCAATTTGATCATCACAAAAGGAACAATTGTTAGCATGAAAACCAAATCGAGATTTCAAAATTCTCTGGAAGGATATACTCCGTTGAGAATTTTAAAATGGACTCCCTTTACTTTTGGTGCCACTGGAAATTTCAAATATTTTGTTCTTAACAATTTAGTGGAAAATAAAGTAATCAGCCTTGTTTCCATCTGGGTGAAAGCACACGCATGTGCAAGAAAGAGTACGCTTACGCAGTAATGTTCTCTAAAATGGCAGAAGACGTAAATCATAGGATTAGAATGGTTGAGTATCTGATGTTATTTTTGTTTTCTTTGTGCAAAAAAAGTATTCTCCTCTCGTCGCAAAACTGAAGTTGATCCACTGATATCACACAGATATAAGGATGTTTTTACCACGTTTCTGGACCTGGGATTATTTCAGTTGTATTGCTCTCTATGGAGGGACAAATGGCTCATCAAAATTTCTTAATTTGTGTCCTGAAGATGAACAAAGGTCTTATAGGTTTGGAAGGGCATGAGGGTGAGTAATAAATATTCATTTTTGGGTAATCTAACCCTTTAACTGAACAACAATAAATAATTTTCATAAATACCCTAATCTACGAAAAGTCTCAAATCAATATATACGAACACGTTTTCATTTGTCCTAGTTGCCCAGAAAACGACTGAGCAGGCCAATCTTGTGGGCGACACCGCTGTGGCTGGAGCTAATCAGGTGTCAGAAAAGACAGTGGAGGGGCTGGAGAGTATGGTTGCATCCACTGGCCTTGTTAAACCGGTAAGGATTCAATTTGCATGAGGTCAATTAACTGGAAAAATGTTGTTTAAATGTATACGTAAAATTCGAAACATTTAAGGCAGTTGCAGTGGTGTCTGTATCTGCACACTATTATTGTTTGGTCATGTTTCAATAGGTTACAACTGCACACTGCTTAATACACTGTAAACTGCTTAATGCACTGTTCACTCATACTGTACAGTTGGTCTATTTTATATGATGCCCATGCTTTTCTTTCTTACCCAATGATGGACAGGATGAGCTAGAGAACACCGAGGTGCTTTTAGAAACTCAATAGATGCATGCTAAATGATCACATTTACATCTCTAAATTGAAATACATAAGATTATCAAGATCTATTTCCATATTTTCACACTATAAGAGCAACTAAGCCCTGCAGTTAAAATGTATTTTCTGCACATGAATCGCTGCTCAGCAAGAGTGATGTTCTTCATTAATAACTCATCACTGCTTTCTAAAAATTGCTCTGCATTTTTAAAATGCATCCCATTTCCTTTCATTCGAGTTCAGATTGAAACTTAAGTTTAAGAAACTGAAAATCCGAAATTGTTTTTATTCGTTTAAATGTCATGATGAAACAAGCCATATCCATGCGACCATTATCAGTGCAGCAACAAAATAATTAAAGAACATGAGTCTGAAATCTTACAGAGAGCATTAACAACAAAACATATGCATTTCATCATTCAAAAATGTCAGCAGTGTATTTTTCTAGTGTGTAAATACCCGAAGAGATAAAAACATGATAAACAGAGTCCATATCTGAGATATGTTGATGTGTTTCTGCCTGCAGGGGGAGATATCGAAGCAGGAGGGAGCTGTAGAGCAGCCTACAGACGCGGGACAGTAGGTGAGAGAGAAGATGGTGAGCATTTCTTGAGATGAGATTTAATAATAATAATAATTAAAAAACACACAAACAGGCTTTGTAATAAACATACCTCAGTGTTTCATGTGTAGTTTGCCATTTAAAAAAAAAATACATACATATATTTGACAAAATTCCATGCTTTTTTCAAAACCATGCTTTTCGTTTCAGATTAATGTCCCAGTGAACATCCCTGTGACGCTCTGCTTCTTGAAGAAATACTTCATTATCTGCTGCAGACCATGGCTGAATATTATCATACTAAACCTAAATGATGGACGCTAAATAATATCCAACTTCACACAAAAAAAACAAAGACACCCACATCTTGTTCTTGCTTTGTCCTCACAAACAACTTCTACTTACCTCAATTTACCACTTTTCTTCACTTAAACATATCCTATTCACAAGAAGAAGAAAAAAAAGCTCATGTAACAACACTATTATTTAGCTATGCAATATTCACATATACTGTGCGGTGCGTGTTATTAAATTTGTGCAAAACTACATGCATGTGCTTGTGATTTGGACATTTGTCTAAAACCAGTTTTCCTCCACCCAACGCAAAGAGGTCTAGATTTCTCACACAATTACTGCGAGAACAGTTTTAAAACATTCCAATCCAAACACACAGTGTAGTATCTGAAACAATGAGCAAAAAAAAGAGAATTACAGATAGGCAAATCCAAAAAAGAGGGTAACTGAACATGAAGATGGCTGGTTAAATCAGTTTCAGTATTATCTTAAAGTGTGGTCATATAGTGAAGGGGTTTTTAGTAATGCTCTTATATGCAGTTTGCTATAGCAGCTATTATAAACAACTCAAAAAACCTGTGAATTATGTCAGAGCAGTTGCTTGGTTACATGATTTGTTTGTGGAAGCTATGTATGCTGCCTCAAGACTACACTTTAACCAATCCTATTCCTGTTCTTGACTCATTGTTCCCCATGAAGTCTAAAAACAGCCTTTTTTTTAAATATACCATCTGTAATAAATTCAGTTTTGTGAAAAATACATCTGTTCTCATTATTATTCTTATTTTTAGAACAGACTATTGCTAAGAAAGCTCAATTTTTGAAGTAGCAAGTAACATTTTAAAGTGTTTGTGTACTAAATACGCTTGTGTTTTCATCAATAACAGAGTACATCCTATATGAAAGAGGCAGGGCAAGCACTCCCTTTAAATAAAGTGAAACTATGAAAACTAATTTAAGAACAGTGAAAGCATGAAGACACACACCCGTGATATCAGAACACTCCTGCTGTTCTCCTCCCTGTTACTGGCACATCCAGTTAAATATGCATCCTATCAACAAAAACCTGAAATCTCAATTGGCCATTAAAATACTATCGAAAAGCACTATGCCTTTGAAGTTTTCATGGTCAGTAATTTATGTTTGTAATGAGAGTCGTTCAACTTTTTCCACATTCCAGCTATGGGAGGAAGCAGAGATGTCTATCAGCCCATTATTTTCCTCTTGCTCACAAGAAAGTCGTTTACGCCAAAACATAAACAATGCAACTGATTTTAAAAACGTCCAAAACTAAATTAGAACAAGAATCAAAACCATGCATATCCCCAAAACTCAACTTCCCCAATACAAAACAAAAGAAAAAACAAAAATTAAGAAGGACTATCAATCCTGTATACCCCCAAAATATCTCAGCTCCCCAAAAAAGATAAAAAATAAATAATACAATTATTACATAAAAGAAAAAATAATAAAATAAAATGTTACAAATGTCTGTAATAATAGGCCAAATTTCAAAACCTTGTATATTCTTGAAACTCATGACTTAGCTGGAATGAAACTAAACAATAAAATAATATTAGGACAAGAATCAAAAGAGCTGTCCTGTATATACCCAAACTGTCCCACATTTCCTTAAATAAATAAATAGGACAAGAATCAAAATTACTACAAGAATAAAAAAAAGTAACCCTGTCTAGACGATCTCAACTTATCCTAAACAATAAATGAATTCAAATAAAATAACACTGCATAATTAAATAACTATATGCTTTTATTTAACAAATTATGAGTTATGATAAAACCCTGACTGACGATGATACATGCAACCAGGTAAACCAGTCTAGCAAGCTTGTTGTTCTCTCTGTTGACATCTTTCTACTCCACCCAGGCTGAAGCAGCCAATAGGACACGGACTTCTGACATACTTTAATGGAGCACCAGGCAAATAAAACCACATGAATCCTCTGTCTCAAAACACACACACACGCTCTTGCAAACATCAACGACTGAGGACTCTACAAACATGTCTTTCCTTTCAGGATTTCTTGGTAATAAAGCAGCAGATTCATTTGTCGACCAGGCTGTGGACAAAGCAGGTGAGTCTCTTATGTGTGAGATGCCTAAAGAAACTTTAAAGCAATTGTTATGTGCAAGGTTTTTTACTTTTTATGTTGAGACACTCTCTGTCCTCATTTAGCAGGCCAGTTAATTATTTTACTAAATATATTACAATCAAACTTATCTTTTTTTTTTTTTAAGTTTCATATTTATTTTCGGGGACAAAAATATAGATGCTTAAAAAAATGGTTTAGTAGCTTATGTATTTTACCTAAATAATATTGTATATTGGATAAGTATACTGACAATCAACGTTTTTTTTTTTTCAAACAAAAAAAGCCAAAAGACAGCAAATTATTTATTTCCAATATTTTTTTTTCTTTCAAAGACTCATAATCATACCATGACTCATTTAACTGAATTAAATTATTAACATGTATTTTAGATGAATTATTTAATAAAAATCTAAACCGGCCAAGTTGTTTTCATCCCGTTCAAACTGTCACAATGCATGTTTTAATTGCTATTAAGCTTGTACTTGTTTTAGTCCTGCTGCTGTTTGTTCTTTACGAAAGAGCTAGATGAGGTATTTTTTGAGAATGCTGTCAGTCCAGCATTCATGCCACTCCTTATAAGGAATGGCGTTAGAATGGGCCAGCTAGTAAAGCAACCCAAATCTCTTTTTATTTTTAGACGTCTAAGAAACATTATTCCGGGTCCAATCTGACAGGAAAGAGTAGCTGTAGTGTGTGGAAGTTAGCTTTCTATAATGTTGCTTTTCAAAATTTCCTAGCTTCTGCAGCTAAAAGAAAAGTTAAGGAGAAGCTTACCGGAAAGAAACAGCCGGAAACTGATAAGACCGGTGGCATGGGAGGTCTTTTCCCAAGTAGTGAGGAGAAGGACAAGAAACCAAAGGAAAAATCAGGAGGACTATTTGGTGGCCTCCTTAAAGCAGAAGGACCAGGAGCAAACAGCGGTGAGGATGCTTTTAGTTCGGGAGGCAGCAACGTGGCAGACAACAGTGGTGCAGACAGCAGTGAGTAATAAACAAATACATACACAAACAAACCAAAACCTGATGGGTCTAGCAATAATGTAAATCCACCATGCACAATATAATATTTCGTGTTTGATTAGGTTTCAACGATGCACTGGATGACCTTGCTAATGAGTTCTGTGAGAAATGATGTTCTGACAGCTAGGAGTTCTTCACCTCTCTTACATCAGCGCCAAGTGTCATGGACTAAAACAATGTTACAAGATATTCATTTGTTACCAATGTAAATAGTTTTAAACAGATCTTTAATATCATATTTACGACTACTAAGAAATAAAAAGATAAATAAAAATACTAGAAATGATGGCATTCATATTATTTAACTTAAGTTCATTTAGCATGCTTTTGTTTAAAAAAAAAAAAAAGTGTGATTGAAAACATGTTGAGTGAATAAAACTAAATAAAAAATATGTTTCTATTACTGGATGGAAAAGGTCTTATTTTAGCCACTTACATGTGTAAGTATGCAGTACATGAGCATTGAGTATATTTTTTTTTACAATCACGTTGTTTTTTTGCTTTACTTTTTTTCCTTCAATATTTTAAAACATTTCAAAGTACAAATTCAACACACTGCAATCTTTGATTTACATTTTATTCATTTTAGACAGTTTAAAAAGGCAATACAAAGTCTGCATTTTAAAGGGTGTTTCATATTAAATGCTAATGTGATGAAAATAAACATTTGCTCCCAAATGTTTATGCTTTATCATTAGCCTATTATTAAGAAATTAAACACTAACCACTAAGGACAAGGATGCAATTAAAAAACAAAATAAGCTTTGGGTTATCACTGAAAACTGTTCTAAGGAGGAGCCAAACCAAATATTTATACGCAATATTTTGGTAACGGATATAAAAAAAGCCTGAGATTCATCCTGAATCCCTTTCCCACTTGACCATAATTGTGTCATAATGGGTGGGGGAAAAAAGTAACCATTCTAGAAACAACATGTTTTAGAAACAACATTGTGACTCTAAGGCTTTATGTGTTTTTAATATGCAGCAACTTCATTTATACGACCTGAAGAAAACATTACAAAATAGCAGTGATGTTGACCTGTTTCTTGTCAAGACCACTATGCAACATGGCAAGGAAAGTGCATTAAAGGGTCTTTGGTATTAAAGCTTTTCTAAAGCCATGGATATTTATAAGGATAATAAACTAGAGAAAAAACAAACAAACAGAGGATTCTAAAGATGCATATTGGTAAACACATGCATAAATGATATGACATCTATATCTGGATGTATAAAATGTAAACGTGATGAGCTGAGGGGTTAAGTGATATACCTCAGGTCTGCGCAGATAAACAGATTCAGATATAGAGTCAGGTGAATAATACAGTCGTCTATGTGAAGGTAAGGCCAGCATCATGGTACACTTTGAAGACTTTCTCAATGGCGTTGACGTAGGCCGCTGTCCTCAGGTCTAGCCCAAGGTTATACCTGTTGGCTGTGCGCATGATTTGCTAAAAGAAGAGAGATGAATTATGTGAACAAACGGCTGTATTTTACATCACAGAAGCTTACAGAATTTAACTACAGAAGAGTAGTACGCTGCTTCCTGAGACGGCATTTTAAGGCATCATACGCACACTTCTTAAAGCCTCCGATATTAACAGCGCAGTATTGTACTTGTCCTATGAAGAGCTCAGTGAGAAAATAAATACAAGCTTAGGCCTACTTTCTGTTTTATACTGAAAAATATCAATCAAAATAGCTTAATCAGTACAGTATACACAATTTTTCCCAACATACTGGATTGAGCAGATCCTCTAAGTAATGCTTTGGGTGTGGTGAATGATTAAGAATATATTAAATGGGCTGGATCTCATTTCCAATTCAGAAACAAATAACTGACAGCAACAATGACACAAGAACAAAAATGCTGCTCTCTGGTTACCAGATCCCAGTTTCACACAAAAGCTGTTACTGGGTGTGTAACGAGAAGAAGTATCTGTTTGTTTGTACTGATGCAGTATGACATTTAAAGCTGATGGAGAGATTTTTGGTGTCATCTATACGTCTACCAGTGTCTGACGTCATTACTAAGACTGATGTAGCAGAATGCATTTAATATGACTTAGTACTTGACTTTACACACACACACACACATACACATTATATATACATATATATATAAATACACATATATACACACACACACACATTTACATGTATATATACATATATATATGTACATATACATATACCTAATATATATATACCTTATATATATATATATACCTAATATATATATATATATACCTAATATATATATATATATATATATATATATATATATATATACCTAATATATATATATATATATATATATATATATATATATACCTAATATATATATATATATATACATATATATAAATAATTATACAAAATTTACAAAACAATTTACAAAACAACATTAACAAAATATATTACTACTACTATACTGGTACCACTAAAAATAATTAATCACAATGCTAATATAGTTTATACATTAAAATATAAAAATAACATAAGAATACATGTTATATATACTAAACATTTACTGTATATACAGCAGCATATATAAATAAAGACATATTATATATTTGTCTATAATTATATTTCATTTAAAAGATTATTATATTAGAAGTACATTTCCTCTTACCCTGGCTGATCGCTCCATTGTGTAAGCCAATCCAGAATGCACAATATCCTTTTCAGAAGCTCCCTACCAGATGAGCAAAACAAGCGTATAAAACTCCTGCAGTCTAACTCAAAACTATTTTAAAAACTGAAAATGATATGTGCCAAGAACTCCTGCGTTTACACTCACAGCAATCCTCTCCTGAAATTCAGATGTGGCAACAATAGGTATGGCTCCTCCGTGTTTCCCAAACTTCCTTTCCAGACTCTCCTGGACAGACACTGCCAAACAACACAGATGCAGACTCCCATTAGCTTAAGGCAGTAATGGTCAAACGTTAATCTTCCCAAAACAATGATTCTAACTCTTACAACTTCTTTGAGGATTAAATCTGTGATTTAGTTAAACATTTATAGAAAAAAGATGCAATAAAGAATGGTTATGTTTTAGTTTAGGGACATGCTCAAATGAACATACCATTTTTTTTCACATGGGTTTGCCCCTCTTTTTGTCTGTTACTGTGTTTACCACGTGACTATCAGTGAAGAGAGGTCATTTTAGGGCAGTCGGATGAAAGGAGGGACAGAGTACGTTTGTGTTTTTGTGTATACATGCAAGCATGCCCGAATACTCTTAAGGGGACACCAGTGCCTCTATATTTGCTAGTGGGAGCAGAATAAACAAACTAAACAAAAACATCACATGACCTATTCTACCCTGAACGCCAACATGATCTAGAGCAATTAGAAAATGAAAAATAAGCCCTTCCAGAGTGCTAAATTGAACAACAAAACTGGTAATTGATTTGCAAACAATCACACCATGGCTAGATACATTTTTATCAGCAAACACTTCAGTATGTTGACAAATGTTTGACTTACTAAGGAGATGGTAGTTTGAGTCCCTTTCATATTTGAAGGTCAGTCTGCCATAACTGACATGGTTTAAGTTCTTCAGCCACTCAAAGTAGGAGACCGTCACACCTCCAGCATTCAGGTACATGTCCTATATAGGCACAATCATGGATTTAAGTATAGTATCCTATTGGCATCAAGGGCTATTTTCAAAGCAAGATCAAATAATTTTAAAAAGGGATTTTATTAAAATAACACAATAAAACCTAAATAAAAATCTCTAGTAAATAAAGGTAAATTGATTAAATCAAAATCACTTGTTTATGCATATAAAACAAACGGATTTCAGTTTAATATTAAAATAACATTTAGGACTGGATAACGTACAGGGATCACCATGATATTCCTCTCTAGGAATATCTTGTCAGCTTCAGGGGTGGTGGGACCATTAGCTCCTTCAGCAATGATCTGTGAAAATAATATATGTTTCTTATTTATTTATTATACCCTTATTGCAGCTTCTCAGGAGTGGCATAACAGTAACTCATTTACATTCAAATATTGTTATGGCTGACTCTATTGACTTCTAACCTTGGCCTTGATATTGTTGGCGTTTTTCTTTGTAAGCTGTTTTTCACTTGCAGCAGGGATCAGGATATCACATTCAGCTTCCAAGATGCTGCCTTCATAGGGGGTGGCATCAGGAAAGCCAACAATAGTGCCATTGGCCTGGAAAAAATGTGCGTACTTGATTTATTCCGTCAGTTGGATTATAGTGTTGCATTTACTATATGTAGTATTGGTAATTGACCACAGGGTGGCTGCCTTACAGTGAATATTCTTCCTCTGCACTCAAGCTTCAGAAATAACCGCACTACAAAGGGAATGAGCAATTAATACTCACCAGCTTATAGTCTTCCAGCTCTTTGGGATCAATGCCTTTAGGGTTCCAGATGCTTCCGTCTAGCTCTCCGACACCCACACACTTTGCCCCGTTACGATGCAGATAACGCATAGAGTGCAGGCCCACATTACCAAAACCCTACCACAAAAAAAAAAAAAACAAGAGAATGCATAAATTATCTTTTATATTTACAACGGAAATGATGGGTTTAGTGGAGGAACACTGGTAAACGTCAATATACACTGCAAAACAAAGTCAGTATCTGTGTTAAAATTAAAATATCTAAAAATGACTAAAACAAAATACACTTCAGACGTTCAAGTTAAAGACTGAAGAACTTTTTTTTTTCCTGAGAACATAGCTTGAACTAACATATATTTTCTTACCCTTCTGAAGAAATTATAATCTAATTATATTTTTTAGATTTATGACAAAAATGCACAATATTTTATTATTATTACGTTAAAAATACCACATGAAAAACTCTACATGCTGATCCAATTACTTCAAAATCATTTTTATAATATATTTTTATTTCTCTGACATTAAATGAAATTTCGCAAATCATTTATGTCGGAAGTATAATATTTGAAGGTCTTGCACCCTTTTAAGCATTTTTAATAAATATTGAATGGGCATCTAAAAGCCCATTCTGAATATTTAAAGTCCTTAGATAAGCAAAGTCAGAAAGGTCCAAGCTTACACTAACTGCTGGAACAGAGTCATGAGATAATGAACAGCATATCTGTAAGTTTCACCTTGAAAGAAAACAGTAGTACGGTTTACATAAACTTGAGGTGTTGTTTAAGTGTTATTGACATGCACAAACCTGAACGACAAATGTCTTGTCTCCAAACCCTGGGGTCAGGCCCAGCTGAGTCATGTAAGCAGCCTCATTGACAAAGTTTTCAATGCCATGGAAGACACCACGACCAGTGGCAGATATACGCCCATGGATTCCACCCTGGCTGATGGGCTTACCGGTAACACAGGCATGAGCATTGATATCCTGATGAAGTAGAATGATATTTAAGAATTATAATTCTCAGCAATAGAAGAATGTTGTTTGCATTTAAATAGAATAACCTATGAGGTCTGTGTTACTGTGTTATGACTATTCAGTATGACGTCCTGTTGATGTTACAGCATATCTCCCATGTCCTTTCACTTATCTCGCTACAGGGCAGCTCACAAATAGGACAGAACATCACAGCTACCTAGACAAAGCTAATGACTGCCATGGGAGGACAGAATTTATTGAAAGAGTCTGTCAGTAGAGGGGTGCTCTGTTCTTCCTGTCCTATAAACACCAGGCTCTTTGTCAGGGACAGTACAGGCTCAGGGCACTGAGTCACCAGCACAGCTACAGTCTGTTTGTTAATTCTTACAGATATCCTGTTTGCTCTTTTAACATTATGTATAAAAGCTTAACTGAAATGACTGCACACTATTATTGTAAAGCATGTTTCAAATTTTCTATATTTATCTATAATGTGAAATGGTGGAAACTAGATCTGAATTTCCTGAAGGAGGCATTTGCAAGGCAACAAAAGATCATTAAGATTTAAGTAAGTTTAGATTTTAGCCTGGTGCAGTATGTTATTTACACAAAACCAGGGCAAGCGTTTCTTGTTTGCAGTCAGCTAGACAGAAGCATCGACATGTAATATGAATAGTTAGATACAAGGAGATGTATGGAAGACTAGACTAATCATCATTTGCTATGGCAAGAGATTTAAGAAAGAGTACAATTGCAAATATTACAACAACATTTCTGCTAGATACATTTTTGAATGCTGAAAACAGATAAAACTACTATAGTGGAAGTTACTTGATACATTCTTCACGAACATTCTTTTTAACTTACATGATGGCCCATTGTATTAGCATAGGTGTCAGCAATCCAGGACATTTCCCTTTCTCCCGTGCTCATGTCTGGGGCTGGGACGTCAATGCCAGGCCCTGACACAGGAAACAGAAATGAGTGAGCTACTGCTCCTCCCTTCCCATGGCCGTGGCTTAGATATTTAACTTAAATAAACTAATGGCAATCATGAAATACATTATGCATACAACGTCTTTTGTGAAAATTGCCACATTGTGGTAACTATGTCACTGCACAGGTTCATGAGAGAAGCTACAGAACAGTGTGGGAATCCTGCACAGACCCAAAAACACCAACTACCCATTACAAGCTCTTTACAGACTATTGTAATATGAATACAGCTTATCCTAAGCCTTTGGGCTACAGGTTTAATAACTAGGTGTCAATAGCAGCTTGGCTGTTAATGTTAACCATGCCATCTCATGATAAGTATTACATGACAATTGTTAAGAAGTGCTATTGTGTTGCAGATTAGTCTGCCAAAGAATTCCTGCTTTATTCTTGTCTAAATAGAAAAATATGCTAAAAAACTGATGTCATTTAGGATCAACAAATATCAATTCTGCCGAGCTTTTGCAGAACTTGGGAAAACATTCAGTTTGTGTATGCGCATCTTACCAATGAAGCCCTTTTTAGCCAGCTCAATAGTAAACCTTCTAGTGATCTTCTCCAGCTCTGTGTCCTGTGTAAGGGAAAAAATGGTGGGACACAGTGACTATAATGTGATTAAAAACATGAAAAGTATACATTAAAAAAGCAATGCTTGTGCATGTGTTGTTCCGGCTGTAGAAAGGAGTCTGTCATCAGAAAAGACAGTCATAAAATTCTATTTTACTTTGCATGTCAAGACATAAATACCATTTTGAATCTGACTTGTTCCAGAGTTTCTGAACGTCTGTCCAATACTAGCAATCTTACTGTTTTTTCTAGAACAATGTCATAAAATCTTTACCATCATCTCGAAAAGATGGATTCTAGACAATGCAAATATCTAGGAACTAATCTGCTATATATAATAGTCTGAAAACACTCACAGAGTAATTCTTTGGGTTAATTTTAACCCCCGCTTTAGCTCCTCCAAAAGGCACATCTGTTGAGAACATAGTTCATGTGAATGATTAAATGTTCACACTAACAACTACTACTAAAAACCTTGAGCAAGAACTTACCTACAACTGCACATTTGTAGGTCATTAGTGAGGCAAGGGCTTTCACCTCATCCACTGACACTTCTGTGCTGTAACGGATACCTGGAGAAACAGAAGCAGTGCCATCAGACTTTAGGTGTGTGCAAAGAATGTCTGTAGATCACTCGAGTCATTAAACAAGCATCAAAATAAATCACAACCATTATAGCCTTTGTTGTATGATGCTAAGACAGGATTTTCTCTATCGATTTCAGCTTACAGACTACAACACTTTGACATTCTTTTTTGTATTACTTGAGCGGTTAAATAATTCAGGATATTTTAGGGTGTATTAAAGCTCTTGGGGTGCCAAATGTTTGTCTGCTGCAAAGGTGGGCCTTGTATGCCAGTTAAAAAAATTGCATTTTTGCTGTTTAGAGTAGGAGGTCTGGAAAATGTTAATGCCATAAAAGCCTTGCGTACAAAAAAAATTCTTAGAGGGGAAATTTTGTGAGGCAGGACAGGCAGTAACCAACCACCGTGATGACTCACTCTCTCCACTGAAGTACAAATGAAGAAAATCTAGGCAGGACCCAAACTGGGTGTGGTTAAAGCCCCAAACTAAACAGCTCTGTTTTTAATCGGCCTCAAAAGCATTGCTTGGAAAGAAATGGAAAGTTCTTGAATTCATGGACGATAAGCTAATTACTACTAACAAAAAATACTGCAATTAGGACAGATTTATTTTTTCATCATTTACTCACTCTCAACAGTTGATGTTAGGCATTCACTTCCATACTATGGAAACAGTACAGTACTATGGAATCCAATGGCTAGCCACAACTGTTTGGTTACTAACATTCTTTAACATTTTTTTCTTTTTTCTGCTCTTGACTGACCCTGTTTTTTTCTCCATTTCTGCCACGGTTACATTTGGCTTGCTTAGTTGGGACACTCAAATTTCTGGCCATATTGTCGACTTGATCTGAGCTGGATGATGAAATCACTGAATCAATGATAAACTGACTTTAACTGTAAAATTGAGTTTTTACTATTATCCTCTCTTGCATTATGGACACACCATTTTCCTGTTTAAAGCTACTTGGACACAAACACTAGCAAAATGAAACTAATACAGGTTTGGAACATCTTGAGGGTGAGCAAACTATAAAAGTTTGGGTGAACTATCCTTTTAAAGAAGAAGTATCCTTTCTGAGTCTATTGGTAATAACTGAGCAAGACTCAAAAAGGCAGTTTTGATGGCTTTTCTGTATGCATATTTTGGAATGAGCATGACGTCTACTGTACATATTTAATACGTCCAAAGTCTGCATTCTTTTACCTAGTATACTGCATGCATGTTTTGCTGAATCTTCATTTCTTGCACATGCAATCAAATTACCAATTAAGATTTGCTGTCATATTATTCTTTATCTAAATTCCCTTATATCTCCATAAAAGCAAATCCAGTAAAAGAAGGAGAGAAAAAAGTAAAGTATAAATTACAGCCACAAACCTTTTATTTCTATGATGATAAAAAGCCAACTTTGAGTTCCTCTCCCATTTAAACAGGTTAAGAAGTCTCTTTTACATTAGCTTAATCAGAGACTTCCCAGCACACAAGGTGCAAAAACACATCATGTGTTATCTTGTTATCTGGTTACTAGACCTCAAGGTAAAATCATTGACTAAGCTAATTTGCAATCTTAACAATCTAAAGTCTAGCCATCAATTTAGTCTCACTGAAAGCTCCCATATACAGTAGCAGTTTACAATATAAGATCTCTTCTAAAACTTCAAAAAATCAGTTTAGCTTAAATCATATGCAATTTTGACCACTTAAATGGTGGTTAAAGTAAATGAGATGCAAGTCATCTTATTTGGTCATTCTACAGTTAAAGTTGAAGATCTTAGTTTTAAAAAGGGGGTAAAAGTCAGAAAAAATGGATAATGTAGGATGGAACTTCTATTGGAGGAAACTGCAGAGAGACTGAACTGCCCTGGGGGGCTTCCACCTCCCTTCCTTAATAAAGCATTGCCCAGTCAGTCCTGACGAAGCAAAATAACGGCCTAACAAACAACTCCAGAATAGGTCATGCTCGATAGAAACAACTCTTGCACAAGCACATTCCACTGATAGTAAAGGAGTTCACAACAATACAAAAATATATCTGTAATGATAAAACTGTAATTTATATGATGGGGAGGAGGACTAAAATAAAAAAAGAAAACAGAACTACCCAATAAAATAAACATGTGAACAGGACCGGCAGCATTCCTGCTAAAAAACTGCTCAAATGTAAACCTAAAATGGTGAAGCGATGCAGGATGTGTTCTCAATTATATATGCATTTCCTTTCTCCTTCATATTATATTAAATGCAATGCAAATTGTGTCTGGAATGTATAGCTGGTTTTATGATGTTGGAAATTTCAAACTGCATTTTGGAATATGCACCTGGATTCTAGCTGGTCTAAGTTGCTCATTAGCTTGTGTAACATCTTGTGCCAGAAACAAACTATGTTTTAATGCACTTAGATAAACACAGCTAGTGGCAATCTCACGGAATGCAAACATTAGACCAAATAAATAAACGAAACCGCTATAACACCTTTATATTAGCTGTTTTGTTACTTGCTACAGTCAGACTTCATTTTTGTGCAGCTTGAACCGCTTGTACGCAAATAGTCGCAGAGTGTCGCTGCTGCACAACCGCGACGCAGGATTTTTTTCCCCAAGTTCATGGCACGCAAGGCCTATTAATCACTCTGTCAAATTACAACAACAGTCAGTGCGTTTAAATGAAGTTATTGGACACACGCAGAATCACTTCATCACATTGCAAAACATCAGAGGATGCTTAGACGGGTAAGTGAAATGCGTCTAGTTGCATGTTTACTATCGAGAGCGCGTCAGCTTCCTATTAGCACCGGTGTAAATAACGCATGAACGGTTAAACTTGCCTCCTTTACACGGAGTCCTGTGCTGACTGTGTTGAGCTCGGTAACCGTCGATCATCTCCCACTCCCCGTTGTCTCTCTTGATGGGGAACGACACGGACAGGACGTGGTTGCAGGGCTTTATGATCTTGAGAATCCCCCGCACTCGGTGCCGCTTCTGCTCGGGCGTTTCTCTCGTCTTGAGATCATGCACGAGCTTGTCCTCCACTATAGAAGCGCCGCGGTCGAAGAACCCCTCGACCATTCTAAAGAAGTTAGGATCATCGTCTTTGTCGCCCACGGCTTCGCTGTACCTGCGGACGCGCAGGAGAGTCGCGGAAGCAGGCAGAGCGGATTCGACGCATCCCGAGGCCAGCGTGCTGCTGGCGGCTGCGCGGCTGACGAGTTCCCCCAGATACCTATACATGATTTTGAATTAAAACACTAACTAACAGTATCTACAAAGAGAAGAAACTAAGACCGTTTTAAAGGGTGGGACGGGTGAAAACACGGACACCAGGGCTCCTCCTTTCTTCTCCACTCAATAAAGTGTCAGCTAGAATACTGTTTGTGAGTTGTTTTAAGCGGCTGGCAGGCGTGCCTTGGGTCTCCACCTCAAGCTGGGAGGCGCTCAAAAGCAAACACTTTTGAAAAAAAATATGTACAAACATAAAGTTACTGCTGTCTATGAAATAAACGTATTGGCTAAAGGCATGTAATATTTCTTAAAACAAGCTTTTATTCTTTGCAAAAGTGTAACA
>JAUCMU010000024.1:7314376-7362063 GCA_032275025.1 Enteromius treurensis
ATATATATATATATATGTGTGTGTGTGTGTGTGTGTATATATGTATGTGTGTGTGTGTGTGTGTGTGTATATATATATATATATATATACATATATATGTGTATATATGTATGTATAAAAAACAGCTCACACTATAAAACACATGAAATACATGATAAAGTGTGTGTGTGTGTGTGTGTGTGTGTATATGTATAAATATATGTGTGTGTGTGTGTGTGTGTGTGTGTGTATATGTATATATATATATATATATATATATATATATATATGTGTGTGTGTGTGTATATGTGTGTATGTATGTATATATATATGTATGTATACACAAACACACTTAATATATATGTAACTTTGCTATAAGCTTGAGCGGAAGTTTTGAAGAACATGCAAATCATGGTTTTCTTTAATCCAATCAAACCTCTCTCTCACACCACGTGATTTCGGAATTCCCCCTTGACTCGGGGGCTTTCCAGCAGAAGCAGAGAGATCGATTCACAAACTTTGTACGCTCGCTGAGTGACCACTAAATATTTATTAAAGAGACTGGAACAGATTCGTTTGATGGATGGTTCATTTTCTTGATTTTTCAGGCGTTCGCTAAGATTTTAGCAGTGGTTAAGTAAAGTCGACGAGACTAACTTACACGAGGATAAGCAAACATCACGGTTGTCCAAGGTAAGTCTGACAAGTGTTCATGTTAACGTTAACTTAGTAATAACGAAATTATCGTTATCAGCAATCAGTTTTGTAACAAGTAATGTGGGTCTTTAAAAAGTAGAGAATGCTAGTCTGCTGTCTTATTCAGAAACAATGACTCCGTTACTTTAAGAAATCTATTTTAAGCTTGTTTTGAAAACAGCAACGTCACAGAGATGCTGTACAATATGTTCCCTAAAGTGCATACAGTACTGCATATTAAAAACAAAACGGAAATTGCTATCGAAAATGTTGAGCAATGTTCATTAAAGTTAGTTATCGACAGTGTACAAGTTTTGTCCCGTGTGTTTTGCTGCTGCGTGCGCGAGTATGCGGGAAATTCCCATCAAAAGTCAGTACTTTTTGGATCTGACTACATGTGCAGGGGAATCACATCCCCGTCGAACACCATTTATTCACTCATCATTTCCATCCTTTTCAATCTGACAGGAGTCCAGAGTCGTTTCGGATGACCCTGCAGAGCACAGAATGGCAGGAGCACTAAGGTACAGTTTTATCCATTATTGCTGTCTCACGCGAGCTGTCTACCTGTGCAGCCTTTTTTTTTTTTTACCTGGGCATCACTGATACATAACAGTATTCAGACGCCCATGTCATGTATTTATGAGACCGTGCACACTAAACATAAATATACTCGAAAAGGTTTGGACATGATTTACATCCAGACTTGTAGTTACTCAAATTTGCATACTAATACTAATAAACGTATAATATGTAAATAATTAAAAGGTTTCCATACAATGGTTTATTTAACTCTTAATGCCTATGGAAGAGTTGAAACTGTTAAAATAAGATTTATTGTAATTTGTCTACATCAAAATTGTGGTTAGTCTTTATAATGTGTTGTCTGTGAGGCTAAGTTGCTTGATTTTAACCTTATTATTAAGAGTAATCATAATTGTCAATGAAATTAAATAATTTTGTGATTCTGTTTTTTAAGAAATATGTCTTTAATTAAAATGTATTAACATACGTAAGTAATACATGTTTTGTTGTTGTTAGCGTTTTATGTTAAAAAAACGTTTATAAATAAGTTGCACTGTTGGATGTTTACGTGGCCTCCTTTCAGACCCCAGTACCCGGTTTGCCATCTATTGTTTTAGACTGCCGAAACCATGGCCGTGTCTTTCTTTCGCATTTTCTTAATGAATACTTCTGGCTATATTTGACATTCTTTAGATGTAGGGGTTGTTTGACTGAAATGAAGATGTTATCATTTCACAGAAGAAGGACAGGATGTGGTTTTCATCCAGAAGAGTTTTACTCTTTCAGTGACGTCAGGATGTGTGTTTCACTCAAAGTGAGCCCTGACACCTCAGAAAGAAAATTCATAATTTACTCTGCTAGCTGTCCCATGGGTTTATGTATATCTGGTACTAGAGAAGTCTTAGTACAGCTCATCCTGAACAGTACAATGCTTCCTCATTCCTGTCAGTGACAATTTAAGTAAACTCTTGTGCAATCCTATCATCCAGAATAGCCAATTAAAATAATAATAATAATAATAATGCTATAAATGAAATATTTAAAATTTCTACTTTAAATCATAACTACTAATACTAGAGAGCTGTGGAAGTGTTTTGTGGGTTTACAGATCTGGGTTCAAGGGCAGATGGGGGGCAATCCCCATCTCTGAGGGCTGTTCTCATGGCATTAGTATTGACGGCACTGAGATATCTGACTAATTCAGTTACACAGACTCAGTAAATTATACATGGGTGGATTTTTTTTTCTGCTTTCACAGAATTTAATCTAAATTTTGTTTAAAAAAAAAGAAACATTATAGGAATTTAGTTCCAAAAGTACCTCAAAAAAGAGAAGGGAATTCAAAAAAGCCTTTGGAAAGTTGAGGAAATTCAGATATGAGCAGGCTTGATGTCAGAGCGTGATATGCTTGTACCTGCATTTCTCAGGATTTGACATCAGCGGGCAGCAGTGAGCTGGTATTCTGGGGGCTTTCCTCTGTTTTTTTTCACCGCCCTTACTTCCTGGAAGTAGTGCAAGCAAGTCAGCCAGACAGAAGGGAGGCAGAGTGAAAAAAAAACTCCGGTGCACATATCCTTGTTCTGACACTGAAAGCGAAACGGATTTGTCTTAGTTCTTTGTGTAAATCCGAGAGCATTTTTTTTCCCTCTAAAAGCATTTTGTTTGTCAGGTAGGCTGAGTGTACTCCTTTTTGTGCGTTGGTCAGAAGACTGCTGTGGGGAAAAACAAGGGAAATTAAATTCATCTGTAGGGGGTTGCAGCTCAGTTGATGTTGTGTTTTAGCATGACTGTATTAGAGCACCTTACCTCTTGGGTTTTTTGGAGTTCTGGGTTTGTCTCTGTGTGAAACGGTCTCAATAAGAGCTTCTCTGTTTCTACATTACAGGATGGATGATACACAGTTTCCCATGAAGTTTAACACTGAGGTGAGCCACATGTTGTTAGCATTACTGCTGTAGTTTGCTATCTTAAAACAGATTTACCCTGACCCTGAATTGTAGATTTTTTTGGGGGGTTGGGTGCACGATATATTGTTACCATATCAGTTCTCAGATCTCTCGTATTAGCTGAGATTGTACATTTAATTTTAATGCAAATTTTTCATTTAGACTACCATTATGAAATCTTTTTAAAGCTAGTTTTTAAGAATTTAGTAACACTTTTAAGTGTATTTTTTATAGATCTGAAAATGTATGGCCACACTGTACGTTATAATGTTGTGATGTTATTTTCAATACATTGATTTAAGCCAAACTGTCTTCCTTTTATATCAGGGAATATTATTAGTTATGACTTTAAAAAAAAAAGATCTGTAATTACCAGAATTTGATAATTGGTGCTTGCTTAATTTTCATATTCGTGCACGTTTCGAGTTGTGCAAAAGCATTTTTAACATGGCATCTTTTCTTTCTATAGTTCATGGTGGACCTTCCATATCTTCCTGAAACTTTTGAGGTGAAGCATGAACCCTATGTGCCAGAGACAGGTAAGGTAACAATGTCTGTGAATGTATATGAACAATATTTTTTCATTTGTTGTTTGTTCATTTTTTGAAAATAAGGATATTTTACCATATGTGATTTGATTTTTATTCCAGTTCATGGACCTTACCTACAGATAATTGAGGAGCCGAAGCAGGTACAGATGTCTTCATATGCTTGTTTTATTTGCTTCATTTCCAATGTATTTGACGATACTCCCAAGTCATTTTGCACATATTTGTAATGTATTGCACCGAATGTGCAGGCAATGTGGGATAATTCCAAAACATATACACTGGAATTCCCCCAAAACAGGGTTTTATCAGTGAGTAAGGTCTTACGTGAATAACACTGTACGTGTGCGTTACAGAGAGGATTCAGATTTCGTTATGAATGTGAGGGCCCTTCCCATGGTGGTCTGCCAGGGGCCTCCAGTGAGAGGAACAGAAGGACGTATCCCACAGTCAAGGTGGGTTATGCCACATGTAAATGTAGCGATACATTTTTTAAATTAACAGTACATTTATAAACACACGCTTTCTCTACAGGTGTCAAATTACGTGGGTAACGCTCGCGTAGAGGTTCAGCTTGTGACGCACTCAGATCCCCCACGTGTTCATGCGCATAGCCTTGTGGGTCGCCATTGTAATGACAATGGGATATGCAGCATTGATGTCGGGCCAAATGATCTCACAGCACAGTGAGTGAACACTATTACTGTTCATCATGATCTCTTTCTTTGTTATTATGATTAAAGTAAATTGCGTAAGTCATTGTGTGTGTGCATCATCATGTGACACCTAATGTTTGTGTGTAGTTGCTCAATCTTAATTCATCCTCGCATCCTTTACGTCTAGATTCAGTAATTTAGGCATCCTCCATGTCACTAAGAGAGGAGTAGTTGAAGTATTAACGAAAAGGCTGAAAGAAGAGAAAAGGAAGATAAAAGAGCCGGGATATAAAATGACTGGTAAGTCTGTGATTTCATCATTCAACTGGATATACAGTAGGTCCTTGCTGTAACTTACATGCTCATTTGACATGCTTTCTCTCTCTTAACTCTCATACAGATGCAGAAGAACAGGCCATTTCTCACGAGGCCAAAGAACTGGGCAAAAACATGGACCTAAACATTGTGAGATTAAAGTTCACTGCTTACTTACAGGACAGCAATGGGAGTTTCACAAGAGCCTTAAAGCCAGTTGTCTCCAACCCTATCTATGATAGTAGTAAGTCCTGCAAAACAACATTAATGTTAACCTAATTGTTCTATAACAATAGAATTTCCTTTTTGTTTAAATATAATAGTCTATAAAATGTCATTTGTAATAAATGCTTAAATTCGGATCCATTAAATAATTCAAAAAAAATCTATACATGAAAATATTAAGCAGTACTTCTAAGGAAAACATTTTACAGACCCAAACTGTTGAACAAGGGTGTAAATCAGAAAGGTATGTGCATATCGTCTTTTTATAACAAATGTAATGTACTCTTTGCCCAGAATCACCAAATGCTTCAAATCTGAAGATCTCCCGCATGGACAAAACTTCTGGATCAGTGCTGGGAGGAGAAGAGGTCTTTCTGCTCTGTGATAAAGTTCAAAAAGGTTATTGCACTTTCTAACTACAAAAAAGGGATTGACGGTCCTTCCCATCCTTTAAGATCAAATTATGTATATTCTGCTTTATTTCCAGATGATATTGACATTCGTTTTTACGAGGAGGAAGATGAAATAGGATGGGAGGCATTTGGAGACTTCTCCCCTACTGATGTCCACAAACAGGTTGGTTCTAATTAGCCACATGCATAAAATAGTTGACTATTCCAGATTTTGCCATCAGAGGCAGTTTAGCCTTTAACAACAATTGTTTAATAACACTGTTTTTTATTCCCATCAGTATGCGATCGTGTTTAAGACCCCACCATACCGCTGCACAGATATCACGCGTCCTGTCACAGTCTTCCTGCAGCTCAAGAGGAAGAAGGGAGGCGACTGCAGCGAACCCAAGCAGTTCACGTATATCCCTCACAATCAAGGTTAGCAAAGCCATCTGTTTTTTAAAGTGCATAAAGCATTTAAACCAACAGATTACAACACGCTGCTCTAACATGTGTACAGAGACCATTTATATCTTATTCAATAGCTTGTTTCACTTCCTTTTTTGGCATTATGTACATTATGCATGTCTGTGGTTAGTTTCTGTAGTCATTAATTCAATGTCACATGATCCTTCAGAAATCATTCAAAAGCGATTCTTATCAACGTTGTAAACAGTTTTGCAGTTGAATATTTTTGTGGAAACCCATGTATATTTTTTTTCAGTATACTTTGAAGCGAAAGTTCTTAAGAACAGGGTTTATTTTATATAATAGGATAGAATAGAAAGACTTTTTGTAACATTGTAAATGTCTTTGTGATCCGTTTGATCCATCCTTCCTGGCAAACAGTATTGAACATATTAATTTCTTAAAAAACTAAAAATAAACTACTAACCCCAAACAGTCATTTTGATCCATCAGATGTATTTCTCATGTTGGCTCCTGTTTCCCCACAGACAAAGAAGAGGTTCAGAGGAAGAGGATGAAGGCACTTCCTCAGCCCTACGATCACTGGCGGGGAGGACCTCAAGGAGGAGCAGGGGCCTTTGGAGGCCCTGGATCTGGAACAGGAGGAGGAGGAGGAGGAATGGGAGGAGGTATAGCATATCATATACCTAAACTCAGAGTTGAAATGTTCTAGTGCACACCAGGCCATTCATATATGTTTAACACGGTCAACTTTACCCTTTAGGTTTTCAATTTAATCCTCCGATGGATGGTGCAGGGTTTTTCATTGGTGGATGTAGTGGATTTAGTGGCGGGGCACACATGTCAGACTCCACCCCACAGACAGACAAATCTCAGAATCAGTCAACAAACACACAAACTCAGTCTGGCTCTCAAATGCAACAGAAGCTCTTTCAGATCGGTGAGTAGAATTATGCCAGCTTTACTCAAGACATAGAGATTTTAGGTGCATTTGCGTTCAGTGATGTATGTTTCCTTCCTGTATTGTTTGCAGCCACAGCTTTGCAGAGTCGTGCCACTTTGATGGCAAAGTACTCTGCTCGTGCTTTGTTACAGTACTGCAGCACAGGAGATGTGCGCCCTCTGCTGGCTCTGCAAAGACATCTCTGTGGAGTGCAAGATGAGAACGGAGACACGTATGTCTTTTCACATCTCTGCCTTAACACGTCAACTGTAGTAAATTAAATACTAGTATATGTGTCAACTACCTTTAAAGCTTTTCTAGTATAGTTATAGTGAGTTGCTTTGGGTGAAATTATCTGCTAAATGAATAAGAAACACAGTGTAGTGACATTATTACATTTAAGAATGGCACCACAGATACAATAGTATTGAATTGTGATTCAGTTTTAATCTGTATTGTGTTTCATTTCCCATAGGCCTTTGCATTTGGCAATTATCCATCAGCAACCTGTTGTGGTACAACAGCTTATTCAAGCCCTGAACATCACTCCACAGCAAAATTGTATTAACAAACTCAACAACCTCAAACAGGTAATTTATCCATCCCTTTATTTCACTCAAAACGTACCTTCTGGTTCTCACCCCTCAATCCGCTCGCTGTAAAGTGCCAGTCTGATTGAAATAGCTTTTGTTTGTTTATTTTATTTGTATTTTGCTTTCATATGTCATGTGTTAAAGTTCATATTCCTTTCTTCTCTAGGCTCCACTGCATCTGGCTGTGATCACGAAGCAGGTCAAGTTAGTTGAGATGCTGATGAAAACCGGTGCAGACCCGAGCCTGCTGGACCAGGAGGGCCGGACAGCTCTTCACTTGGCCGCTCACACCGGTGATGAGGCCATACTACGAGTGATCCTGGGTCTGATGGGAGAGCGCAATGCCCAGTTAATAAACTCTGCTGACTTCTCAGGTGAGACATACACATGGTATTGTCTCTCAATCTTCAATGAATTGGTGCTTAAGGTCGCATCCGGAATATTACAACACGTGAACATCCTGTGAACATTTTTTTTTAGGTCAATATCCAGTCCATCTCGCAGTAAAGAAAGATGGAGAGCACTGTCTTCGATTGCTGGTGGAGGCAGGAGCAAAGATTAACATGCCAGAGCAGAAAAGTGGCTGCACAGCGCTACACCTGGCAGTGAGGGACAACCTTTTAAAACTGGCCTGTTATCTCATCACCATGGTAAAGACCTTTGGCTAAACTGTTTAGATGTCTTAGTTCTTCTGTAATCATAGTTTCCGATTAGTTCAGTAACATCACTATTAGGGCTTCACTAAGTAGGAAGTGACCCACATTATTATTAAAATTTTGAGGTCTGTAAGATTTTTTGGAAATGTTTTTGCTCACTTATATTGTTCCGTCGTTCTTGAATATCACTTTGATGAACTACTTCACCCTGGTTGAACACTTCTTGAGCATACAGCCACCTGAATGTTTAATGTTTGTTGTTTCTGTTACAGCTGAAGGCTGATGTGAATGTGTGTACCTACGGTGGGAACAGTCCTCTTCACTTTGCTGCCGGTCAGGGCTCCCCGCCTCTCTGCTCCATGCTGGTAGCTGCAGGTAACTGAGAAACCTACAAATGTAATGCACATATAAGGTACATCTGTGAAGGCCTGAAAACCACAAGTCATTTAGAACATTGTCAAGCTGCTCAGCAAAGATGAACATTTACTGTGATTTGTCCACAATTTCATAATATATGATATTCATTCATTATGTCTGATTAATGATCTTTGTTGTGTTTTTTTAGGTGCTGATAAACGCATGGAGAACGATGAGCCTCTCTCTTTCCATAGCTCATCTTCCTCAGATGAAGATGACGAGAGCGAGAAGAATGAAGTCGACAGGCAGCTTCTAGATCTTACGGTTCAGCAAGTTCACTGCTTGTCGATATCATCTGATAGAGGAACATTTAACCCACGCAAGAGACCTGCTGTGGGCCACACACCATTCGATCTGGCCAAATGCCAAAAGGTTTGAGCTTTTGTATGTATAATATCTAAATATAACCTGTGAACAGTGAAAAGAAAGTGGATGAAAACATGCATTTAACCTTATAAAAAACCGTCTTCTTCAGGTTAGAGATCTTTTAGATGGCAGGAAAGGCCCCAAGACCAGTTCATTCGCCCCCAAGAGGATCAAAATAAACACTGAGGAAGGTAATAAGATTTCGATGCATTCGTTATGTTCTCACAAACTCATGCTTGTAGTATGTGTGACTGATCTGTATTCGTCCTCTTGCAGTGAACCAATGTTTGGACAGTGAGGTGCTCACAAAACTGTGTAGTATTCTCATTGAAGACCATGTACCCTGGAGAGAACTAGCAAAAAAACTGGGCATGCTCACACTCACTCACCTGTACCAGGATAGTGCCTCACCCTGCAAGAAGCTTCTCGAGAACTACCAGGTAAGAGACAATGTTCCCACAAAAATGGCCAAATTCTGATATAATGTTAAATAGGCAAGTTGTTGTTTGGAGCAGCATACTCGCACACTGATAACTTTAACTCTAGTATAACGAATTATGTCTCTGATGACTTATATCTCTAGTATGTATGTGGCACATTATGCAAATTTTCCTATTGACCTTCAATTGTGACTAATCAAATGAAATTTTTTTAATTTATTTTTTTAATTAACATAAAAAAATTAAATTAAAACATCTTCCAAATAGCAGTCATTAAGTCTAAATGTCAGTAAGAAACAAAAAAAATAAATTAATAAAAAAATTCCAAAAAAGCTGCTTATAAAACATATTTTCGGATATACGTCTGTTTTTAGTTATTAACGGATATTTAATAGATAATTAGTTAGATTCAAACTAATGCATTTACATGTAACCATGTGCACCGCACGCGACGCAAGCCGCTAGATTTTCCCGCTCAAAATAGCGGAGCCGAAGGACAACTCTCCATTCCGCAAGTAATTTATCTAAAAAGTAGCTAGCGTTGATTTAACCTTTTTTTTTTTCTTTTTTACTTTATATTTAACTGTAAATAAAACCATAACAAAATATTAAATATAAAATTGATTGCTACTTATACAAATAATGTAATTTAATACATTTAATGCATTTTTAAAAATGTATTTCGTATTTATTAGTATATTTAATATCTAAAGGGTTGTAGATTGAATCTGTCTAGCTATATGGATTTTGTATTTGTGCATCAAGTTGGCATCCTTTATGAATGATTTATTAATGAAGCATGTTTATTTGCCTGTTCAGTTGAGTGGTGGTCCTGTGGACGGCCTGGTGGAGGCGCTGCAGTCTCTGGGAGTGAGTGAAGGAGTGAGACTGCTGAGAGACAGCCAACCCAAAGAGGACAAGCAGAGCACAGGTACAGGTTTACACTCGGACAGAGAAACCTCTCACTTCTGACACCACACAAATTCTTTGAACTATAAATTGTGAATCAAATATTTTTCCTTTCTTCCAGATTCTAAAGAGGACAGCGGCTTTGGAAGTCAGTCCATTGAAGAGGAGATGGGAAATCCTGCAGTGGCCCATCACTGATTATCAGGATCTATTCTTTTAGGACAACTTGGCACTTTATTTGACTATTTTTTCAGGTGCGAACTGGTGTAGAGTTCATCTCAATAAAACGGAAATACAGCACAGGAGAACTCGAAAAGGATCATTTTGAGGTCAAAAGCCCCCTCTTACTGTTCTTACATAACAGTAAGACAACATGACAGAAATGAGTTATTTCACAACCACAGCCCTAATCTTGGAATATTTCTGCAGAATGTTTTGATATGAATGTTATTAGTTGGATTCGTGTTGAGAGAGATATATATATATGCAACCTTAGGAAAATGCAAAGATGTAATGCACTTAAATCGTGATGACATCTAATACGGTTTATTTATGTGTATGTTTGTTTGGTTGCAGTTATATGCTTCTTCAGAGTAAATATGTTTGTGTTTTAGTAAATTTATTTCATTATTCTTTGTCTTTCGTTGACTGAAGAAAGTAATAAGAAATCTGCAAATTAGTGTGACACTGGAAGCTAGTAATGGCTGCCTGCTAAAGATTTAGCTTTGCCATCGCAGGAACACTTTATTTTAATATATGAAACAAAGCAGTTTTTTTTATATTCTACCAGTTTTTCACAATATTACTGTTTTTGGTCAAAATGCAGCCTTGAGAGATTCAACGCGTAAGAAAAATAATAAAACAGTCATCCTTTTAAAATCCTTTAAAAATGTATTTTGCCTACGCCTTCAAAACATACAAACATTATAGCATTTATTTATTTTTTTTACTGAGCGGCTGTAACACAATGTTCACATTATATACAGCTAGAATGGATAAAACACCAAACACAAAAACTAAGTCATAAGAAATAAGTTACATTTACAGCAAAATCCTTGGGTGACACCAAACTACATGTAGTGGTCAAGTGCTCCTTATAAAAACTTGTATAGAAATGTTTAGTCAGTATGCTTCAGTCATAAATACTCAAGACAGATCATAAATGTTCAAAATATATAAATAACTCTTCATTAAATACACCTATAATTCATAGTGCAGTGAAGCGTAACATTGCTGAAGTGCCATTTGATGGAATTTGGGTCCCAGATCGTCAAAATCATTTGTTTTTTGGTGTATGTTGTGTTCTTAATGTCTGAATTCGATCTATATGCTGGCAGTGTTAACAGTCAGTTTAGATCTGGATTTGCATTAGAGTGTTGTTTCACAGGTTTTACAATTTCTTGGATCCATCATATTTCTAATATCAGTAGGACAATTCATGATAAACAGCATAGAAGCTTACCTTCCCTCTCCTTTAAAGCAATACTTCACACAGATTCATTTGAACATAAGAACACACCAATTTGTAAACAGAATTATTTCAGACCAAATGACACTCGCTTGAGCAGGTCTCTCAGTGCAATTGAGGTATTAGACATGGTTACTCTGAACAAACCAGTAGTGTGCCTCCTGTTTTTACCACAGCACTGAATGGATCATAAATTTGGAACGAAAAAATAAAATAAAATGAGTGCCTGAGAATTCAATGGCTCAGCCATATCCAAAGGGTTTCAACACAGATTTTGCATCACGTCATTCTCAAGCTCAATAGATATTTTAAATACACAGTACATTACATAAATGACGGGGTCGATTGGTGCGATGGATTTTAACATCCATTTCACATGGTAATTGGTCAACTGTGTCATTTAGAAATTTCCTGTTGGAATGATAACGGCGTATAAAATAATCCCTTGTGAAAAAGAAGTGCACTTCAGCATACTTTTAAAGAGTACTTATTGGACTGCAAATAAATGATAATGTATTATTATATTAAATACAATTAATTGCATTTCAAGTAGGACTTTATCTGTATCTTTATAACTTTACCCTTAAAATATGGTTAAAATATACTGACAAGCATTTAATGTTCTTTTTTATACATTGTAATAAACTTGAAATTTAGTACATTTAAAATATAATCATCTTAAATGTAATATAAAACAGAATTTTAATCAAGTACTTTAAATGTGCTTTACTATCTTAGTCAACGCATTAAGATAAGTGTCTGACTTTAAAGCACAACAGAGGATTATATGAACATGATTTAAAATGTAACTTTAAATATGCCATCATTACAAACCGAGTTACGAAATAGTCAAGAAAGAGTACACTCGGAGTACACACAATAGTTTCATTAATATTATATTATCCTTAAATACAGCTTCCTAAAGATACACTTTTAAGATTTGAAGTACACTTCAAGTGCACATTCATGCACTACAATTAAGCGCACCTGTTTTTCACAAGGAATGTTTTATTTGAACTGTCATTATCACGAGCCCGTTGTCATGTTATAAAGAGAAATAATGCATTCATATTCTCAGTCATTGTACCCAATGGGGAACTGATTGTCTTTAAACATCTTAGGCATGCTTTGAGACGTGCTTTAAGAAAGTTTAAAAGACTATACAGACTCGAACTTCCCATAAGGAGTTAAAGCGCTCAATGGACCTCGAATGATGAAAATATCTAAAAAGCAAAATCTACAATGCTTTAAACAACACGTTCACACGATAAAGAGGCTCACTTCTCGTTTGGCTGTCGCTCCCAGGGCCACCAGAAGAAGTTTGCACTTCAGCTTGTTCAAACGAAAAGCCACGAGTGTTTAAACCGACGATCAACAAGCATAATACACAGATAAAACCAAACGGGTTTGTGGCGATAACACAGACCGACAGAAATAAGACGAGGTGAGGCTGGTGCTCCTTCTCATGTACCCACTGGCAGATTTGGGTTCGCGGTTACTGGCCGGAAAAGCATGCTTTACCAGCGGTCACGTGGAGCACAGCAACTCCAACCAGAGTTTCCTAATCATGACGACTTGTGAGCAGCCATCAAAGAAACCTGCAGCCGTCTTGGTAGCGCTCTATATTCAGTTCCTGAATAGAGATAAACAAGCCCTTCCGCTTGGGTGCTCTCACGGTTTGACAGCCTGTCTGTAGCTGTGTCTTTGACTGTCTGTGCGCTTGGTCCTCTTGCTGCTGCCGCTGCTCCTGCTCGACTCTTTGGTGCTGCTGGCATGGCTGTTGTCCTGGGGTAACGTGGGGCTGGAGTGGGCCCTCTGCAAGCCGCCGTCGTCAAACAAACGGGCCTCAAACGCCTCCAGGTCAGTCTCCCCTGTACGGATCTTAGCTCTCAGCAGCATTGCATATGTTCCGTAGCGTGTTTTCTACAAGATACATTTAGGAAGATGGAGTACAGTATAAACGGAGTGAAGAGTAAAGGAAGGAAGAGTGCAGTGAAATGTTTTTACCTCAAAGTCCAGATACTCTTCCCTTTGCTTGTACTCGTCTTGGTCCCTGCTTTTGGTCCTGCGGTCTTGGGGCATTGAGCGCAGTTCCTGAAGCTCAGCAGAAATGGCTCGAAACCGTGTCTCGTGAGACTTAAGCTGATCCTCCTATTATCATAATGAAGGAAAAAAAGCTTTTTTGTTGTTGTTGCTAAAAAGTCAATAAATATACTGTTAAAAATGTAAAAAAAGTTTGGTCAGTTTAAATCTAGAAATGACACAAAAAAAAGTCTCATTTGAGGATGATCTTTTTTTTTTGTTCACGTTTAATGTCACAAAATATATAGTTAAAAAGGCAAAATAATTACATAAAAAATGTTAACATTCCATTTGTTTGGCAAAAATGTATTTATAGATACAGTACTGTGCAAAAGTCTTAGGCCACTAGTATTTTCACCAATAAAAATGGTTTTAAGTGGGTTATTTCTATCTTTTGCGGTAGCGTGTCAGTAAGAAATATCAGTTTACATTTCCAAGCATTATTTTTGTCATTAATTGTACTAATGCAGTGATTATTGTCTGCACAAGGAGTCTGACAACAGCCACAAAGATCTGATCATCATCCAGTCTGTCTGGAATGACATGAAGAAACATAAACTGAGACAGACTAAATCCAGAAGAACTGTGGCAACGTCTCCAAGATGAAGAAAAAAAACTATGGGCAAGTGTACCTCACAACAGAAGCAGTTTGACCAAAGCTGTAATACCAAATATTTATTTGATTTAATTAATAGAAAGTAAGTGATAAATTAAATCTATTTATGCCATTATTTTTTAAAAGCATCCTCATTTTACACCATTTTTACACAAGTCTCTAAAACTTTGAACAGTACTGTAGCTTTCCCGGTAGTTTTTTTTTGGACATCTTTTTTTTTTTTTGACATCTTTGACACACACACACACACACACATATATATATATATATATATATATATATATATAAATATAACAGAAAACTATATCATAGAGAGGTTAAAGTTACTACATGTCTTAAAATAACAGATATTAAGCAAGATTACAGTAATTCAGATGAAAATGTTCATATGGTACAACCACTCAAAAACTATTTAATGAATTATTATTATTAGGTAAATTAAAAAATGCTTATAAAAACAATGAATTTACACTTTTAACATTGTGTTAACTTTACATTATATTTAGCATGTTTAGCCGATGCTTTTATCCTAAACGACTTATAAATGAGGACAATGAAAGCAATCAAAATCAACAAAAGAGCAATGATACACGAGTGCTATGACAAGTCTCATGAGATATTCTCATTATTAACTAGTTGCTTATTAGCATGCCTATAATTAACATATTGGCTTTTTATTAGTACTTATAAAATAAATATTCTGCATGACCATATTCTACCTAATACTACCCAATATCTAAACTTCACAAATAACTATTAATAAACAGCAAATTTGGAACTTATTAAGCCAAATATCATAATGTTTTGTTAATGGCAAGAATTAGACCTTGAAATGTGACCTATATTTTCACAAACTTCTGGTCGTTGGCATTCACATGCATGTGAATAGTAGTGAATGGAACGAAAACTGTAGTGTGAGAGAGAAGTGTTGGATACCTGTGAGAGCTTTGTGTTTGAGCCTGGCAGAAGTGGGCGGCTGAACTTCTTTTGGGAGCCAATGGCTGCTGGGAAGGGAGGGGCAGAGAATATGGCTGCCACCGTGTTGATTCGGGTTATCCAGGACTGCATTTGCTCTGCGTTCCTGGAGGTGAAATGCAAGCACAGTTCAACCAAAGGGCAGTAAGATAACCGAATTCAAAAGGTGGAAAAAATCTCAAACTTTTCTCTGCGTAAAGAAACTATAACTAGCAAGGTCCTGAAAACTGAGCAATTTGCAGGCAGCTGTTAGCAGAAGAGATGGAGGGGAACAGATGGAGCAGAATGAGAGGGAGAGAGTTTTAGTAAGTGTATATGGGACAGACAGAATAGCTGAGAAGGATCCATTCTCTTGGGAGATACACGTTGAGTCATTCATCTGAGATGAGAACATTTTGACAAGGGCATTACCAGCCCTGCATGTAATTAACCAGCCGGTGAAGTGAACAGGGTTGGTTTGAGTTTGAAAGAAAGTCATTGTGCATTTTTGTACTGTCCCGTTTCCAAAAGACAAAACAACATGAGCTGTCCATGAGCCTTCTGCTGAATAATTCTTTTCGTCACTTATACAAGTGACAAAATGTCCAATTTATGCAAAAGTTGCAAAAAGTTGTATAAAAGGCTAAAAACGGATTTCACTGCCTTACACTTACACACTACAGTTGTTTACGGTTTGTATAATGTTTTTGAAAAAGTATCTTATGCTCACCCTGTATGCATTTATACATAAAACTGTAAAAACAATAATAATGTGAAATATTGTTATTAATTAAAAAAAACATTTTAATATATATATATATGCAATATATTTTACACTGTAATGTTTTACTTTGATAACAATACTGGATTTTGATCTTACAGTAGGCTACTGAGAATTGGAGAAAGGGGTTAAAAAAATGTAATTTATAAAAAACAGCCAAAATGCAAAAAATAAAAAAAATTATAATCATAAAATAAATAAATATTGGTAAAAAAAAAGTGAATTTTAAGTGAATCCCTCTTATAGAACAAATAAGACAACAAGACTTACGGGGCCTGAAAAAGAAAGACTCTCCAGTCAGCAGTGCGAAGGTAAAACACATTGGGTCGTTTGCTATAGTCTGCTGCCCGCATGGCTAAAGAATGATGGATCGATACTGCATTCTTCAAGTCCTCATCAGACAGCTGCTTATCCGGACGATATTCATCCTGCGGACCAATCGCAAAGTAGAGGAAAATCACAAATCTTTTTTTTACAATTAATAACGGTACAGCAACCACAAGAAAATGTGGTCCATACAGCTCAAAATACTAATGACTAAAATGTACCTTTTGAAGATAAAGAATAAGTCCTTTTAGGATGGCATAAAATGTCTTCCATCCTCTTTTACCTCGTGGAGCTAAAAGAACACAGTCAAACTTAAATAAACAGTTACAGTTAAATATTCTATAAATAGGTATTTTAATAAAACTAATATAAACAGTGACATAATCATAATACTAATAATCAGTTGCTCTTAGAAGATCCTTTACATTTATTATACATTTACTTAATTAGCAAAACTCTGAGATCATATTTTTTAAGGGAGACTTCTTTTGAAATTGAAATGTTACCCCATTGGCAAATCTTATTTCAAGGTTTATAATTAAAACAAGGAAGAAAAAAGGACTATATTGAATAGCATTTACATGCGTGTTGTTTAGAGATATTTAGATCCTTGGTATTTTTACTGTAAAACAAGAATATTCTTCTGTTATACAGGCTGTATATTAAAGGCTGCATATGAGGAACAGCGTACTTTTCTTGCCATCAGAATCAGCGTGAACTTTCCGCACGAGAAAGCCGTTTTTGTAGACCTGAGCGCTGGACTGCTGTGCAACACTGATGAGGGGGTTTCCGCCACTGCTGATCCGCTTCATAGTGTGCGATGTGGAGTCTTTCCTACCGTCCAGCTCAGAGAAAGACTTCCGCAGTTCCTCCTCATCGCTGTAGAAAACACAAACAAAAGCTTTTTTATGTACAGTAACCTGTAAAGTCATTTTACATATGAATGCGAAATTCCCTGACTTTCAATATTTACCTTTAATTGCTACTTTAGCTTTGGACCTTAAACACACACACAGACTCATAGAGGTAGTTATTCAGAGAGCGAAGTAGCATAGAGCACCATCCCACCTCAATTATAAGCAGTTTTACTGTGCATTTAGAGTCGCTGATAAGGAGTGAAACAGCATCTTTATTGCCTAGTGCTTGGCACAGTTGTTTTTTATCTACAGTACATATATCCAGCTGAGTGACAGCTGTGCAGAGAGTGCAGTCAGACACCCCGGAGAGCCCCTGAGGTCTGAACCGCTAAACATTCCTCTCTAACTGCTACGGAGTACAGCACATAGCCTTTGCCTTCACATGATAATGCTCTCATCTGTTGCTTAGTAACTGCTGGCCTCAACACTAGCAACCAAGAGAACCAGCTCAGAAGATGGAGCACCATGGGAGAGAATGAGAGAGAGAGAGGCAGAAAGAGCAGCCACATAAAACTAGTGACAGAGGTGCATTGATTCATACAGTGAATGATGGCCTTTAACTGAGAATCACACAATGCTAAATAAATGAAAGTGCAATGTAGTGAATCAAACTCAGAAATGGGTGGAGTGTGAAACAGAGAGATAAAAAGAGAGGAGGGATGCAGGGATGGATGAAGATCAAAGACCTGCTGCTGAATGAAAGAGAATAAAACTATATTCCTATATTAAAAATAAATTCCTAGCGCTTTTCTCCTTCACACATAAACAAGGGTACTGCAGAACCCCTCAAGGAGCAAACGCGGTGCACATGAGAGTTAGCATGTGTGTGTGAGAGACAAAGAGAGAGGGCTGTGTTTAAGCCAGTCAAAGATTTCAACCTGTAATTATGGAGAGGCAACTTGGGGTAACCATGGCAACAAAATCTGGAAAGCTAAAGGCGAAAGTAAAGGCTTAGAGCATTATAGGGCTCTGGCCAGGTCATAAATACACACACAGTACATACAATCTTTAAAAAAAGATTTGTTTTTTGCTACAGAGGAACAGTTTTTGGTTCCTCAAAGAACCTTTCAGTAAACAGTTCTTAAAGGAATATTTTAATAACCTAAAGGAGCTTTTCCAATATAAGGAACCGTTTGTGATATCTGGATTGAACAGTTTGCATAAATAGAGACTTTGACAAAATAATAATTATCTAAAATGTCATCTTTAATGTCAAAAAGGTTTACTTTTTAATAGAACCTTTCTGATTAAAGAGCTTTCTTAATCAATGAAAGAACCTATTGAAACCAGATGTTTTCTAAAAGTGCACGTAATAATTTTATCTCAATGAAGAAATGAAAGGCCTTTCCAGCTGAAGGATTCTATAATGAGCTTACACCATTTTTAAATCAATAACACTTCTAGAATGACGTCATTTGGATTATTTTCAAATGTTTTGGATGACACTGGATGAGGAGGATGGTGCTCTTGAATCTGATGTAGTGAAAAGGAGCCACTAGGGAAAACATTAGACTTACATTGTCCACTGCAGCTTTTCATTTTTGATAGAGTTGTAGAGAGCCTGTTAAAAGAGGAAAACAGCAGCATTAAAGCACAACCACATCAACAGTTTTGCCCTTTGTGTGTATACATGCGTGCGCTTAAACATCCCACTGACGTGTCTAAAAATAGCAACTGAAAGTTAACAATAACCGTGAACTAGAAACAGATTGCAGGCAACACTTTCCATCATCAACCCTCATTAAAAGCAGAAAAAAAGAAGATATTCATTTCCATCCCGCAGTTAACCAGTGTTATACCTTTTGCTTTTTCTTCCGTGTTTGTGGGTGATTTTGGCCATCCTGAACCTTGCCGAGCAGATCAGGAAAGGCCAGGGGCTTTAAAGAACGCGAGCGAGGTGCTTTGGTGTAACGGAACGGGTCCATCACGCTAAAGTCCCGTCCACATCGCACCGAGCACAGGGAGCGAGAGCGGATACGACCAGAGGAGTGAATACTGTTTACACCAATCATGATTTTTCTAAATACAGGATGCACAGATGAGGAAACGAAGGCTTTCAAAACAAGCAATGCTAAATAAAACTTGGCAGAGTCTTCATTCACTATGTAGAATTCAGCGCGGAGAATAGAAATGAGTTCAAAGAGCAGGTCAAATGACACAGTGGCAAACTCGAAGTCTTTGGCAGTGGTGAAGCTCTTTGGGAGATCCTTGAGGGTGTCACATGGGCATCAGGCTTTCCGTAGTGATTCCAACTCTTGCATTATGGATCCATTCCTATTCATTATGCATGTAAAAGCATCGCCGGGCCACTGCAAATCCACCAGCGCCATTTTGCATCAAACTTTCTGCTTTGACTGAAACACCAAATACAATCAAGGCTGAGGATCCAGTTGTTTCCTGGTATACATCCTCCAGTTCATCGCACCTACATGCGCTCACCGACGCATGCTGACACGCTTACAGGTGCGGTGCAGATGGCTTGCGAGGAGCATGATTGTGGAAGGAGATAATTGGAGAAGAGGACAGACGGATGAATGCGAACATCATTGAAGCAAATGCATGAGATAAACACACATGGGCTCATGCAGGGAACAGACTGAGAGGGTCAGACTTCCGCCCACTCTCAAACTGGCATTCCAAAACTGTGACGTCACCTTACGTCCCCCTCTGGGATGGAAAAATAGACATCAGACGTGTGAGAGACAGAAGGACCAGACTGGAGCAGGAAATCAGCAGAGAAACAAGAAAATCCTGTTGCTTTGTGCAGTCTTCTCCGTTCAATGTCAGTCGGTTGAATGCATTAGAAGTTTTCCAAAATTCTCTTTCATCCTTTCTTTTCTCTTCGAGCTTGTACCCTCACGCCGGTCATCCAGATTCTTCCTTCCCTTCCACAAAAGCTCTGCTGCACAGCTGTAGAAACAATAGAGGTTTGGCGCCTGAGTCCTGTGCTCTTTTGCTTCTTCTCCTCACAGTCTTTTTCCTCCTCCGTGATGCAGATAAAAAATGGGCTGTGCGGTGAGAATGAGATCTTGTGAGGGAGGAGTGTTCACCCTCCCATCTCTCTCTTGCATTCACAATCTCGCCCGATCTCTTTCGCGATCTCTCTCGCGCTCTGCTTCTCAATTGATGTACCCGTCTCCCAGCATGACTGACAAATCACGGTACTTGAATGTTCCATGAGCCCACCCTCCTGTGAATGTCAATCAGTTTCCAGGCTCTCGAACGTGCAAATCCTCACATCACTTTATTGCCATACTCGCTCTCATCTTCAATACACATAATGTAAAAAAGGTCTGGTGTATTCTATAATGATAATAAACCTGTTGCTCTAATTTATTATCATGTTATTATGACAGAGTAAGCTGTCAAAAATCAGCATTAAACTTTGCATTATTTGATAATGAGTTTATTTAATTGGCTAGGAATAGCATTAAATAATTAAATTACGTATTAATGTATCAATTAAACATGCAAATAAATCAATCACTTTTTAAATAGCTAAATAATTCAAAATGGAATCAGCCAATAAACAGTCGACTTATGTTATCAATAAAAATTACACAATTTAACAAGTCCCTGGGGAAACTGTGAAGAAGCAGTGAATTAATTTGGTTGGTGTGGTTTCTATTTTGGCACGCTGCTCACTGATGCAGCCTGTTCTCTCTCTCTCTCTCTCTCTCTCTCTCTCTCTCTCTCTTTCTGTCACAGACAGCTCTGGGACACTGGGTATCCCATAGTCTGAGTCTAACTTTATTCAAACATGACCTGCTTTTATTTGGCCACTGTCACCAGGCAGCCAACAGTTATCCCAGTGAGCTGGGCACAGGGAGGTTTTATCTGCTCGAGCTGAAGAAGGACTCCATGTGTTCAGCAAAGCAGACTGAGATGCTAACAGTTGAGATTCTAAAAGCACCTGGAGCCTGAATTAAAAATGACTGAATACAGCTTTGTAAAGCCAAACACCTCTTGTAAATGGATTACATCCATGTGTTTGGTGCAGTGGCTGCTGCTCCACCGAGGGTGCCTGAAGAACTATAATGAAAAATAAACGTATGACTAGTCCTGGATGGTAAATGACCAATACAGCATCTCTCACTTTTAACTAGTTGCTTATTATCATTAAAAATGTTGGCTGTTTATTAGTACTTATAAAGCACGTATTCTGCATGACCATATTTTACCACCTTAATCCTGCCCAATAAGTAAACTTAACAACTTACTATTAATAAGCAGCAAATTAGGAGTTTATTGAGAAGTTGCAGTTAATTGTGTTAATAGCGAGAATTGGACCTAAAAATGAAGTGTGACCGATTTTTTCTGCAAGCATGAAAAACATTTTTCCACATAAATATAAAGCAGTTGTTGTTTTCAACATAGATTATTATAATAAATGTTTCTTGAGCACAAAATCAGCATATTAAAATGATTTCTAAAGAATCATTTGACAATAATGAGTGAAAATTCATTCTTGCCATCACAGGAATTACATTTCAAAATATACAAATAAAAATGTTAATAAACAAATGCAGCCTTAGAGAGAAATTAACTTTCTTCACTACACTTCCCTACATTTTAAGGTGTAGAAAGTAACATTGATTATTAGCCTATTATGAACAATTACAAATTAACAATGAACAAAATGAACATTAACCTAGATTAATAAACGCGGTAAATGTCTTGGATTAACTAACTGAAATTCAAGAACTGAATTGAAGAACTGAACCTTATTGAAAGGTTACCAAATATTGCAAGATCAATTGTCAAAGCAGAATGTTCACAGATTGATGCTGTAAACTGTGTGGTGACCAGTGGGAGGAGCATAACACATATTGCAATGATGCATATGCGCATACTCATTAATCTCAACCTGGGAGATAACAGTTATTATGCTATCTGAGTGAAAGAACAAAACCATAATTTGCAAATTGAAAAAAGGGAACAAAAGCATAAAAGAGGGACAGTCCAGAGAGAAAATGAGCAATGTGTAACGCGTTTATGATAATACCATGACAAAACCCTCAATTCAGTGAGAAGCTGTGTGGCAGCCGAATTCCCATCTGTCCTCCCTGCCATCCCTACTGTTGCTGGCATGAAGACAGACTTCACACAGGGTTTCCTCGGCCGTTAACTGTCATGAACCACACAGGCACTGAGAGCCTAACTTGTTGGCTCACAGACGTCTCTCTCAGGTGCCATCTCTATACGTGCTATATTTAACCCTAAACCTGTTGTAATATCAGGGCAGACAGAGATGAAAAAGAGGGTCAAGAGACTGTAATTATGGAAGGGAATATCCAAGCAGCTATACGCTTCACTCCCAGAGTCTAATTATCCAAACTAACTGTCTTTACTCAGCAACTGTGTGGCCTTCACACCCTCTCATGGTGGTAGGAGGAGAAAAACGGGGGAGAAAGAAGACCAGAGCTGAGAAGAAGAGAGCAGAAGAATGCCATTCGTCAGCCAAGCCTTGAGATAAGGAGGATTATATAGATATGGAAATAACCTAGACAGACAGGGCTGAGTACAGATCAGCAGAGTGAGTTTTTGCAGATTATAGGGTTAAAACAAAGAGCAAGATGGCAGATAGTTAAACGGCTAGAGCGAGAGAGTGCAGAAAACTGTGAAGAGAGTGAGGGGGTGGGAGGTGATGGAATAGAGCGAGCAACCGAGTGAGAGGGTGGAGGAGTGAACGAGGGATGAGCGACAAACAGAGAGAGAGATGGCCAGAGGAGAGAGAGCGATAGAGAAAAATGGGAGGACCAAACGCATGAAAGGCTCCCTGTGATTTTAAAGCACATATTAGCAGAGTGGTTCAGGTGCGGTCATCGTATGGCTATTATTCTTGTGCAGCGTGCCCTGTAATCCAAGAGAAGGGACTAAAATAGACAAACCCTGAGCACCAGAACATTGGAGCACAGAAAGTTCATTGGCATCAGCTGCGACAGAAACCCCCACATGGCTGATTTTAGTCACAACACTCAATTTCAGATATGGCAAACAATAAAACCCAATCAATCAATCGTTTCAAGCACAGCATGCATCCGGTGCAGCATTATAATGCAAAGATTCATCTTGTAGCATCTTGAGAATGGTTCTACGACAAGCCAAAAAAATATCTACAGTCAAAAGTGCCTTTTATATAGACATTAACATGCATAAAAATATTTTGTTTTACATGCACAAGAATATTAAGATACGAGTTAGATCATTCTGTTTACTGATTGACAACATTGCTGTTTCTATACATTTAAATAATGCATTTGACTTTATTCAAATTTGTATACTTCTACAGCATTTACTAATGCGTTATTAAAATCACAAGATGTGTTTGTTATTAGTTGATAAATAGTGAACTAACATAAATAAACAAAGATCGACTGTATTTTCATTGACTAACATTAACAAAGCATAATAAATAGCTTTATAAATGCATTGTTCATTATTTTTCCATGTTAGTTAATGGCCAGACTAATGTTAACAAAACATCTCCAAACTTTTGCAATTTGAGTATTAAAATCATTAACTATTCTATTAAGAGCAATAATGAGTTCAGAACTGTTCAGCATTACTAAAATGCAACATATTTAATTCCCAGAAAAGAGTAGCAGTTAAAGAATATGTATGCTGATTACACAGGGTTATTTCATTAGTTGTAAATGTCTTCTATGGCTTAACCACAGACCTTAGAACATTAGACTTTAATTCAATTTGCAAAAGCGGTCAGTGTGTGAATGTGTGCGAATGCTTGAATACCCTACAAACCTTGAGAAGGTCTTTTGGGAAGTTTTGGCCATCATTTAGCCCTTCGAGGTTAGTAATGAACTGTACGCAGGACATTCTTTTCCCGACGTTCTGAATGAAAGAGAGACGATAGCATATAAATTGACTGTCAGCTGATGCGTTGACCCATTTCACAGTTCCTGTGCACCCAACAACACTTAAAATACCAAGTACACAGTGGGCAGTGAACGTGTTAAAATTTTGTGCAAAAATAATTCTGCCTCCCCTGAGAAAAGTTTTTACTATTACATTTATGGATGAATTTCTATTTTTATTCCTAACTGTAAAACCGACACTCCTCCTCATCCCCTCAGGGTGGTGAACAGCTCAGAAAATAAAATCCATCCTAAAAACACAGTTCCAGCTCCCTTAACAGAGACCCAAAAAAAAAAAAAAAAAACACCAGTAATTTCACAAAAAAATGCCTTATTATAACTTCCAGTTTTTTAACAGTCATTTTGTACAGCAAACCACATTGTTAAAAATAAATCTAATAAAATATGCATTAATGCTTTATCAAATTTCATGACATATGTCTAAAACCTACATTCATTAATTATTAGTGTATATTTTCCAAGTTAAAATAACCTTGGAATTATTATTTTAACGGGAATATGATTCTCTTTTTTCCCCTTTTTTTCATTGTTTGTTATGTGTTTATGGTACATCAGATAAATCTCAAACTCACATGACCATGCAGATCAGTGTTGAGCAGCATCAGGGCACAAGTCAGTGTGTGAACACTGTCTGAAACACAGAGACACAGAACTCCCATAATCTCACACTGTCAGAGCAAGAGCACCCCATAGTGTTAGTCATATTGTAATGCACATTAGATGCACAACAAATACCCATTCCTTCACACACAACACTGGCATGGCTTACCTTCATTTAGAACAGTGTTTGGGTTGCACTGGAGGTATCTTTTAGAGAAATGGGACAATACTCGCTCCCTCTCTTGTGTCTCCCCCATTAGGGCAAACTCTCTCAAAAACACTCTAAGAAAAAAGAACCACAAAAGACAACAAGAAAAACAGACTGAGAATTTGAATAAACCTGTTGGACATGTGAAATGAGAGCAAATATTTACCTAACTAAACAATGGAGGAATAGCAAGCTCACCTTAACGCCTGATCCACCGTAATCCCAGAGAAGGTAAAATAACTGAGATACTCTTCTGCCACCATGTGACTGAAATCATTGCTGCAAAATTATGAAAAAACAAAAGGTTTAGGGGCTTTATACTAGAAGTCAAAAAGTCCCTATTGTATATTCAAAACATCACATTTATTGTTATTAAAGAGCTTTAAAAGAGAACTTTGCTTCACAAAAGCTCACAAAACAAAGCAATAGAAATTAACCCAAAAAATGCACACATTTGCGGCTTAATATTTTTTAATGGTTAAAATGATCCTCACTTCTTGCTTAGGTGACGTGCCACGTCTGACTTCTTAAATCCATCAAGATTGTACAAACGTTTGGCCAGCCGCTTTGCAGCTTGGAGGTCAGCTTTGTTGCCATTAGCCAGAGTTTCACTGCTACCCAAAGCCAACCGCTCAGCCACCTCTGGATCGGATTCAGATACCGGCCGTGAGGGCCTCTCTCTGAAACAGATGAAAAACAAAGTTTCGACGAACTTGAGATTCAGCATTACCAAGGAAAAGGAAAAGTGGTATACATTTTATTTTTAAAAAGGCAACCAGAAATAATAATGTAAATAATATGATTGAGCTTATAATAATACAAGCATACTCGTCATAATACTGACGAGTCGTTGAAGCAATCAAATCATGAGGTTAAATTTGTTTACCTTCCAGCTCTCATGTCTGAACCTGTTATTCTTAGCACTAGCTGTGTGATGTAAATAGTCTATCTGATCTACCTATACAGTTTCCCTCACAGAAGATCAACTCAATATACCCCTCACAGAGAAACCAGTGTTTAGTAACTAAAAAAGCACACCTAATAAACTATTTTAAAAGTCTCAAATACATGTTAAATACATTCCATTCAGACTTGAATTGAAAACTAATGCATACAACTCTAATAACACAAAAGGTCTGAAAAGCCAAAACAAGAGCGACTACCCAAAAAGTGCTTTAAAAACCCATCTACTCTACCTCAGTGACCCAACTCTGCCTTTAAACCACCGCATTCCAAGGTCTGTTAGATGTCCGAGGACCAAAAATGTTCATGCCATATGCGGATCACCCCTGTCATCTGTCTTTGGTTTGTTCCGAAGTTCTCCATTCCCAACCTACTCCAACCGGATAGTTCACAAACAAGCCAGGGGAGGAGATTCGAAGAAAGGGGATGGGGGCAGATTTGTTCTTCAAACAATGGACAGATAGAAACATGGTAGAGAAAACCAGGAATAAATATAGAACGCATTTTACCACCACGGCTTCTACGATGTAGGAAGAGCTTCTACAAATGCACAGTGACTAACAGACACACCTTTGCTAAATGTTTTAGTATATCAGACATCAGTTGTTATATTCAGACACCTGTGTTTGAATAACAATAACTTGACGCACACATATCATAACTTGTTAGGTGAGGGCACGAAGATGATGATTGCTACTGTACAAATACCATTACATATTTCCATACTGTACAAATAAATGCTTTTTAGTGGGCATGTTCACACCCACATACTATAAATGGTGAGGTGAATAGAGGGAGGTATATTGGCAAACAATAACCTCGCATGTGCTGAGGCTTTACAACATTCCGGAGCTCTGTGAAAAGCTTTTCACACGCATATCTTTAAGGTTGCATGACAAGATTTACATACCAAAAGAAGGAAACACTGCATTATTTACAAATTATTTGCATGACTTGATAAGCCTTAGATTATAACATACCAACTTGTTAACACAAGTTGCACTAGAATTTTTAAACTTGACTGGTTATGAAAACACGTCACAGAAAAATTAGAATAAGTGAGTTACATTTTTTAAAGAATTTGTCGAAATGCATTGAGGATGGTCTAGCACAATGCAAGATATATTTGTGATATATCTGTAATATTATAAGCAACAATGAAGGGGTAGTGTTTATGTTTTGTCAATGTCAATTTGTAAAATAAATGGTTAAATGATTTCTGTTAGCGTGCATCTATTTGACACACACCTTTTCGTGGTGCAAGTTAAAGGAAGAAACTAAACAACGCAAAATTCATACCTCGATAAAGGCTACTTGTTTGGCTGAAACACTGGTAATGGCAGATTTAAAATCTATTTACCATCAGGTAACTAACTTGTAAAAAGTTAACTAGCTTTTTTTTAATGTTTTTTCAGTAAAACATATATTTTAATCACCTGAATTTTTCGTTTTGACAAAAAAATAATAATAATTGGAGAAGACAGACCACCCTAACCCCCCCCCCAAAAAAAGTTCATAATGGTCCTCATAAAAACCTAACTATACTAAAAAATACTATGATTAATAGTGTGATAAATAGTGTGAATTACCTCCGGTATTAACCAAACATTATTTATAATTAGATGACTAATGGCAAAACAAACCTAAAATAAACACCTGCACAAACATTTTAATAATGACAAAAATAACAAAAACACATCAAAATTTGTACAACTTGAGAAGTAAAATTGAAAATGCAAAATAAAAAAACCATCAAAACAATAAAAAATGATCATAGCATCTCAATGATGCTATAATGACATTGATGCAGACAATAAGTTAAAAAGAAGTCTACATTTTTCTACTCACCGGTATATGGCAAGGTGGGGGGCATACATGTAATTATCCTTTAAGGCCCCGCCTCCCCAGCAGAGCATATACTGAGCCATCACTTTAGCCCTGCCCCTTCACACCTTACAGAACCAGCTGACAGGAGCTCGCTTAAAAACACAGCACCTAGCTTTCCACATTCTCTACCCTTCCCTGAACATCCTTTTGTCCATAACTGGCCCGAGTTGGCTTTAGAAGAAATCTGACACTCTGCCTCTGAAAGTCCCTTGAACTCTCACGGAAGTCTTTTAGTTGCTGTGTTTGTTTAATCCTACTGCAAATTTTTACAAGCTCTTTTTGTACCCGTAGCGTAGTCAGAGGCTTGATACAGCTGTTCATCTGTTTTCTTTCCTCTCGTCCCACTGGCCGTTCCAGCTTTATGCTTGCCTGTTAGTGGATGTGAATGCGTGTTCCTCTCTTGTCAGCTGAGCTATTTTTTGCTAGTGGATATGGTCTGTATTTCCTTTCACAACAGTTTACTCCCCCTTTTCCCCTCTTTCCAACCCTCTCTTCCTCTCTTTGTCTTGCCTTGTTACTTTCGCCCCTCCTATTAAACTCTGTTAATCTCAACCTGATTCTGAATACATAGTTTATCTCATTAACTAATGTTTAATATGCAAAGATCTGTAGGAAAAAGTTAAGGCCAGAATTGCCAGAATATCAGTGGCCTTTTGAATAAAATAATGGACAGATACAGTCCTGCTGAAACAGGACTCTCTCTATTTAAATCCCTGAAATCACACGACGAGTTAATCTGCTCTCACCATGGAGACTGAGCGTGCCTGGCAAAGCTCCAGGTCTATCTGGCCCCACGGCAGGAGAAAGAATGTAACGGATGAGCCAGGTATCAAAGCAGACAGTATCAGCTTTGAGGCCCTCTTAATAACCACAGTAAAACTCAGATAAAACATCCAGACAATGTTCCTTATTACTGTAGGGGACTTAAAAACCTCATTCCACATTAAAATGCCAGTCTTAAAGATTAAAAGCACTGTTGTTGTCACACAACTCTTACCATGTTTTCAAAGGTCAAATGCACATTTTCTACCATCTGCACTATAAAAAAATATTTTCTTGCTGAACATTATTGTCTTTCTTTTAAAAAAAAACATATTTAAATTCATATAAATTGATGCATTTCTTTCCATAATTAGCAAGTTGTTTTATCTTAATTTTTAGTAAATCCAATCATTTTAAATCCATTTCTTTTAAGGAGGTTTACATTTTTTTATTGGAAAACATTTTTAAAAAATGGAGTGTACTCATATGGGATTATTTTTGCGCCTTTAAAAATGATCATAACTTTTAAAGAAACTTACGGAACTAAAAAAAATGTCTTTTGAAATGGGAAAAAAAAACTGCAGGCAAAATGACATTTTTTACATTGTTTGAATACTTCAGAATTAGGTGATCATTCATTGTGATGGACTTAGCGCGTTGTGGTTGTCAACCTTGATTGTCTGAATATGTCACATACATATATGTTAGTATTATCTTTCAATTGTAACAACCTAATTATGCAAGCAAAATTGTTTTAAAAAACATAACATTTAGCAAAACATGCAGTGTATTAAAAATCAAAGCAAAGTTTTTGCCTACATTTTTTTTAGGTTTCAAAAACATATTTTTCAGATTCAGTTTATACTTTCATTAGTTAAGTAAAAAATGACATACATTTTTATTTGCACAAAAACAATCCCATAGACTCAGAACTACTGTCTGATTTATCCTGGCAGCAAACAGGACGGAGTAGCAAGAGCTTATAGGCCTAAACACAAATCTGACCCTGAGATTGTGGGTCAGTCACAGCACCGGAAAGATCTTATGCAGTCATGAGAACTTATTTAGTTGAGAATGTCATCCGAAGGCTGGATCCAACATTCTTCTGAGCAGATTCAGTCACTCTTAACACACATCACACCACAGGAAAATCTCATAAGATAATCTTTATACCTAGGTTTGTCGGAAGGGGAGAAATCGGCCCAAAAGAAATTAGCCCGATTATCTTGTGGTGTGTACCCACCCTTATATGACTGCTTGCTACATACATAAAACTGTTCACATTACATTTATCAATGGCACTGTGAGTGTAATGCATTTGCAGCTTATTCCAAGCCAAAACAGATCAGCTGATGGCAAATTGAGTTAGTATCTCAGTACAATCAATCACATAGCTCAGCACTGCCCTCTCGTGGTAAATAATGAACTGTAGATTCTATATCTGTTAACATGCAGCGATGAGATGTTTATGGAAAATACACCCAGACCGCAACTAACCTTATGGCAGCATCTGTGTCAGAATCTGGCCTGCAGGCTTGATCAGAGCAGGATTCACTGCAGAATGGACTCTCTTCTTTATAGACACTGCTCTGGTCCTCCCTGTACAGGTCCTGGGAGGCCACACACTCTGCGGGATCAGACGCAGGAGGTGGTTCAGGGGACGTTAGAGGAGCAAAGTTAAGCTCGATGATCTGCTTGGCACTTTCGCTGATCTGACTCTGGATCTCAGGAGTGAGCGTCGGAAAGTCAAAAGTGAAGACTGGAGGGCCACTAGGGGTGATGTCTTCACTATCCAGGCTGCTGTAAGAGGTGCCCTTAGCGCGGTGTGACTCCATAATGCTCTCAAAGTGTCTGCTAAAAGAGTCCGAACCATCTGATGAAATTCGGCAGGGGCTGGTGACAGAGATGGGAGACTTCAAAGCTGTGTGGCTGTCAGGCTGGCAATCTGGGGGACTACAAGAGGAACATAAGTCAGATATGTGTTGGTTCGTCTGAATCGTTAAAAATGCATTAACATAATGCCACAGTAACTTTTAACAGCAGCTTTAAATTTTCATTAATAAAATCAAGCTAATACTGCAAAAAATGTAAAATATTTAAAAGTAAAATGTTTTCTACCCACCATAACTGTAATCAGAACATCAGACTTAAAGTTTTACTGTATATGTACATTTATAACATTTTTCAGTTGCAGTATGTAAGATTGACAGCTAGAGTCTGAAAGAGGTAATGCAAAAACAATTTATTATTAGGCATTTATTACTAGCTATAGCATTATTTTTCAGAGAAACAGCTTTGTAAACATAGCATGATTCCTTGACAGCAATACACTGTTTTTTCAGACATCTGGAAGCAGCAGGACCTCTGACCCCTTCAGACGCAATTGCTGCCCTCCTGGGTGTCTCTAAATATACCATTCCACTCACATTTAACCCAGAGTCTTTTATTTTTAAACATACAGTACAACTTCTGCCCATTTTGTTGTTCTTTTGTTTAAGTGAAAGTCCTAAGTCCTTAAGTTGCAGATTGGATTGTGGAACTGTGCGTGAATTCACAAATGCAATGATTGATTGTAATATATTCCACACTCACCCTCTCAGCAGTCGACTAAACACCTCATCTCCCTCAGGTGTGGCATTTTGCCTCTTTCTGTCGCCTTGCATCCTCACACTGGCCCAGCTCACCACCTCTTCATCTTGCAGCTCCTCCTCTCCATCTGTGTGTAGGCAAAGCACTCCCTCCAGGGGGCTGCTGCTGCTGGTTCCTGAGGTACCCAGCACACTGCGGTTGCTGCCAAAAGCAGAGTCCACCTCCTCCTGTTCCGCCAGCATCACCTCATCAAGGTCTGTTTCCCTGTAACATCTCAAGGGCACCGCATCTATGTCTGTCTCTGAATATTTAACACTACGTTTGATGACGCCCGTCTTATTAGAGGACCCCACAGCGGGATGATTGTTTATCAACTCCATGTCGACTTGCTGTGCATTGTGGCATGGGGATTTTGAAGAGCCAGTCGATTTACAGTGTCTTGAGTGTGTTGTTATAGGCCTCATGGAGGTAAACAAGTGGGGAATGGGTGTCGGTGACTCACTGGAGGGTGCCGAGGAGGAGCCTGGAATGTGGAGAACCAAAGGATTGTTCACAGTAAACAGTAAATTGTTTTGGCCACATTTTAATTCTATCTGTCGAAGCTATTATCTAAGTGGGCTTACAAAAAAGGATATTATTAAATTAACACTTTTATGGCATTATTCGGCTCTGTAGCTCAACAGTATGGTATGCACAAAGTGCTGAAACACTATTGTAATTGTTAGGATTTTTAGGGGTTTGAGTGTGAACCATAAGGCCTAGAGACTCGGTGAATAGATAGACCTCAATTTGGTGAGAACCTATCAAAGTCTAACGGTCTATCGGAGGTACTACAGCGCAAAAAACTAAAATTTTAGACATTTTTGGCCATAGCTCGTAAACTGCTTGTCGTAGACTGTCACATCGTTGCAATCTTAGGATTAGCCCGAACAAAAGTGGTGAGTACAGGTGAGTAGGTTACCCTATACAAAAACCTTAAAATGTTCGAACCCCAGTAATTGCTGCTTGCAGCTATATTCTTTATTATTTTTATTAATTATTAGTCAGAAAATATAAAGGTATTTGCAAATTGTATAAATGCCAAGTGAAAGTGAAAGAAAATACCACGTAAAAAAAGTATTTTTCAAGAATAATTCAAATGACTTATTCTCTTCAAACCTCTCTCTCTGACATCTGTGAATTGAAAACACCTACATACAGTACTCACAAAACTGAGAACTCAATGAACCTAAAAATAATCCATCTGAAGGCCACAGGAATTACAGACAAATACATCATTTTCAAGACATATATACAAAACATTAATAAAAGGTTTCCATTAAAATGTAATTTAAAGTAGCGATGAGAAAACAAAAACAAAGAGCCAAGTTTAACAGAGAAAGCAAATCCTAATGTCATGCTTTGGGGATGAGGCTTGTTCCATAATTGGATTAAGCATTCATTATGAGGCAAACAGCTTGTTTACAAGGAAAGGCAAATGAATTAAGGATGATATTTCAGAAAACTGGCTCCTGGATGTCTGAGTTGGTCATTTCTAAGAGATTCTCACCTTTTGTTTCATGTTGGTCTGGTTGATCAGAGTGGGACCCAAACAGGAACTCCCATTTGGCACGAGCCATCTTCTCTGAGTGCAACGAAGGCCTCATTGAAAATGGTCCACATTCAGACTACAAACGAAAACTGAGTTATCAGACAACAAATCAAACAGCGAATCAATGCCTCTTAAGATGTGTACCAAGATCACCTGTATCGCTTTGTTTCCAGAATCAGAACTCTTCTGACTGGTTTTGCTAGATGTCTCTGAGGATATGCAATCTTTCTCATGTAGAGTGCTCTCTATAAGGCTGCCTGTGACCCCACTGGAGCTCTGTGATGCTGTACCACTCAACTCCTTATTAGTCCTAACGTCAGCTTTCATCTCATTTTTCTGCAGTGAGACCCTATAATGGTTATCTTGGGGGACTGGGGTAGTTGGACTACTTCTTTTATGACTGTCCACCTCCTTCAGGTATCCCTTTTCTTTGGCTGAGCATTCCTCTATTCCATGGTTTTGCTGAGTGGTCCAGTTTGGTGTCTCTAGGTTAGGCCTTGTGAAAGTTCTCCTGGTGCTATCTGGGCTGTATTTGTGGCCTCTGACTGACCCATACTGCCCACGCTCAAAGCTAGGTGCATGATTGTCCCTTGTGTACTGGGAAGGCAGGTGCCGATGCAAAGTCGGGCTGTCCTTCCCAACCAACTGTGTTCTCTCTATCCGAGGGTCTCGTATGGGAGAGGGTGATATAACATCTGATCGGTTCAACCTTGCTGGAGCTGCTGGAGATGTACTTCCAATGTGGGGCAAAAGAGAGGTTGTCTGAACAGAGCGGTGACCAGTCTTCATAGACTCTTGTTTCAAGTTGCGCCCCTGAACAGGAAGGTTGCAATTAGAGTGAGTTCCAGGGCCCTGGAAGCTATCATACAGCTGCGGCTCTCTTGAATGTCCCAGCTGGGGACTGTCAGACCTTATTGTGTCTGTTGATGATGGGTTTGGGGATGGAGATCTCCTGGCGTCCATAAGTATGGAAAGTTTGCTGGCTTCTTCGGCTAGTTTATGAGCCATCTCGGGACTTGTGGCTGGGGATGCGCTACCCCTTCCGCTAAGTTGGTTAGCTCCTTCTTCTTCCTTATTTTTGAAGTTGGCCAGGTTGAAATTAACTCTGTGGGGTTGCCTTGGACTATCACTTATGGAATGACTGATTTGTGGATGTCTTGATGGTTGAGTTACAATCATAGCTGGTACTTCGTGTTGAATAGCTGTAGGCTTACCGGATGGTAAATTCGGGCGATACCTATACCCTTGCACTCTTTGGTTTGAGACCTCCTGAGTGTTTGCGGTTGAATGTGACATGTTAAAGTAAGCTTGTTTGGCATGGTTAGATAGTTGGTCTGAAGCAGGGCTCCTAGGAATTCTATAAAACTGACTATTCCTCTCATGGTCCATTATTGTTGCTTTAGTGGGCAGGGTCCTAGAACTCCTTGGTATCACCGGTGATCCAGACCAAGACCGACAGCGGCGCTGCTCTCCTGTCCTGACATCATGCTTTCTATAAGCACAATTGCCTGACATTTTTTGCCTTAGTTGTGGAGAACCAAATTCCTCCAATGCTCGATGGGTGGCTTCTCTGGCAATGGAGTCTAGAGTAGCTCTCCTAAAGCTGGTGTTACCCATATGCGAGTTCCCCAAAACCTGACTATGTTGTTTTGAACTACAATTGCTCATTGACTCCGGTCTGTTGAACCACACTGGGTCACTGAGCCTTTTCCTAAGGTGAAAAGGGGTAGCTTTTTCCTCCATGGTTCTGTTGAAAGGATTCTGAGGCTCGCTTTGGCACAAAGAGTTATACTGGCCTTCAACCGATTTAATTTTAGCTTTTTCAATGTAGCTGAAAGTGGCAACAGATCGCCTTCCTTCATCTCCTCCCTTCATCTTAGTTGGGTTGAAAGCTTTACGAGTTCCACTGGGAGTAGGAGGGGCAGTAAACCGTCCCGACAAGTGATGTTCCCTGCTAAAGAAGGGGTCACGTTCAGAAGGAGCAGACACCAAATGACATGTATTTCCAGGGGGATCTGTCTGAAGGGCAGACAGTAACTGGTTTATCTCATCATAAGGTAAACTTTTGTGGTGTTGGGTCACCAGTTGGTCTGAGCCATGTCCTGGATGTAGCTGAAAACTGACAGAGTGTCTAGATGTTGATTTATTAGAGGCCAAGCTCTGGGTGCTGCTTCCACCTTTATGCAGGACCCCACGTGGGGATGTCCGGCCATGTGGTGCATTAGGGCCACCATACTGAGCTGACTGAAGGATGTCTGGAGCTGTCAACATGAGGGAGTCTGTTTTCTCCACATCTCCAAGGTCTTTTCCTTCTTCCTCAGTGACAGATCTCACCTCTACATACAGGTGGAGGATTTTACCTGACTGCGACATAACAGACCAATAGCAACCTGGAGATCTCTCCTATGTTCTCTGCAATTGATTAATCACACTGGTCATCTTGATTGTTCAAGAAGTTTTTTGCCATGCACATCTGAGAGTTTGGATGGACTCCAATTTCATTCTCAAAATCACCTATAAGAGACAAACGAGAAGACATATTTCAAAAGGTTCAGTATGACATTAGTACAATGATCAGAATAAATCACTCTAACATTAACACTAGCAATACGTCCACAGTATTTTGAACTAATTTAAGCCAATATTTATAAAAAATAACTCACAATAACTCAAAACAAACACCTTGTGTAAAGAGAACTGGCAACCTTGGCTCCTCTTGTTTATACTGTATCCCTCTAAAATCAGAAGAGTGTATTTACTCATGGCAAGATGATCTAAATGTGTGACATGCTAATTAAAGAATGTAAAGCAAACTCCACATACGTAAGCACCTCGGTATTGCTGGCAGTCTTTGCCTCTCTCCTTCATCATATTACATACATAGTGTTAACTAAAATCTACCATGGCTCACTTCGAGGTAAAATATTATTACTTAGAGATATTAACAAACACTTCTCTTGCATGGTCAAGTACATATTAACTTAGCATAGTATTTCTGTTCATCCTTATCAAGGAAACCCTTGCTGGTAAGGTTAGCTGGGATCCAAAACATAACATATCCTTGAGACCATACACTTAGTACCCCAATCTTTCTCCTGTAATGCATTTAGAATGACTGCACTAGACTACAGTCACCTTTACAAAACATCAAAGTCATGTTAAATGAAGTAAACCTACTACATATCCCAACAGCTCAGAAGAGAACGAAACTGATCATTACAAAATGCCTTCGGGGCTTCGCTCTCTTTGATGGTCATAAGCCATTCTAACCTCTCACATGCTAGTCTCACACAGCTGCTTGTGTTCTGTCAGCTTTTGTGAGAGTGGGGAAGTGTGGCTGCGTTTGGATGTGTGCCAGGTGTTGCGCTCAATTGAGTCGTACGCACTCGGCATCATGACCACCACTGCAGTTATGGGGGAGGAGGCAGGGAAAGATAGTACATAGTTTTCCTTCAAAGACCACACATTCTTATTCATATGCATGGACGTTCTCAAGGCCTCTCTTCTCTATTTCTCTAACACACACACACAATGCTATGCATCACATTCACAAAACCAGACACTAATAATGCTACAGAGTCAAACTACACAGACAGGTAGGGTGACTAATACTTGAAATAACTCTCAGCTCATAATTGCAGTTAGTCTGAATGACAGAAACAGAGAGTTTGGTGTGAATAGCTCATTTTCACATTCAAAGCCTTTTTTCTTACTGCAGTCTTCCTGCAGTGCTTTAGCTGAAATGTACTGACTATACTGTATGCCTAGTAACTTTACCCGTTTTACATGTTCCAAGGTAACCTTTAACAACTTGAAATTGATCCTCCTTTAATTAACTCATTGGATCAAATTCCTTTAACTGAAATAACACGCCACATTCATGACAAAATACTGTCAGGTGTTGGTTAGAAATGTGCTAGAATTAGCTACAAAAATAAGTGGATGCAGAAAGACTATTACTTTGTTTATAGCACTAATTTAATATAGATTTTTTTAAATATTAAAAACAAAAGAGTTCTTGGTAACAGTTTAGATTAGGGAATGCAATTTCATTATTAACTAAATTTCTTCCCTCAGTAAATGGCTAATTTGCTGCTTATTGATAGGAAGTCGTTGTATTTATTATGTATACAGGTAGGTATTAATTGTTCTTAAAAAGTACTAATAAACAGCCAATATAATATGCAGCTAGTCAATAGTGTTCCCTAATCTAAAATGTTACTAAAATACCTAAATAGTTCTCCTTTAAAACTACTGCAAAATATTTAACAGTAAACCTAAAGTTTTATTTGAATTAAGAGTGTGAAGAAATATATGGTGTAATTTTAAGTTTATATTATAAATATTACTCACTTCTATTCATTGCACACTTAACATGTTTAATTATTTTGACTTTCCCAGTAATTAAAATAATTGGCGTATTATTAAAAAAATTAAATAACTTAAAATGACTAAATTTGTTAAGAAAAGTTGTTCAAATGCATGTATTTAATGTATCTTCTTTCTATTAAGCAGACCTATTTTTCCTCTGCTGTAGCTAATAGGATTCCTCCAACCCCTCCTCCTGTCCTCACTCCTGTAACTGTTACATGAACAGGCACATAGAAACCAATTACAGTCAAACCCCTCCCTTTACCTGTTAACTCCCCTCTCAACCGCTCCTTCCCATTCACCACACTGCAGCAGTGGGAACGCAGTAAATTCCCTCCTTCAGAGTCTTCAAAAAAAGATGCTATTCATGAGTATGAAGTCTCTGTGACTCCCTCTCCTCTCCACAGAAAATAAAAACAGCTCTGGGCTGCCTTACTGGCTCACGCATACTGGATTTACGCCACCCACGCGACTTAGTGCGTCTTCTCCAATGCCACTTCCCCCCCACACTGAAAACCTGTCTTAGTCCAACAGGACTTCCTGCAATCAACCTGTCACTCATGTTGCTAAGACCCACCTCATTCTACAAATAAGCCAATCAGGTGCGCCAGCTCTCTGTCTGCTCTGTGCAGTACTGCATTTCACAGTAACAGAGTGACAGATGGCAGGAGGTTCAGCTCACTCTGCAGAGGGGGGCCTAGCCAGAGGGAAAGCCCCTTGTAAATAGACTTATACAGTAACAGGGGTTGAGAAAAGGGCACTGGGATTACAACTAGTGGTCTGAACTGAAACAACCATAAATCTTAACAGGCACTTTTGTGAATTTTTAGTATATTAATGCTAGCTACAGTTTTTACTGTAATTTTTCAATAGATCAACAGCCTAATACAATTATAATTTATAGTGAACAGAGGACTATGATGCATCAGAACCGTAATGATTAGTTGTGCTTGCATTAGCATAAACTCTTAGCTACTTATAGATTATCTGTAAATGTAAACACCACTAGGTTGGTGCTTTCTGTATTTGCTGGTTTGCTGTTGTTCAACGGTACGGCTTTATTTATTTAGTTTAATTACAAAAGCAATCATTTTAAAAATGTCTTCCAATGTTGTTTGGTTCCCAATGTTCAAAAAAATAATAGATATATCTGTGAATGGCTACGTACTGTAGCTCAACCTGTTTTAAATATAAACCTTAATTTCCTTCAATGAGCCAGATGTGGTTTGTTAGCCACAGGTTCACAGGTAAAATGTTGGAGATCACTTGTCATGCTTATTAAAGTGTTTTACAATTTTATTTAGCCTCACCTTATTGAGCAATGTGCTAACTACTGTTTTCAGCATTGCACTATGTTTTGTGCATGCCTATAAAGGCTGTGATTTTACGGTATATGTCCTAAGGCACCAACAGATGAAAATCAAATTAAATCACAAGACATGTTTTCTACTAAATAAAATATTAGGAGAGATTTTGGTAAAATAAATAAAAAATATTATAAAAATGTAGCTCTTGAAAGGACTCAGCCTCAGCAATGTGATATACAAGCCACTTTTAATGATACATTTCATACATTCAGCAGAGTATTTGGGCTAACAGCACTGTTCTTGCTGCCTCAAGAGGATTGTGTTGCATAAATCAGCGAAACTTCATCTTTGCAATTGCATTACTAAAGTAGTATTAAGTCTAAAATTACATTTTGAATCTACAAAATGTGAAAGTAGTTTAAAAATAAGAGTTTTGACCTTATTGCATGCTGTACAAATACTGAACAACTCAGCTGATCTACCGTATCCACAGAGTGACACTGAGCACTGAGTAGTGCTGTCCTGCATTACCTACTGTTATCTGAGAGCTTCGGAAAGAATACTTTACTCAGACTGACTGATCTTAGACATTAGCCTATAAGGTGACTGATAACTACAATGGACGTCTAGGGTACACAAAAGATCTAAGATCAAAAATTAAAACACATGGGTAAAATTATACATTCATAATACACTATACATGTTTTTCTGCAACCACTAAAAGTAAAGTCTCCACTAGTAGTTACTATTGCAAGTCAAAACAAACAAGCAAAAGAAATCTAGAATCAACCAACAATACAATTTCAAGGAAGCCTGCAATAAAACTCTGAAAATAAAAAACATATATGCCACATTCTCAAAAGGCTTGCTATGCCTATTTTTTGTTGAATTAGAAAAAAAAACAGAGGGAAACCCAACTTGACATACCTGATGGGTCCAATAAGGGATGCAAATACAGAAAATGCATTTGAGGCTTTATTGTATCTTTGTGCATGTGCGGTTCTGAAGTGGACAGCTCCGCTGTAATTAGAAAAACTCCTTTAGTAGATCAAGCATGTGTCCGTGTCTAGAGAGTGCCCATATCACATTCACAGAGCAGGAGGCAGGAGGTCCATCTGAGCTTAAGGTGGACTGTAACTTTGTCAAGAAGTGCTTTCTATCTTCTAAAGCTGGATAAACTTGGGTTTTCTGGACAAAACAACACATCTATAGCTAACTATTATATCTCTGTACATTTCAATATATCTTGCAGTTACTTTGACAGTTTGAATTGAAATTTAATTTAGAAATTTTGAATGTAGTAGGTGCTTAGGTCAAGGGATAGTTGACAGTCAAAAATGAAAATTCACATTCATTTTTAAGTATTACTTTTTTTCTTCTGTGCAACACAAAAATAGATACTGTAAAATAAAAGTTTTCTTTCATAGAATAAAAGTCATTGACAGCTAACTTTTCCAATGGGCCTTTTTAACGCTTCGCGTTTGAAGACTGGAAGCTTTAAATAGTTGTGTAAAATAACTTCCGCTGTAGCCTGAATTAATGGAAATATCCGTAGCGTGATTAACAATTCATCATAGATGTTTCATCTAAACACCTTAAGCAGCCTTGGGCAGATTCTCAGTAAAAATAATTTATTTAACATTAGATGAAACCCTACCATGTGTGTAATATTTTTGTAAGCGTTGTAGATGTTGCAACAGTCATGAGATAATTAATGAGTAATCTGCCTGCGACTGGTCACATTGAAGAAATACTCTGAATATACAGTGTTTTCATTTTATTTTTAGTGTCATTGTTTTATTATTCGTCTCCAAATTTTAACTACATTATAATGCTATTCCATGCACTCAAACCCAGAGGGTATGTCATGTTTGAGATAGTAAGACCAATTATTTTTGAATTGCTCTTCATGATTGTAGCCTATCGGAAAGTAAAGTACTGTAAGTGCACGGAAGCAATACTATGACTAATCTTTCATTTGAACTTTAGTCGTTGTTCATTTTTTGTGAGATGCATAAGCTTGCCTGATTTTATTGTTTATTGTGACTCTTTAATGTGTTATGCTTGTATGGTATTCTTGCATTTTTTCAGTAAAAAGCTGGTCAGTCTCTGAAGCATTGTAAATTCATACACCTAGCGCTCCCATTTAAATTATGAAATATGTGTCAGATTATCATGTCATTTCATCATACCCGATTAATGATGGAAAACTGTGGTTTTCACATTTTGATGAAACATCTATGATGAACTGTTTATTTATAAATCACAACAACCCCGTGCTACGGGCATTGCCATTCAAACAGGCTTGAGCGGATGTTATTTTATACAACTACACAAAGCTTCCGGTTTTTGAACTCAGAGCGTGAAAAAGGCCTATATAGATTAAAAAAACTATGCAAGAATATTTATAGTAAGATTATCTATCCTTAAAACAGGGCAAAATGACTTATTAAATTAAATTCCTGTTCATTCGTCAAAAAGTGTAAAACACCCAGAGAATGAGTGAACTGACACATTCAGGTAGAAATTACAAAAAAGAAATAAATCTCAATTTTATGTTGAATCCTATATATTTCTTGTGATGATTCAACCAAACTTAATCATATAATACAGACCCAAATACACTATAAAATAAGCCATCTTATTTATGCAGTGTAATGAGAAATGGATGGATTCATGCAATTTGTGAGGGAATATTTTTGTTTCTTAGATGTACAATGGCAAGAGGCTGATTGTTTTGGCCATTTATGTCAATACAGGGATTGAAGATGGGATAAACTGGGCCAGAAAACTCCACACAGAATGAATGGAGCAAAGCCAGCGTATCACCGTCATAGAAAGACACATTCCCTTTTTGGATATCTACCCAAACTCCAAGTTTTCGAATGTTTTTTCTTAATGTCAGTGGCTTCTCCTTCGAGTCCTGACAAATGAGATATTTTCCATTACCATGATAGATGTAGCAGAATGCATTGTTAAAGTCACCGTTGCATTGCTCTGAATCCTGATCTCCAGTAGCTGACCCGTTTGACAGACCAATCAACCAGTAGGGTTTCTTCCAGACAGCCACCTCCCAGTAATGCGAGCCACTGGAGAATCTCTCTTTGGCCCGGACACTGTACTGAGATTTGATGTTTGTTTTCTGTTTCCTCTCTGGGGTTGGTTTCTTACTCCAGTGTACCTCCAGCCTGTCTGCTGACACCTCCAACTCAGGGTGTGCTGTTTCTGGGTCTAAACGTATTGCTCTGAGACCTGCAAGTGAAAAATATGATATGATACATTATACGGCAGGATTATTGTTAAGTCTGTGTAAGTCTTAGTATGTCTTTTATCATTATGCATTAAAAACATCGCACTTACTAGACCACAGCCGCTGAGTATTCTTAAAGACAACTTCATCTAAGCTATCAACCAGCTGTTCAATGGTCTTCATCTTGTCTAGTGTGCTGTACTCTTGTTCTATCACAGACACAAGTGGCAAATCCACCTGGGAACTTAAGCGATGATGAAGGGTTCTTTTAAATATTAATTTTAATATTAATTTTGGTACCAATGTCTTTTGGCATAGCAGAGGAATAAAAATTATGTTTATAAAAAATGTAGTTTCTCATAAAATGCAATTTTAAGAAAATGCAGAAAGAACTCACCCTAATCCATGTTTTTTGAAACGCTGTAAAGTTTTGTTTTCTGTTAGTGACAAAATACAGATGAAAAAAACAAAAAAAGGAAAATGTGCACAAAAAATTAAATTATAATACGCACCTGGACAAATTTGACATCATTTTCTTCCTTAAAGAGTGTCTGGCTTAATCTTAGGGCAGCATTAACATCTTTAACATGACATTTTAGTGACTCACTCCTCCATCTTAGCCACTTGTTGGTGTAAATATCTTCGGTTTCCAGAATGGCCAGCATCAATTTCTGATCCTCCTCAATGTAGGCTTTCATCTGGCTGTATTTCTCAACTATTCTGTCTCTATATACAACTGCATTTTTCTGAAAACCATACACACAAAACAAACGTCTGGTGAACTTATAAGAAATCAGAAAAACACAGCATATTAAACCACCTCTTGCTGTTATAAATTCAATAAATTTCATTGTGATGTGGACAATAATTTATTTGGTCAATTGGTTAGTATGTGACTTATATAGAAATACCTACCGACACCTCTGAAAATATTTGCTCCAAATTTTGCAAAACAGACTTAGCTAAACGTTTCCTTTGTAGAAGAAGTGATCTGTTGGTCTCCAACACTTTCTAAAAAAAACAAGACATATTTCCATAAGTTCTCAATACACTGTTGCTTTCCACAAAATTATTAAATTATTAATTATGTAATAAAACTGTGTAAATATAAGCATGTACATTGTGTAAATATATAAATATTAGGGGTGTGCGATATATATCGTCTGAGATAATGTTGTTTTAATGATGTGCGATGTAATTATGTCACCCCTACGTGAAGTCTTGACTAGTGCGCGTGCGCATTTGGAGTGTTTTCTGTCACTGCATGATTTTCTATTAAAATGCATTTAGAACGATTACAAAATTCAAGAAATGGGGACAGAAAACGTATATATTTATATCATTTCATATAGTTAATCAATATCACACAAAGAGTGGCGTTTCTTTACAAACGTAAAATTGATTTTTTTTTTTACAGCAGTTTAAAAACAAGTTGATTAAGATACTTATATTTCAGACACCATACTGAATGTTTTTGATCTATTTCGTCAACAAAAATAATTCCACAGCCACAACACTCTTGCATCTCTAAGGAACACGGCAGCGTTTCGATCATGAATCAATCAACCGTTTTAATGATTCAGTTCAATCGTAATGACTCAATTGTTATATAGCTGCCTCCGACTGGCGGTTTTATTTGTACATTTATTTAAAGTTTCTTTTCATTATTGAACTAATATCAAATAACAGTATTCAACGTTTTGTTTAATATATCAAAGCATTATTTATGCATTTGTAACTGCAGGATAAATGTATTCATGTTCTTCTGTGTTTCCTCTGCATTGCAATGATAAGTTTGATATTGATTCGCTTGGAGCAGTCCAAATAATGTATTATTCAATTCACTGATTAAATGTAAGAATTTAATTTAAAAATAATGCATACTTTTAGAAAAAAATACTACTAATAATGCTTCTAATAATAATAAAAAAATTAAAAATAAAATTGTTTTTAAATGATTTTCCTTCAATTGATTGTGGACACTTCTATCACCACAAGACCAATCTATCAAAATAACATTGTTCATTCATATTATTTGAAATGCATCAATTAAATCTATCCTACCTTGAACTCTGTGCATGCCTGTTGCAGCGTAACAGTTTGATGGTTTTTGTGCGAACCAACCGCAATGCAAAGACAACACACAGCAATCTGGTCCTCCTGACAGAAGAGTTTCAGCTCCTCCCCATGGTCCTTACACTTAAAGGAAATCAAGTCTTCAGTTACTTCGATAATAGAGTGCCCTCTTAAAGCCTCTCTCTGCTTGTGCAGGAGGGTGTGAGCAGAGCACAGAGAGGCATCGCAGGTAAGGCAGCTCTTCACAGCCACTTCATGCTTCCCAATGCACTGATCACATATGATAATAGGAGAATTTTGAGATGATCCGTCCAGCAAAGGTGCTCTTGCAAAGGCATCCTCAACTTTCCTTTGAAGATCTGAGTTGATCTCAAGCTCAAGGTCAGGAGGAAGAAGGATTTGACATTCCGGACAGAACAGTGGCTCTTCTCCAGCTTTTTTTGGGTCATCCATGTTCCAGACCACTTGGATGCAGGTTTGACAGAAGTTGTGCCCACATGGAAGATGTACAGGGTCTGTGAAAGGCTCTAGACAAACAGGACATTTTAGTTCTGCTTCTCGAGCGTCCATGTCAGCAGACCTGCTACTTACTGTCTGTGTGTGGTGGCCCGGCATTAATATTTCAAAGATGAGGTTCATATTTCAATGCCATTATATTAAAAGTGTATTCAATTACAATAAACTGTGCATATCTTCTAATGCAACAATTTATCAAATATTTCAAACCAACTATGACAAGCAGTAATATCCAAAATTCATCTTGTTTATTCAAGTCTAAACTCATGAATTAGAATAAGTTATTTGGGCTGCTCCAAGCAAATCAATATCAATTTCTCTTTGCAATGCAGAGGAAACACAAAAGACATTAACTGTAGATGCATTGATAAAAAATAAAAAAGTGTAAAATCCTATTAGCATGTTTATGCCTTTCATGTTTATTTATATCAAAATATCACATTTAGACCATAAATTACATATCGGTATTTCTGCTGTAATTTATGTATGTTACTGTATTACACAAGCCGAATATAAATGCAACTTTCGATTAATCGTTGTCATGTACAGTTTTAATGGAAATCACCTCACATGTATTTTGTTCGTTTAAAGCAGCTTACTACACGGCTCTCTGAAATGCTTGATTCTGATTGGTCAGTACTTGTAAGTTTAAAATCCCTCCGCGCCAACAAAGATTACCGTTTGGCGCCATCTTGTGACAAACACTGGACAACATAAAGTGCAATAAATAACTAAAATACATCCGTTGTTATATATTCATATGTAGATGTTATAAATTGCTTTGCGTCGGGTCCTGATCACACTGTCGGGGCTTACTTCTGCGATAACTACCGGCTGCCTGTACATTATCCCTTACATATATCATAGGTATCCCTGATCCATCTTTGTGTGAAAAGTAATAAAAATGAGACATTAATGAAACTCTGCTGAGGATTTGAATTATATAAGCTACTCTGACTTCTGCTGGCTACAAAAAAAAAAACATCCCACATTTTTTTGTTGGTTTTGCTTGTATCTGAGGCTTTTTAAGCTTGGCTTTTTCCACTGAAATCAATTTTGATTAAAAACCATTCTCCTTTCCAACATGTCAGAATTTTGACCAATATGTTTTCAATGGAATGCTTTAATAGATCGCTTTACTCTCAGTTTGATTAGCTTTGGCCCTCATTCACATAAATTGCTATTGGAATCAATGCTAAATCTCCTGTTAGCTGAACTGCCTGCTAATCTCATGCTCGGTGTTTAAACACCCGTAATCCATCTGGATTCAACCAGGATTTAATGTTTTCATCGGCAGAGGAGCTTAACTCTGTATCACTGCACCGGCACAAATGTCAAAACCACAAAATCACCCTGAGCGCCTTTATTCTGACACTACAACCAGATGGCTAGCATTGCAATCATGCTAATATTGGCCCCAACACACAAACATGGTCGCCTCCGCCCAATCCCTGCACGACGGGATTACTTATATCAGAGCAGAAACAGTAGTTACAGAAAGAGATTCAATCCTCAACGATCGGCTATGTTCATTTAACATTGTCTGAAGCAGCACAATCACGGCATCTGAACAGAAGGAGATTCTGAAGATAAACAGATCCAATTTGCTGCCATATAACGTTGTCTCTGTCTCACATCTGATAGCGCCCCAGCTTCCCAATCTATGACAAATGTACTTTACAGGGAATGGTGCATACTGAATAAATGCCTTTTTTACATATAGAGCAGTATGGGTTTTATTTTCTCACAATTGTTGTTTTTTTCTAGCATTGAACGTTTTATAATTTCTGCTTTTTTTCTTATAACTGCCATTTTTTTCCTGCCAATCTGCCTTTATACCTCACAATTGTCATATTTTGTGATATTTTTCGACCAGTGGGCAGAGTCAGGCTCAGGTGGGACTGGGATAGACACACACACACACACACACACACACACACACAACAATGCCAGAGGCTTTGCATAGCAGTGGAGCAGGTGTGTGTGACGGTAAAGGGAGTGATGAAGAGAGATATACATTGTGTCATGACCAATACCTTCATATTTCTGACTGTGTAAGATATTTATCTGCCTCCTACACATCAGTAGCTATTAACATCATTTATAAAGCGCCACACAAGCTGGTTCCTGTCAGACATAATGCAGTGTTTCGTTGCGTATGACTCAGACACATATGCAGCCCTTAATTGCCTAATGATTTTATGTCCTGTGATGAATCTAGAGCAGTCCTAAACAGTCAAACTAATCAATTACGGCAGCAGCTATTTTACGCTAAAATACATGCAGCACTTTTGTTTTTAGCAAGGATGATTAAATTAAACAAATAGGACAGAGACAACATTTATAATCCAATTTCAAATAAATGGCATTCTATTGACAAAAATCAGTTTCCATAAAAATATGAAGTAGCACAACACTCGTAATAACTAAAAAGAACAAGAAATGTTTCTTGAGCAGCAAATGTGCATATTAAAAATGAATTCTGAAAGGATCACATGATGCTGAAAACTGGACTAATGATGCTGACAATTCATCTTTGCTTCACTGAAATAAATTACATTTTTAAAATAAAAAAGGTTGAATAAACTGGAATAATATTTATCATTAAAACTGCATGTATTTGTGGTTTAAACATGAATGTGACTAGTCAGTAATGTGTATGAATCACTAATATCAATTGTTTGATGAACATTTCTCTTTTTCCTGCAGAGATTATGAATGATGTCATCAAGAAGGTGAAGAAGAAGGGAGAATGGAAGGTAAGACAAACTCAGTAACCCCATCACCATAGCAACCACTCTATCCTTATGTCATCGCACCGCAGTTTTTAATCTTTCATTGAGTCCCCGAACCGCAGACAGGAAATCAGAGTGAATAATTAAGCCCAAACAATTTAATCCATCCTGTTCTGCTTGTATCACCCCACATTTATTTCTGTGGCCATATTAATAAAACTTTTTACGCTGCCTGCATAAGCAACAGACCTTTCTGTTGCAGTAATGTGGGTTTCTGAGACTCTCTCATTATTCTTGCTCTCTCTAGGCTTTGATAGTGGACCAGCTCAGCATGAGGATGCTGTCCTCTTGCTGCAAAATGACTGATATCATGACAGAGGGCATCACTAGTAAGTCAATCCTCAGTTTTTGACCTCAAAACGAAGTCAAAAGTTCACCTTTGCTGCTAACAAGAAGTCTATGGCTCATGAGATGCAAAAATGATTAATATACAGATTTAGAACTGATCTCTAAACCTCAAACCATGATATAAATACTAGAAAATAGTGGCCAGAAGGAAATAAACATAAACTAAAAAAAACATACGTCTATGAGATGTCTCCAAAAGAACAGATTACATTCAATTTAAGTAAGCAATAGGTTAGACAATATATATTATAAAAATTACATTTAAGCTTTAATATATATATATTAGGGGTGTAACGGTTCACAAAAATCACGGTTCGGTTCGATACGATACAGTAGTGTCACGGTTCG
>JAUCMU010000024.1:7403172-7420992 GCA_032275025.1 Enteromius treurensis
AAATTTAGAATCAAGCTAAACAAAAAATTCTAATTTCATACAAATAAACGCTCAAACGTGACTGAAAATATTTTGAATGCACTTCAGTAGTATGATGACTAAACGTTATGGTTGACAGAAACTGCTTCTCACCTTTGTTCTAGTTGTTTCATAGTTGCCGTTATCTGATTAGTCTTCTCCTCCAACCGTGCAATCATGTCATTTTTTTGTCTCATGCTGTCATCTGAAGACTGAATAAATCGATCGATTACAGCGTATTTTGCCCACAAACTGCACAGAAAACCTAATAAAAAAATTTTTTTACCTGCATTTTTTGATACATCTCCACATTGATGGCTTTAACTTCATCTAATTGGTGCCGGAGTCCAATCAGAGTGTCTTGCTTTTCATGGATGTCCTTTTCTAACAGTTTCATGGCCATTTCCATCTCCTGCTTCATGCTGACCTGCACAACCAGCTCGTTCTCCACATCCTGGAGCACAGATACATTCAAAAACCGGTTTGACCACTTCTTAGTGCCATTGTGCCACATCTAAATAGCAGGTTCCTTTTTTTATATAAACACAGACCTGCCTGAGTTGACACTCCTCTTTGAGTTGGCGTCTTGCCTCGTTGTACATTTCATCCAGGCCCTGCCTTGACTGCTTGTACGTGTCAAGCTCACAGTTCAAATCTCCTTCTGCAATCTGAAGAGAGTACAGTAAATACAGCTATTATAGTATATGTTGTGTAAAACATTTGATAATATTCTTACTGATTTAAACATAAATGAATGTCAAAAACTGGCATAACATTTTGTTTATAAATACTATATAATAAATTTGTTTGCATTAACTATTTTATATAATACAAACACATTAAGAAAACAACAATACCTCAAGACGCTGCTGTGCTTTCATAAATATTACTGAATTTTCTGTTCTGAGTTGGTGGTTCTCTTCTTGTAATTTAATTATGTTGTTTTTTGCTATTGCCAACTGTAATAAAAAAAAGAAGACAGCATCAAATGAATATTCAATACTTCTATTTCACAGATGAGACTTATTCGTCTGAAATCAAACAGTACCTCTTCGATGAGTTTGGAGTTGGAGTTTTCTAATGACTCCACGCGTCCCTGTAAGCCTTGAACTGTAGAACTTGACGAAGACAAAAAGTTTTAGATAAAATTCATAAGCACTCATAAAATTTTAAAGTGCTTTGGTAGAGGAATCTGTTTTTAAATCCACAATCACTCATCCTATATATATATATATATATATATATATATATATATATGTATATCACAAAAGCTTTAGAAGGAGCATGAACTTACTTCAGCTGCCTATTTAATTCTTCAACATAGTTCTTCTGATCCAAAATAGCTGCAATTTGTCCATTTCTATTTAAAAGGTATTTAAGATGGAGGTTATTTCAACAGCATAATACATTAAGGTTATTACTGTATGTAATTAATTATTGTCTACCAAGTAAGTATACTTTCTACCTTTCTTCACTTCTGTAGTCATCGATATCATTCTTCAAGTACATGGAGAAGTCTATTACACCAACCTGGGGATTCCAATACAAGGCATTAATATTTCTCAAATATAAGTCAGACGGCAGGTTTTAAAAATGCTCAATAAACAACATAAACATACTTGTGTATCAAGGTCCTCGCCCTTCACACATAAGTTGGCATCTATGACGTTAAGCCCCACCAGGAGACCAACGATGACGGCTCCCTCCTCCTCCAGCATCACTGCCGAGTTCTCATAGAACTCACTGCAAATGCACACACACACAAATGGTCTGACATTTATCAAAAGTCACAAAATAACCAATCAAAAATTGGGGGTCTGAAAGTGTTTTATTATTATTATTAATATTTATTTTTATTTACCAAGGACAGTGTTGGGGGTAACGCATTACAAGTAACTCGAGTTACATAATAATATTACTTTTTCCAAGTAACTAGTAAAGTAGCGCATTACTTTTTAATTTTACAGTAATATAACTTTTTATTCCAAAAAAGTAACGGCAGTTACTTATTTATTGACTGACAAGTCTCCTGACCCCATGTTGTGGTGTGTGAATACAGTGTAGTTCTAAATTAATGCATTAATTCATCTCAGTCTCAAAAACAGATTTAAAATTCATCAAAACTAATTAAAATAAACTCAGAAAATGATGCCAACCTGCAATAATTAAATTACACAAATGTATCTAATCCCATTTTATTAATCTTTGCTGCTGACCTTTTAATGATCCAGTTCAACCATACGTACAAGCCAAAACGACTTCAAAAACTAACTACTGTGCTTTAGTGCTTTTTTTATTGCTGAATATTGAAGAGTATTGAACGTTTTTCTCCTGTATTTTTACAGATGTGAATTTACTTTTTGTTTAGCCTGAGGTTTATTTGTGACACTTTTTGTTGTGAAAGGGCTTTTACTGTACATTTGCCATAAATAGAACTTATTTTATTAAAAACAAACACTCAAGCTCGGCCCATGTTTAAAAAGTAACGCAAAAGTAACATAACGCACTACTTTCCATAAAAAGTAACTAAGTTACGCAATAAGTTATTTTTATAGGGAGTAACGCAATATTTTAATGCATTACTTTAAGTAACTTTCCCCAACACTGACCAAAGATACGTTAAATTGATAGTAAATAATAGTAATCATTCCTTGCAAAATTTAAGGCAAATTAATATGACAATAGTGAAAAATGCTGTTCTTTTAAACTTTTTCTTCATCAAAGAATTCTTTCAAATAATATTTTATGATCTCTACAAAAATATTTAGCAGACCAACATTTATAATAATAAGAAACATAACAGAATATTAGATGGATTTCTGAATCCTTCATGTGATACTAAAAACTGGTGTCTGCTGAAAATACAGCTTTCATCACAGGAATAAATTAAATATTAAAATAGATTTCCCATGGAAAACAGTCATTTTAAATTTTTATAATACTTCACATTTATATTGTTTTTAATGTTTATAAAACGTGCAGCCTTAGTGCAAATTAGCAACAATAATTTTAACAGTCATAGCGACCATAAAGTTTTTAATGGTAGTGCATATAAGAAATTGATACTTTCAAAGTCAGTAAAAGCAGAAAGCATTTTTTTTGAACGACTACATGTGATGCACACCCTCTAGTGAGCACTGCACTCTGATGCCCTCAGCAGGAAACACAACACTAGTTTATCTTAAACACAACTTATCACTTCTCTAATTACTAATACCCCACCACAACAGTTGTGACGAAAAAACAAAGAATGAATTATAGTAAATAACTAACCTAAGTATATCTTTCCTGGTGATGAGGAGACGTAGGTAATCTGCTAATTTCTTCTGCATCAGTGCCAGTCTCAGCCATGCTCTGGCTCTGCCCAGAGGCGTCCTAACAAACATGTACAGACATGTTCAGCTTAATTAAAAAAAAAATAATTATAGACAGATAGAAAGATAGTAACAGACAAACAGATAGTGATATGCTTGATTCTGGAAATAGTTTATTCTTGCAGTTGCAAGTTTCAGTTTTGTCAGGGAACTAGAACTGAAATTTGCACTTCCCTATTCTGAACAGCTCATTTCTTATTGTACTGAGGAATGACTGTGAGAAAGCATTTGTGTATTTATATATAGCAGTGGGCTTAATAGCTTTCTGTAAAGCATTTGAACAATATCAACAAAATCAAAATGCTACAGATGTGTGTAATCAATGTAGACTGAACACAGTGCCCTTAACCTACTTAAGGCCGGGAAGGTCTCGTACACTGGCTGCGATTTCGCCTGCTTCTGGGCAGAGCTTCTCAACCATCTCCAGAGGCCCCCACAACGACTTGTTGTATCCAAGAAACGATTTCTTCACTGGGAGATGGAGACAAAAGTGTTTGTTAAGCACCTCTGTCTCACAACATGTAATACAAGCATGCAAAAGATTAGTATTCAAATAGTATTCAAAAAAATAGTAAAAAAATAGTATTCAAATTTTGTTGCAGCACTGGCTAACTGGACAAGAACTTCAGATGATCTGTCATCTGAGAATGAATAAGAATACATTTCCTCATTTTCTTTTCCTATAACAGATAAACAGGGCATAACAGTCGTTGCTGTCTGTCTGGTGACACTAAAATAGGCCCATAGGAAAAAGAAAACACATATTGATAGAGGATATTCAACACTAAATCCGATTTTCTACCAAAAAGCAAGCTATAAAGACTTTAAATGACTATGATGTTGTGTTCATCCGTTGTGGTTAACAGATGTTTCTCTGTGGCTGGCTGTTTGGTGATGGCTGAACATACTGTACCTTTGAGACCATGTTTCAGGCAGTGCTCCATGACAACAAAGAACTGTTGCAGAGGCGGATAGTCAGAGTCCAGAGTTCGCCCGAAGCTCAGAGCTGACTCGATCAGGCCTTTGATGCTAAGCTTAGCCATATTAAGCAAGTTCGCTCTTTCCATTGCCATAGGATCTCTAAATGCTGGAAGAAACACAAAACCCACAGACTAATTTATCCAAACATTATAGCATTATTATGATAGACAATGAAAAACAACACCCACAACTCACAGCGCTTTTTACCTCTGGCTGTTTCTTTAGAACTAACATGTGACCACACTTTGCATGGCCGAGTTTAAATTTTAACAAGCCCTTAAAGCGCTTTCAGTGTTACCGTCATTGTTTTACAGCACTTTGTTTTTTGTTTCGAAACAAACACTTCACAAATTATATACTTATCAGTTTTAAATTGTCAGTGATACATTGGACTCTGTTTTCATCATCAGGCTAATCAATAATTCTTATGCAAACATATTCAGACATGCTCTGTCGAACAATACTGACACTGTGCTAATCTACTTCCCACTAATGTCGGCTGGTTCCTATTTCCCATTTATTTAAATATTATTATGTGAATGAAGCTTTATTCTATCAGACCTCTGGGGTGAATAACTTCATATAATGTGCATTTCTACACTCTTCTTAATGCTATTATTATATAAATTCACCATCACGTACACTATACACGTTTTACACTAAATGTATAAATTAACTAGTGCTTTGTAGTCTTAAAACACCAAGATTTATTAGATGCTCAAATGAATTTAAACCAACAAGGCACATTCTCCATGACATCATACCACTATGACATCATGCAGAAAATGTTGTATGGCAAGCCATTTTAATAAACCTGTTAAAACTAATAAAACGATTATGCATCTCTGTAACCATTACTAGTAATTACAAGTAAGCGATATTTAGTAGACGACTAGTAATTATCTAATTGTTACATGATCATAGTATATTTTATTCTCCTAGGCCACTGGTTTTAGTACTTTCAAACATTTGCTTTTTGGTTAAAAATTTTTTGCCATTGTTTATACATTAGTCAGAATGCATACTTTATAGTTTAATTAAAAAGCTCACTAGTATGATTAAAAACATTACTAGCAACAATCAGAACATATTGCTGTTTAAATAGAGAGAGGCAACTAAACAATAAAATAGTATAGTAGCAACAATTGTATTTACACAGGCCTTCTAATCAGAAGTGAACATCTGATACATAACCGCATGCACAGATGCAAATTGAATTCAATGGGAAAAAAACAATAAAATAAAAAATTTACCAGTAGTAAAGGACTATTAAGTAACACACTACTGGGATGCTGACTAGTAATAATGTGATATATAATACTATTAAATTATTTTTTTTTTATTAAAAACAACTCACTATCTAAATAGATATTAATCAGTCCTGTACATATAAAGTATAGGCAATTAAAATAGGTACTAGAAACAAAAGAGTACGTTTTAAGTAAAAATAAAAAATAAATGTTAAAACGGCTTGCCATACACGTTGGCTCCGCATCTAAACAACTGAATCTCTACGGGCTCTAGTTTTAGCCATAACCTACCCTTAGCACCCCATTCTTCAGAAAAGGGCGACGTTTTGGGCTCTGTCACTTTAGGCAAGACGTGAATGCCACCCGAGAAGGTTTCTGACGCCTTTCTGGCTAACGCGAATATGGGCGCCTGCCATCTCCCGTCTCCAGATTTCATGGCAGCGCCGCTCGCTTTCTCGCCGCCGGCGGCCGATTTATCCTCCTGCAACCTGAGGACACCGAACATTTGCGCTCTCTCTTTGTTGTTCTCTGCTTCTGCCAACACAAGGTCCTGTTCTGCAGGTGTCGCCATCGTGAACGAAAATTTCATACAGTTCAGGATAACGCTTCACCTAACCACCACGGCGGTGATGTGTTGAGCGGCATTGATAAACAGTTAACGACCTAATTTAAGCGCTTTCTCGTGTGATGTTCCTTGTCAACGCCCTAAACACGACCTATGTTTCCATTCATATGATATCTTTGGCGAACAAATGGTGAGATTGTAGATTTGTTTACACCCGAGCACTCCTGCACGAGCCGTCTGCAGCAAAGGGGTGGTGTCATAACGTTAAAAAAGACGTAATTCAGTGGAAGGGCATGGATATACTACCCTCTACTGCTTGTATGAAACATTGTCCCGAATTATTAAATATTTAATTTAGAAAGTTATGAAATAATCACGGGTTAACAGCCTGGACACATAACATGCATTAAGTTATTATGGTATTGTGGTGATTACATGAAGTAATTGTAAAAATCATATTCCTTGGTGAACGAATTTGGGTTTTTAAAACGAAATGAAGCTTTGTTTTTGTTTGAACAAAATCATATCACCCCCAAACTGACCCCGAACTAGCATAAAGGGGCGGTCATGTGCACAAATTGTCTTTTGTCAAGTGGTGTATAAACACAGCTCACACATAAGTCACTTTAGCAGATTTTTGTTAGTCAAAACGAACCAGCTGGGAAATTTGAGCTGGGAAGTCTTTTTTTTTTTTTTGCCATTATGTGATATACATTGATACAGTATGTACTGCTTTGTGCTTGTGGAAACGTGCTGCACAACGTAAATGTGTCCACAGCTTAATGATGTAACAGTGGAAAGAGCAACTGAACAGAACCATTACTGGCCTATTTCACAAAGATCACTAGGATCTATCACAATCCTCACTATAAATCACTATAAATTAAATGAAAACAAACACTTCTGACATCAAGGAATTTAAACTTGTGGTTTAAAGTGAACTCAACAACCTCTGCTGACAACCGCCTCACTGATGCTGAGTCAGGATTATTCTCATCACCGTACTAGTAACAATGGGGTGGGTCTGCAGTTGCATACCGCTATAACTTACATACTTTGTACTTTTCAACTTAGTATATGTAGTTTAAAAAGCTTACCTTGACTGTAGGCCAAGCGCTCCATACTTTCGCTATGGGTGATGCCCCACCGGTGGAGGCTCTGAGGGGAATACATCACTCCTGCTCCAGGGTGAAGACTGAAGATGAACTTCTTGTTTCTTAATAAGCCCTCAATACGCTGAAAACATACAGACAATACAAGGATTTAAACACCTGTTGTTTTTTATTTGTAACTAAGTAAAATCGCGGAATCTAAAAGCGGACTGCTAGATACAGCTACAGTACATCCAGACTCGTTCAGAAACTCAACATGTTTCTGTTGTTTTCTGCTGGATCAGGATCATATGACTCTGATTTCCTGCACCACTGTCCCGCCTCACATGGAAGGAAATGTATGCACATAAGGACTGAAGAGACAAAACAGCTTAACATTTCAGTGCAGGAAAAACACTAATAACATGAATTCAGACATCTCATGCTTTGTCATCTTGCTTAGGTCTGCTTTAAAATGTATCTGAATCACTCAGTGGTGCTGATGCAGCAATATAATAATACACACTTACCCCTGTTAAGTCTACACCCTGTGCTGGTGTTCTTCTGGTACTATTGGGCTGGGAAAGCTGATTAGATGAGGTGCAACCATTTGCTGCATTAGTGGGCAGTGGGGAGGAGATGTCTCTCGCTGGAACAGCTGAGTGCATTGGGTGCAGGGTAGCAGAGGGCGGTCAAGCGAAGGGGGGCGGGACATGTGAGCATACTGGCCAGCCAATAAGTGTGAAGTAGGCTAGTCAGGAAGTGAACAATGTACAGAAAATATAATATATACAGTATTGTTATAGGAAATTCATACTTTTATCCAGCAAGGATATATTCAGGCTTGTTTTTGAAGGGCCGCTGACCTTCAGTGTTTAGCAGCAAGTCTAGTTCAACACATCTGAAGCAGCATATCTGTAATACCATTAATAGTTTTAAATGTTTGTATTAAATGTCCCTTTGCGGGAATAAACAGCATTTTTAAATATTTTAAAATAGAAAACTGTATTTTTTAAAAGTGTAATGTTTTATATATTTTGTTACTGTTTTTGTGATCAAATAAATGCAGCCTTGGTGTAAATAAAAGACTTTCAAAAACTCTTACTAATCTTAAATTATGTTCTACTGTGTTCGGTAGGGTTTTTTCTGCTTTTAGTCTTTTCCATTTTTCAAGATTAAATAGAAAAAAGTGGGAATTTCTCAGGAGGGCCTTCTTTATTTAAACAAACCTGGTCTTGTATCCATAAAACATTACATTTATTCAGTCTTTCTTTAAATAAATAAAAAGAAATGCTATTGTGACTTCCATGAATTTCAGTACTAAAACCCCTCACCTTCTATGCATTTTCTTTATCCAGAAGATGGCAGTGTCCTCCAAAAAGAGCAAAATATTTTTTAACATATTCATTTAGTCTTCCATCAATTTGAATTTTGCAATAATACTTTGTTATTAGTTTTGAAGTGGTCTTTTCACAATTAAACTAAGTGTGTTTCTAAGATTCACTTGGATTTTTTCTTCTCATAATTTGAAGCAGGAAAGGTCACAAACAGGCAGCAGGAATAATTGGGTCAATTTAGCTAAATCAGCATTAATTAATCTCCATTACAAAATTAATTTAAAATAAATATCTACTTCAGGCATGATTAATGTCTTCACAAGCAGAATTGGTAGTTGTAATCCTGCTGAAAGGATGAATTAAAAGTTTGTTTTGATGAGATTGCAAGTAGTAAAAAACACGCCTTCATCTTCAAGTGCTTTGAAAAGAAAAAGTGTCTTCACTGAAATGCTGTTTTGGGAGCCAAAATGGTCTAATAGGGCACTGCTGTAAAAAAAAAAAAACTATTATTTTTATGTGTGTAGGACCTTCAACACCCTTCATGAGACATTTCAAGCATTAAAATTTACATGTAATTACACACTTTAGCTTCCCATCTAGTATTTATTTTATGCAGTGTAACAAATACAAAATCTGCATCATGTAAAAGTAGTCCTCACCGCCATCATTACGAAGGGTGAGGATGGCTTTCATTTTCACACAAGCCTTCAGCATCGATGCATTCCTGTTGAAATCACGAGAGCCATTAAAATGGATAATTTTGCTGTTGAACACAATCCAGTGGTCTTGTTAGATTTGCTTGCATCTTTCATGACACTTGACATGGGTTCAAAACCGCCAGTAACCCAAAAGATGCCACAGGCACGGGACCAAGAATCATCAGCCATGCCATGAATAGGAAATCACATCTGATTGAGTCTGAAGGGTTCTTCAGACATTTAACCAGGCAACAACATTTGATTAACTGCTCGGCACTCCCTTCAGACGACTCTCGCTAAAGGATTTGGGTTGGTTATAAATAGCATTGATCTTTCACATCAGCATAATGAGTGCATATTTTGTCTCTCAATTTCCATACCCTTGGGAAAAAGGTATTTGCCATAGAGAGGCACTCGACCAGTGAAGCCGTTTTTGTGCACACATGACATCATAGGGAAAGGGAAGGTCAGTTAACTTATAGTACAGAGATTTTATCCTAACTCAAGATCATTATGACAACGGCCTGAAATGTATAATATTAATAAGGATTTGTGCGCGTGCAGATACTGAAATTGAGTAGTACTTAAATTGTCTGCCAAAGGACATGATAAACAAGTCCAAGAAAGCCTCTTTTAGATCTGCAAGACCTACAGTGCTCTTCTACTTCATTATTAACCGAGCCCAAGGAGTTAATTATGATCTCTTCTATTTAAGGAACGTGCTCAAATGAGGAAAGACCTCAGCTTATTAAATAAATAAAGACCTTCTGCTGGAGAACGTGGGCTGGCATCGTAATGCATGTATTCTTTTGGTCTACAGACACTGTAATTCCAAAATATGATCATAAGAGCCATCACAAGGGTCTTTTATTTCATACATGCAGGTAAAAACAAGGAATCAAGATTCCGTACTATAACTAATGGTGCAAAACATATGATTGGACTATTTAGAATATCTGTAATCATGCATTAAATACACTTTGGTACAGCTATTCTTAATGAATGAATGCTGAATATTCCTTCAGTTGATGATGACATGGAAATAGCAAATAGTCCTTTCTTCTGTATTGTTTAACTTATCTTAAATTTGGGCTTCTTTAAGTTGGACCAGTGAACATCCTAGCAACCGTACAGAACATCTTAGCAACAGAATGACAATGCCCCGGCAACCACTCTGAACATTCTATCATCGTGATAGCAGTTTATTCAAGCACATCTCTTTTTTATCCTTTTCCTTTCACCGTTTTCTATAGAAATGTAAAAATCTAGTTTCATATTAAGTATATTCTTCCTTAATAAGGTCAGAAATGCTTCTTGGTATCTTTCTGAACCACTGCACTGTGGGTCGATAAACATGTGGTCAATCACAGATAAGAATGTGCAATGCAGCTGTTCACTGACTCATGACCGATGGTTCATTTTCTGTTGAGACCTTAAGACTCACAAGTAATGATGATATATTTCTCCATTGCTTTTAATTTATGTCATTCGCAACACTTCCTGAAATTGTAGGATAATTAAAGCCAATAAAAAACTCACTGACTATTATAAGTAATATTCCATTTAAAAACAGGGGTGGAAAAACCTAAGCAATAGCCTTATATTCACAAACAACTTTATTATTAGCGTACCCATCTTGTAATATCACTATTCCTCTAACCTCAGGTTAGGTTAAACCTCCCTGGTTTATCAGTAAATGCTGCCCCACTGTTACATTTGAACAGGTAAGGCTTACTTTTTCAAGCAAACCTGAAACAAACACAAGTATATGATTAGCTATTGGACTTCCTAGAGCACAGCATGAAAGGGAACACTTTTCTGACCTAGAGAAAATGAGTTTGTGGTCACATTTTAGAAGGCCCCACAGCGTTAAACAACAGCAAATGACGGCTTGTTTTGTAGAGGTAGCAGCATTAAGCTCAGGGGGGTTGATTCATATTTCCTCCAACCTGGAGAGGAAGCTTAATTATATACTAGTAAACAGCAGGGGAGCACTAAGGACAGATGAGCTCCTTGTCAATAAGAAGCTGTCTTCAGTCTAATAAGGATGATGTGAAGTTGGATGATGGGTTGACGGTCCTCCTATAAACATTCCAATGAGCTACAGACACAAAGAGGTAGGAAGTGGTCATGGTCTTATTTTTTATAAGCAGGAAGCACTCTCTAAACGCATAACACACCATCATATCATACAAATCCCAGCAATTACATATAAAGACATTGATTGTAGTTTTTTCTTTTTATGTCTTACCGTATGGAGGTCACTTACCTGCGAGATGAAACTGGACTTCATAAAAGTAAAATTTTTTGTTAAAATTTTCTTTCACCCTGACTCTGAAAGAAATATGAACCTTTGAGTCCAAGGCTGTGGTCGAGACTTTTTCATACCCTTTCTTAAAGCCTCTTTTCACTCTAAAGGAGACTTTGAAAATTTCATTCACATGCAATAGAAGCAGCCAATGAAAAAGGCACCTTTTTCTTGATAAAATGTATTCAGGGGACGTCCCTCCTCACAGTGATCAGATCTTCTCCTACAATGGTCAGTGATTGCAGCAATGGCAGTGGTCATCATTCCTCCTTCTCTTGACAAACCAAAAATCAAGAGGCACAAGGTGCGGTGTTCAGATGATTGCAAGAAGCCATTTGATTTGTTCCTATTTTTGATTTTCAGAAACATTTATACAAAAAAATTAAAACAAAAACAACTTTTTATGGTAAAACTGGTACAGAGCTCGGCTTGATGTTTTAACCTGTTAAACAAAATAGGCAGAAATGACTGAAGAAGCTGTAATCTAACTCAATACATGAATAGGAGCTATAATACATGATATTTATTTATACATGATCATATTTTATGACCATATTGATGGATCCATAAAACTGGTGAAGTTATAAATCACAATCATTAATGAAAATCTCAAACATACTTTATCAAAATCTGTAGCAATTGTTATTACAATAAATACAGTGACTATATTCATTTGCTGTTTTAAAAGAGATGAAGGAAATGGAACAATAAGTCTGTGACACACAGACTGCCACATATTGGCGATACCAGACAAAGTACAATATTGAGAGTGCTGCAGTCCCCCTGCAAACACAACAACCAGCATGACAGAGAACAGATAAGAAGATCCACTGAAGCAGTAAAACACAGCTCTGTAAACATCATTTATTCATTCATTCAGCAGGACACTCACTGCGTTCAGGGCAATACTCAAGCTTAAACAGTCAGGTCAAGATATAGTCATTGAAATCACAAAAAAGAACAGAAAAATGTTAAGGCTTAGTGTTATTATTCACTTCAACCTGCTTGTTTGCAGTTTTCTCACAAAAAAAAAAAAAAAAAAAAAAAAATCACATTTGAATGCAATATTTCAGACGATTCTACTGTCGTTTAATGACAGGAAACATCCATCCTATGCATTAATTATAAAAACAGGTCAAGATATGCAGTACATTTTAACTGTGCACATGCTTAAAAAGACAGCAGACAACAGAACAGAGGATTATATAAAAACCCATCACCATTTGGCAAAAAAGATAAGGAAAAACACTTCAATTTCGGATAGAAATATGTTGCGTTTGAAAAAGACTCCAAACTAAATAAACACACTATGTAAATGATGGACATTAAAATTCACAGATTACAAAATAATCAGCTCATGAATAGCAGTATTATTGTAAAATTAAAAGGAACAACCCATTTCAGTTAAAGATCTAAATATAAAGTAAAACAACTATCAATTACATTTTTTTTTTTATTTAAATGTTTTTTAGTCAGGATTTATACTGTTGCCCTTCTTGGACACAATATACAAAGGAAACAGCATTTCATTTTTATTGACTTTAATGTTAGAAGTTCACTTATGTGAAGAGCACTATTTGCACCGGAAAAAAAGAAACCCTGAACTGTATTACCTGAGATTGACAGGGTGCCAATTTTCAAAACAGTTTCCCTGTAAAACATAATTAAGCTGTGCAAAATCTAGAGGCATTCTGACTCAGTCAACATGACGCAACTTTAGTGTACTGCTTCAGATCTGATTTAGTCCTGAGAAAGAAGGTCAGTTCTAGCATCGGTAAATTTTGACACAAAAAAATACCCATTTTCAGCTGACAGATGAAATAATGATTCCAGGGAGTAACTGTGAAAAGGATATTGACAGTACAAAAATTGCTTGCATCAGTTTGTCTGTGGCTGATAATACAATAGTAACAGCACGGTTGAGTTTTGCAGAGCTACAAACAGTTCATTTCATCCACAGCACACGATAGTACCGATTTATGGCTTTTTAGGAGTTTGCACTCAGTCAAATAAAGGCATGCATTTGCAGCATTTGGCCCACTTGCTTTGGTCCTTGGCTTTTTGGGTTTCTCCGTCAAGCAGACCATCCATATGGTGTCCGTACTCCTCTATGTCATCTTCCACACGGGTGATATAAAGCCAGGTTAAGATCACACCAAGAAACTAAAAAAAAAAAATAAATAAAAATAAATAAAACCTTTTTACTTTTGGACAACAAAATTGCTTTCTGTTGAAGCACCCAACAGCATTTCAACTGGATTGACATCTGGACTATGACTTTACACTCAACAGATGACCATTTTGCACAATTTGTGCTGCCTTTTTTTTTAATGGTTGCCTGATGCACACTCTCATTAACTGTTGCCAGAGCTGCCTGCAAATCTATTGAAAGCACCCTGCGGTTCTTTGGGACTTCCTGATGTATTTGTTCTTGGGCTGAATTTGGTGAAACGATCTGGCCTGGCCATATTGCCAGTGGTCTAAATCATTCTCCATTCATTTTGCGTACAATAGCTTTCAGTCCCTTTTCAGATGCATATCTTTCAACAGTCCTTCTCTGAGGTTCAAGCTTTTTTTTATTTTTCGATATAATGATACCGTGTACTTCAATGCTTATGACTAAACTAAAGCAGTACTGGTCTACTTTGATCATAAGCATTTAAGTATAAGCATACATTTTTATCAGTCTTGATTTCTCGCAGCTTGCATACTTTTCCTTGGTGATCGACAAGTATCATTCTGTGATCATGTTTGTGTCTTTTGACACAAGCTATTGATGCTGGTCGCTATTCACTGGAATTAAATGAAAGGGGTTCGTGTGGGACATTTCTTTACATTTCTCCTTTTGTGGTCAGAAAAATAAAGAAGAGATTCAGCATTAGAACATTTTTGGAAGAACTTTCTCTTTAATCTGCACACTTGATACTGCTGCTATACAATTTGTGCAGTAAAATAAATCTTGTTATAAACAACTGGGATGTTTCACAGAGTGGGCAGGCTGACTAATGACTTTCCCCAACTTTGAATCAACATTTACGGAAAAACGATGAAACTAATTATGAAAGCTTCTTGGTTTCCATAATTTTCTTGTAAAAAGAAAAAAAAGTCCCACCGCTCATTCGTACTTAAATAAACATGCAGCCTGAAAAAAGATCAGATGGAAACATCACGGTCTGATATGATTTGAATGTTAAATCATTGCTGGAAACGCTGTATTGAAGTTTTTCTCAACAATACCTGTGCTTACAGCTCTATTTCTTCTGGCATTATTACCTGTGAAACAGCCAACAGACAGGGACTGTCTGACCTAACAGAAACTTAGCCCTGTTCCCAGCACCTCTAATGTACTGGAGCCTTTACAAGAGACTTAAATTACATTTGGTGAGCATGAGCTCTTTTTGTTATTCTCAAAGTTACAGCATTATTTAAATGACTACAAATGGATTCAAATTTCTGTTATTATGATAATCTGCATCTGTGACCGTGCTGTGGTGTTTTTCAGTGCATCAAGGCACCTCTTTAACACTGGTTGAAGTGTGTGTGAGTGTGTGAGGGGGCAAACAAACAGCTGCACATTAGAGGCTGTTTTTAAAAGCGATTCAGATTTCTAGATTTGCTGAAAACCAGTCTACTCTTTTGAGAAAATTGAAACTCATTAAAACCATGCCTGTGTCACAACCCACCTCTTAATCATTGTGGAAAACACTTAATGAGAGATACTTTACAAAAGGGTTCTTAATTACACTGAATTTATGAGTGGGGGCAGATCATGATAAAATGATGTAACCAGATACCCTCATAAATCAAATTCTTGGCCTTTTGAGGATTATTGAGAATTTTTTGGTTTCAGAAAGTTCTGTCAGAGTAAATATATCAATATGAATTGATTATGAATATGAAGGATTTCCAAAAACACATTTTGAAAATAATGTTATGCTTTGAATTCTATGATAATAATAATGATTATAATTAGTAGTAGTAGTATTGAGATGGCTACAAACTTTATATATAGCACATTTACACAATTTAATCTAATCTAACGTCCTAGTACTCAAGTGAAAATCAGAATTTTGCTCACATTCTTTCCTAAGAATATGTAAGAAAAAAAAGTACTGGGACACTATCAAAAATGCATGTCTGAGTGAGACAACAACAAAAAAAACACCACCCTTGTGAAAACCATTTAAAACTGATTGCTTATCTAAACCTTTCCCAAACAAAAAGGTTCTTACAGTCAAAGAAAAATGTCATTTTTGTTCTTGGCAAGGTTACAGAGTTTTAATTAAAAGTGATAAGAGCATGTATGTTTTATATAAAGTAGATAATTGTATTTTTAAAAAGAGAATCTTCTTCACTGATAAGCATAAGCAGGGGTTTCATAGTTGGATGAAAACTGGGCCTAAATTACCAGGGCCCCAAGTGTGGGGAGGCCCCTGAGGAGTGAAATTTTATTTTCCTTTAAATATAATTTTAAGATCACAATAATGTTGTTAACTAATTTAAAAGGTAATATTTTGGGTAAATGCATCAGTTGATTGATGTATTAAATGGTGTCGTACATGTAGGTAGTTGTGAACCTCAAAACTTATGGGGGCCCTTGGCCACAGATTGTGCCCAAAATTTGGTGCTACGCCCCTCAGCATAAGTCTTACCTGAGGAACTAAGATGCCCAGAAGAAGTCCAGCCATGATTTTATAGTTGTCCATGAACCAAATGAAGACAGCATTGGTGCAACCACGGGTGTAGATCGCATCATTAATTTCTAGCCTCTGCAGATAAAGGTAAGGTAACAGAAATGTTATTAGTTTGCAGTGTCCACAAAACTGCCATTACTTTTATAAAGAGACTGTTTGAAAATGTATTCAGAGATTATTGGATGCAGTTATAAGGCAAATCATCATTCATCTGAGGTGCTGCATATCCTCACAGCCTGTTAAAATTCAAAGGTAGTTCTCATTGCTCTTCTCAGATGAGCAGACCTTTGACCCCTCCAAATGAATGCATTTATACCAGGTGGATCGACAAAGGACACACAGAACTATTCGAATTTCAGAGTGCACTTATAAGCTACATTGACTTTCTTTTATTAGGGCACATACCTCTTTTCTCAGGACGTTGTATCCACACAAAGTATTGACAACTTCAGAAGGCTGTAATGCACAAGCAAATGCAGTCTTAACATTTAGTAAAACATTCACACAGTAGGTTTTATCTTGGATTTCTCATATCAGCTGTGAAATTATGTAAAAGTAGCGATTTGGCAAACAGCAAAAACTCTTGTGGGAAAGACATTTAACATTCCCAACCCGCTGTATCACAGGTATGACATTACACTTGGTGCTGATTAATGACTAGAACTCTCGACATAACAGGTTTCCATTACAGTTTTGATCCCCGTTTTGTCATTCCAAGTTATAGAGGTTTTAGTCTTTTTAGTCTTTTAGTCAGTGATAAGACTGCTAAGCTTTATAAATGAAGCTGAACTGTTCACATTTTGATTACTTTGAAATGGTTAGTTCACTCAGAAACTGTCCTCATTAATTTATCCTAAAGTCATTCCAAATTCATTAGACGGTGGTTCGTCTTTGAAACCCAAATGAAGATATTTAATGAAATTATAGATTTCTATCCTGTCATAGAAAGTTCAAGCAACTTGAAGTCAGTGTGCTGTATGTATGTGCATTGATAAATGTTCCTAAGCAAAAATACTTACAGTAAATTAAATCTATTTATCATATAAAGTGATAGTGTCTCTTCATAAAAGTTGGACTGAACTGCATAATTTATATGGGTTTCTTTCCTTAACTCTTCGTGAACTTTTTGAAGCGTTATAATTTTGGTTATGGGGTCATTCCAGCTGGAATCATCAAATTTTGGAAAAGTTCCCCCACCTGACCTCCTCAGATTTGTCTCAAACAAATCTATGTGATGGGTAATATGCCCAATAGATCATATACAAAATTTCAGATCTCTACTGTGCATACTTTTTTTTTTTTTTTTACAAAGAAATCTGTAAAAAAAAAGTTACCCCGTTTTGGCATCACTGTCTGAGTGACCATGTTCAGACTAAAAAAATCTCCAGAACTAGTTTTGTCAGGTCCATTTTCTGGCCTAAGAGTCTTAGTCCAGAACTGCATGAATTACAACTCACAGCATTGTTACTGAATTTACACCTGAATGCTGGCCCTCTACTTTTCT